>PIJE02000678.1:29099-258124 GCA_002895965.2 Coryphaenoides rupestris | reverse complement strand
ATCGATCAATACAGGGCGGCACTAGAGCGAGTACCCCAACCATGTGGTCACAAGAGCCTGAGGGGCCCCCAATCGATGACACAGAGAATTCTGCATTTTCTTTGAGAAGCAAGTATGAGATGGGAATGGAAACAGATAGAGACCGGTGCGAGATTCGTTGTCTCTGTCTTGTTCAGAACTTTCCATAATAGAGACAATGCCTAGCTCAATCCAGAACAAGCTAGCTATGTGGTGGGACTGACTGTCTCATCTGGTCCATGCAGTGGACAGGTACCGTCAAAATGAACAAAAAATGAAAGAGCAAAGCGGGGAAGTGCAGAGAAAGTTTATCTCAGCTCCAGTGAGGAGATGACAAGAAAAAAAAAGACAAGAAAAAACAGGCGGTTGTTGCAGAGCCAGGCACAATGACGCCCATAGTCCAGCAGGTCCCGCCTCAGATGAACTTTTCGCAGATTCCATCACAGGCGCCCCCTCACCTGGTACAACAGCCTCAGAGCCAAGGGTCACCCGCCCCACCCATTGTTAATGTATATACTCAGAATAGAGAGCAAGGTGTATAGGCAATAATGGGTATAGGCAAAGGCAGAATAATCAGTACAGAGGACCACAGGGTCAGTCTGGATATGGCCAAAGACAGGAGCCACCCAACCAGTTCAGAAGGCCCAAAGTATGTTGGAAATGTGGTCAGGAAGATCATTATAAGAGGGATTGTCCAAAACAATTTTTCCCCCCAGGTCAGCAACAGCCACAGAGAGGACAGGGACAGCAAAGACAGGAAAATTATAAATAGAATAGAGGAGGACTCTGGATGGGTCAAGGATATTAGGGGTGCCAGAAGAATCCACAGGGGGAGGGTCAGTATATAGCAATCATGAAACAGGCTGATGAGGAACCAATTCTGCAGGTTCTAATAAATGATAGAGGCACGCCAATGCAAAATATGCCTCTCACCTCCCTATGGCAGAGAAAACATTTGTAAAAAACTATAGGATTCTTGGGACAAATGCAGTTAATACCATGACAGCCTCCAGTAACGTGAAGCATCAAACAAGAAATACAGGGAGCAAGTGCGTTAGCAAACCCAGATTAATACAAACCTTTCCTATTGTATGTAGTAAATAGGAGTCAGTGATACACGTCAGCGGTGTTAATACAAGAATCATGTAGTGGGAGGCAAAAATAACCCATAGCATACTACACGCTCAAAGTTAGACCACAGTAAGCACAAGGCTATCCGCCTTGTTACCAGGGATTAGCTGTGGTACAGTATGTTTATGACAAGGCCTCGACCATTACAATGGGTCACCCAGTAATTATTTTTACGCATCACAAAGTTGCTGAATTAATTGAAAAAGGAAAGTTTGTATTGACAAACTTGAGGTTGATGGAATATTTGGCATTACTAACATTTCCAGATGTTACCATACAAAGGTGTTTTACAGTAAATCCAGCAGAAAGAATTCCGCATGATTTTGAAGGAACGCCACATGATTGTGTCGCTGATTCTTTGACTTATACCAGCTACGGTTGGATTTATTATCAACGCCTATAGGATAGATTCAGTAGATGGGTAGAGGCAGTCCCATCAAAAGATCAAAGTGCGGCGACTGTAATCAAATTCTTGACTAGAGAAGTCATGCCAAGGTTTGGAATTCCGACAGAAGTAAGTTCAGACAATGGTTCAGCGTTTATTCAGAAAACAGTAAAACAGGTAATACAGCAGTTGCATATCAAACAAAGGTTAGGCTGTGTGTATCATCCTCAGTCGCAGGGAATGGTGAAAAGGGTGAATGGGACACTCAAGACAAAAATAAACAAGGTATGTGCAAGTGCTAAATTAATTGGATAGATGCATTGCCACTAGCACTAATGAGTTATCGCATGCAGGCTAACAGAATGACCGCATCTAACTCCACATGAAATGCTTTTTACGGTCGACCCATGCCTGCACCCATGCCTGCACCTACGCATTAGAGGACCATAAGGGACCTCCATTGGAGCATTACAAATGGAAGTAAGGGAATATATTAAACAACTTACTGCTGTAACATAAGCTTATATTCCAACAAGAAAATGCAAGAGTTCCCAGAGCCCAGAAGATGATCTCACCAAGGGGGTGGAGCGGTGATCAAGTCTACCTGAGGGTGTTCAGAGATTACATGCAATGCAGCCAAGAGAGAAGGGCATAACAACAGTAGTCAGAGCAATGTCAACAGCTATCCAGGTGGAAGGGAGTACCAATCTGGTACCACTTCACCACTGCACAAAAACCACCCAGCTAAGGACAAGGGAGGGGCTGCAGTCGGGATCCAGACCTAACCAACCTCCCCAGGAAGATCAGAACCAGTCCAGTCAGGAGCTACAGCACCAAAGTGAGGATGCTGAAATAGATGAGTATGCTCCTGATACTCTATGGGCTCTAGCAGATGTCATTGGTCCAAGGATGGAGCCAGAGGAAGGAGGAAGCACCAATAACATGGAAGATCTGGAATAGCCAGTATTCCCATATTGAGATCCATGATAACATCTAAGATGGAAAAAGAAGATGGTCCTCACAGTGACATAGTTTAATTCAAAAAAGGTTTAGAAATGGGAGTATGTGGAAAATAACGGCGCATGGTGATGATGAAGATGAGAGGTATGGGCCAATGAAGGCTTAATCTCTGAAAGAAGATTGAACTCCCCGAGAAGGCTAACGTGATTGGGCTAGTAACCTCTCCATGTGAGTTACATCAGCGACCTGAAGATAAGGAAGACTACAATACTGTCCAAAACCGCATATGTATGCAGGCACACCAATACAGTGAAGATCATCTGAATGAAAAGAATGGACATGTTCTCATTGGACCACTGATAACATGACATGAAGGAGACATGTAAAAAGAGTTCCAGAAAAAACTGTAACATGATGTGGAAATGATAATTGGGATGAAGATTGTATACTGTTACTGTTGAGAAATGGTGAAAGTATGGAAAAGTTAGGGGTTTCAGAAAGAATTAGATCAGGCATAATGTTATGACTTATAGACGGAACAAAATATACAAGGCTCTGATTAAGTTACATGCTGCCGCATACATGACATTGACAAAATGATATATTCTTAATGTATAACCATTGATTATTGAATGATGGGTGAAGTCCCCATGTGATATAACAAGAGGCAGTCCTGCTAAAAGGAGGTTTCCCTACAAAGATAGGTTTACTCCAGAGGACTGTGGAGATACATGGTAATCTTTACTTCCTTCCTGTAATTGGGCATTAGAACAGAGAGGAAGATGTTTATCTCGATGTACCTCGTGATAAGGGCCTAGGTCTCTGATTAGAGCCACATTGGTGGTCGGAGTATTTGAAGCATGAATCACTATATCACCATGGAATGAGATGATTACGAAATATCATTTTGTCATCAACATTACCCTAACTTGAGCATTGACTTGGCTTGTTTACATTAAGTAAGTGCTACTTGTTGGGGTAGTTTTACATGACTTGCACAGCCCCTCAAGTGGATGTACGATCCAATGATGAACGATTAGTGCAGATTAGTTGCATTGTGTTTAACCACCCCGCCTTCCCTTCAAAAAATGTAATATGCAAAGAAATAAAATGGGATGGGCAAATTCAGAGCACCCCCTATATAAGATGAGCAGGTCCTAGCAAGTCTTATTACTCCTCATCCTTCACCAGAAGACGACACTGAGGAGAAAACATGGGAAGATATTTTGCCATCAAGTAAGTGATCTGAATTGGGAAAGCTGTCTCTGTTGAGTCATACATGTTTCTCTTTGGGGTTGACGTACTTGTGTCCTGTGTTCAAATAGAGCAAGGGCACAAAACTGAAGGAACATTTTGATTCGTCATCATCATTACCCTAACTTGAGCATTGACTTGTCTTGTTTACATTAAGTAAGTGCTACTTGTTGGGGTAGTTTTACATGACTTGCACAGCCCCTCAAGTGGATGTAGTTGCTTTGACGTCCGAACATTCTAGATCACCTCAAATGGTTGCATTGGTGGTATTTCAAGTCCATAAGTGCTTCTCTTTGGGGTTGTCTTGGTTGTGTCTTGTCTTCACATCGAGTCAATCCGTGATTCCGATGGATCATTTTGTCATCACCATTACCCTAACTTGAGCATTGACTTGTCTTGTTTACATTAAGTAAGTGCTACTTGTTGGGGTAGTTTTACATGACTTGCACAGCCCCTCAAGTGGATGTACTTGCTTCGAAGTCCGAACATCCCAGATCACCTCAAATGGTAGCATTGGTGGTATTTCAAGTCCATAAGTGCTTCTCTTTGGGGTTGTCTTGGTTGTGTCTTGTCTTCACATCGAGTCAATCCGTGATTCCGATGGATCATTTTGTCATCACCATTACCCTAACTTGAGCATTGACTTGTCTTGTTTACATTAAGTAAGTGCTACTTGTTGGGGTAGTTTTACATGACTTGCACAACCCCTCAAGTGGATGTAGTTGCTTTGACGTCCGAACATTCTAGATCACCTCAAATGGTTGCATTGGTGGTATTTCAAGTCCATAAGTGCTTCTCTTTGGGGTTGTCTTGGTTGTGTCTTGTCTTCACATCGAGTCAATCCGTGATTCCGATGGATCATTTTGTCATCACCCTAACTTGAGCATTGACTTGTCTTGATTACATGACGTAAGTGCTACTTGTTGGTTTTTTTTACATGACTTGCACAGCCCCTCAAGTAGATGTACTTGCTTTGAAGTCCGAACATTCTAGATCACCTCAAATGGTAGCATCGGTGGTATTTCAAGTCCATAAGTGCTTCTATTTGGGGTTGTCTAGGTGGTGGACAATCTACTGGGAGATGATATACATTTGTAAAAGTGGCTAGTTTCACATTTCAGTCTGTTGGAGTTCAGAGAGATTTCAACTTTATAGACTCTCATATTCGCAGGCATGGACAGTTCTATGAAGCTGGGGAATTGCTCTCAGTTGATAGTACACACTGTTCACACATTAGATTAAGTTTCATGTTTTTTTGTGTAGCAGTTATATTTACATTTCATCGATAAGTAAATGCATCACTCAGTATTGTTCTATAGCGAGCATCAAATGCAAATTGATCCATCTTTGTAATGAGGAATCGTTCATCACGGTCAGATTAGTTGCATTGTGTTTAACCACCCCGCCTTCCCTTCAAAAACATCTAATATGCAAAGAAATAAAAAGGGATGGGCCAATTCAGAGCACCCACTATATAAGATGAGCAGGTCCTAGCAAGTCTTATTACTCCTCATCCTTCACCAGAAGACGACACTGAGGAGAAAACATTGGAAGATATTTTGCCATCAAGTAAGTGATCTGAATTGGGAAAGCTGTCTCTGACTTACTTGTATCCTGTGTTCAAATAGAGCAAGGGCACAAAACTGAAGGAACATTTTGATTCGTCATCATCATTACCCTAACTTGAGCATTGACTTGTCTTGTTTACATTAAGTAAGTGCTACTTGTTGGGGTAGTTTTACATGACTTGCACAGCCCCTCAAGTGGATGTACTTGCTTTGACGTCCGAACATTCTAGATCACCTCAAATGGTTGCATTGGTGGTATTTCAAGTCCATAAGTGCTTCTCTTTGGGGTTGTCTTGGTTGTGTCTTGTCTTCACATCGAGTCAATCCGTGATTCCGATGGATCATTTTGTCATCACCATTACCCTAACTTGAGCATTGACTTGTCTTGTTTACATGACGTAAGTGCTACTTGTTGGGTTTGTTTTACATGACTTGCACAGCCCCTCAAGTGGATGTACTTGCTTTGAAGTCCGAACATCCCAGATCACCTCAAATGGTAGCATTGGTGGTATTTCAAGTCCATAAGTGCTTCTATTTGGGGTTGTCTAGGTGGTGGACAATCTACTGGGAGATGATATACATTTGTAAAAGTGGCTAGTTTCACATTTCAGTCTGTTGGAGTTCAGAGAGATTTCAACTTTATAGACTCTCATATTCGCAGGCATGGACAGTTCTATGAAGCTGGGGAATTGCTCTCAGTTGAAAGTACACACTGTTCACACATTAGATTAAGTTTCATGTTTTTTTGTGTAGCAGTTATATTTACATTTCATTGATAAGTAAATGCATCACTCAGTATTGTTCTATAGCGAGCATCAAATGCAAATTGATCCATCTTTGTAATGAGGAATCGTTCATCACGGTCAGATTAGTTGCATTGTGTTTAACCACCCCGCCTTCCCTTCAAAAAATGTAATATGCAAAGAAATAAAATGGGATGGGCAAATTCAGAGCACCCCCTATATAAGATGAGCAGGTCCTAGCAAGTCTTATTACTCCTCATCCTTCACCAGAAGACGACACTGAGGAGAAAACATGGGAAGATATTTTGCCATCAAGTAAGTGATCTGAATTGGGAAAGCTGTCTCTGTTGAGTCATACATGTTTCTCTTTGGGGTTGACGTACTTGTGTCCTGTGTTCAAATAGAGCAAGGGCACAAAACTGAAGGAACATTTTGATTCGTCATCATCATTACCCTAACTTGAGCATTGACTTGTCTTGTTTACATTAAGTAAGTGCTACTTGTTGGGGTAGTTTTACATGACTTGCACAGCCCCTCAAGTGGATGTACTTGCTTTGACGTCCGAACATTCTAGATCACCTCAAATGGTTGCATTGGTGGTATTTCAAGTCCATAAGTGCTTCTCTTTGGGGTTGTCTTGGTTGTGTCTTGTCTTCACATCGAGCCAATCCGCTATTCCGATGGATCATTTTGTCATCACCATTACCCTAACTTGAGCATTGACTTGTCTTGATTACATGACGTAAGTGCTACTTGTTGGTTTTTTTTACATGACTTGCACAGCCCCTCAAGTAGATGTACTTGCTTTGAAGTCCGAACATTCTAGATCACCTCAAATGGTAGCATCGGTGGTATTTCAAGTCCATAAGTGCTTGTATTTGGGGTTGTCTAGGTGGTGGACAATCTACTGGGAGATGATATACATTTGTAAAAGTGGCTAGTTTCACATTTCAGTCTGTTGGAGTTCAGAGAGATTTCAACTTTATAGACTCTCATATTCGCAGGCATGGACAGTTCTATGAAGCTGGGGAATTGCTCTCAGTTGAAAGTACACACTGTTCACACATTAGATTAAGTTTCATGTTTTTTTGTGTAGCAGTTATATTTACATTTCATTGATAAGTAAATGCATCACTCAGTATTGTTCTATAGCGAGCATCAAATGCAAATTGATCCATCTTTGTAATGAGGAATCGTTCATCACGGTCAGATTAGTTGCATTGTGTTTAACCACCCCGCCTTCCCTTCAAAAACATCTAATATGCAAAGAAATAAAATGGGATGGGCAAATTCAGAGCACCCCCTATATAAGATGAGCAGGTCCTAGCAAGTCTTATTACTCCTCATCCTTCACCAGAAGACGACACTGAGGAGAAAACATGGGAAGATATTTTGCCATCAAGTAAGTGATCTGAATTGGGAAAGCTGTCTCTGACTTACTTGTATCCTGTGTTCAAATAGAGCAAGGGCACAAAACTGAAGGAACATTTTGATTCGTCATCATCATTACCCTAACTTGAGCATTGACTTGTCTTGTTTACATTAAGTAAGTGCTACTTGTTGGGGTAGTTTTACATGACTTGCACAGCCCCTCAAGTGGATGTACTTGCTTTGAAGTCCGAACATCCCAGATCACCTCAAATGGTAGCATTGGTGGTATTTCAAGTCCATAAGTGCTTCTCTTTGGGTTGTCTTGGTTGTGTCTTGTCTTCACATCGAGTCAATCCGTGATTCCGATGGATCATTTTGTCATCACCATTACCCTAACTTGAGCATTGACTTGTCTTGTTTACATTAAGTAAGTGCTACTTGTTGGGGTAGTTTTACATGACTTGCACAGCCCCTCAAGTGGATGTACTTGCTTCGAAGTTCGAACATCCCAGATCACCTCAAATGGTAGCATTGGTGGTATTTCAAGTCCATAAGTGCTTCTCTTTGGGGTTGTCTTGGTTGTGTCTTGTCTTCACATCAAGTCAATCCGTGATTCCGATGGATCATTTTGTCATCACCCTAACTTGAGCATTGACTTGTCTTGTTTACATTAAGTGCTACTTGCTGGTTTTT
Source organism: Coryphaenoides rupestris (assembly GCA_002895965.2). Lineage (NCBI taxonomy): Eukaryota > Metazoa > Chordata > Actinopteri > Gadiformes > Macrouridae > Coryphaenoides > Coryphaenoides rupestris. The sequence continues at coordinate 250,001 of PIJE02000678.1, read as the reverse complement.
TTTACATGACTTGCACAGCCCCTCAAGTGGATGTACTTGGTTTGAAGTGTGAACATCCCAGATCACCTCAAATGGTAGCATTGGTGGTATTTCAAGTCCATAAGTGCTTCTATTTGGGGTTGTCTAGGTGGTGGACAATCTACTGGGAGATGATATACATATGTAAAAGTGGCTAGTTTCACATTTCAGTCTGTTGGAGTTCAGAGAGATTTCAACTTTATAGACTCTCATATTCGCAGGCATGGACAGTACTATGAAGCTGGGGAATTGCTCTCAGTTGAAAGTACACACTGTTCACACATTAGATTAAGTTTCATGTTTTTTTGTGTAGCAGTTATATTTACATTTCATCGATAAGTAAATGCATCACTCACTATTGTTCTATAGCGAGCATCAAATGCAAATTGATCCATCTTTGTAATGAGGAATCGTTCATCACGGTCAGATTAGTTGCATTGTGTTTAACCACCCCGCCTTCCCTTCAAAAACATCTAATATGCAAAGAAATAAAATGGGATGGGCAAATTCAGAGCACCCCCTATATAAGATGAGCAGGTCCTAGCAAGTCTTATTACTCCTCATCCTTCACCAGAAGACGACACTGAGGAGAAAACATGGGAAGATATTTTGCCATCAAGTAAGTGATCTGAATTGGGAAAGCTGTCTCTGACTTACTTGTATCCTGTGTTCAAATAGAGCAAGGGCACAAAACTGAAGGAACATTTTGATTCGTCATCATCATTACCCTAACTTGAGCATTGACTTGTCTTGTTTACATTAAGTAAGTGCTACTTGTTGGGGTAGTTTTACATGACTTGCACAGCCCCTCAAGTGGATGTACTTGCTTTGACGTCCGAACATTCTAGATCACCTCAAATGGTTGCATTGGTGGTATTTCAAGTCCATAAGTGCTTCTCTTTGGGGTTGTCTTGGTTGTGTCTTGTCTTCACATCGAGCCAATCCGCTATTCCGATGGATCATTTTGTCATCACCATTACCCTAACTTGAGCATTGACTTGTCTTGATTACATGACGTAAGTGCTACTTGTTGGTTTTTTTTACATGACTTGCACAGCCCCTCAAGTAGATGTACTTGCTTTGAAGTCCGAACATTCTAGATCACCTCAAATGGTAGCATCGGTGGTATTTCAAGTCCATAAGTGCTTGTATTTGGGGTTGTCTAGGTGGTGGACAATCTACTGGGAGATGATATACATTTGTAAAAGTGGCTAGTTTCACATTTCAGTCTGTTGGAGTTCAGAGAGATTTCAACTTTATAGACTCTCATATTCGCAGGCATGGACAGTTCTATGAAGCTGGGGAATTGCTCTCAGTTGAAAGTACACACTGTTCACACATTAGATTAAGTTTCATGTTTTTTTGTGTAGCAGTTATATTTACATTTCATTGATAAGTAAATGCATCACTCAGTATTGTTCTATAGCGAGCATCAAATGCAAATTGATCCATCTTTGTAATGAGGAATCGTTCATCACGGTCAGATTGGTTGCATTGTGTTTAACCACCCCGCCTTCCCTTCAAAAAAATGTAATATGCAAAGAAATAAAATGGGATGGGCAAATTCAGAGCACCCCCTATATAAGATGAGCAGGTCCTAGCAAGTCTTATTACTCCTCATCCTTCACCAGAAGACGACACTGAGGAGAAAACATGGGAAGATATTTTGCCATCAAGTAAGTGATCTGAATTGGGAAAGCTGTCTCTGTTGAGTCATACATGTTTCTCTTTGGGGTTGACGTACTTGTGTCCTGTGTTCAAATAGAGCAAGGGCACAAAACTGAAGGAACATTTTGATTCGTCGATCAATCATGTACCGCTAAAAAAGGTGTCAAACGTTGTTCCATCAAGACCTTCATCCAGCAGGTGCCTCAAACCCCCTTTTTGCAGTATGCCCTCCATCTTTGAGAGACCTAGAATTCTAGCCAACAAAGCCTTTAGATCCCCCAGCGCCATTAATTTTCCCACTGTAAATTCCTCAAATATCCTAATCCACTTCAAGGCTCCAATATTTATATTAGGGAGTCTAGATATTATTCCCTCCAAGTCCTGCGATCCCCATGGGACATAGTGGGCTTGCTGTCCTTTAACCAAAATAGGAAATTCTTGGTAACTTTTTGACGCCTTTTTCTGCCTCAGAGACTTCCTAATCTCTATCTCTGGTTCTCTCATTAGGAGGCTTCTGTCACCTTCTAGCGGGACTATGTGCTGGCTAAATTTCTCTTCCCCACCTTCCTCACTTTTTTTATAACTTCTGTTTATTGACTGACTTTTTCTGCTTATATGATCACTATGGCTTTTCCTGTCATCATCCTCCTCATCACTGTCACTGTCATTTTCCCACTCTTGCCTCGCTCCCTTAAATTCTTTGTAACAATCCATGTGTAAGCGTGGTCCCAATTTCGGTCCTCTATCTTTATTTTTTTACCCTCCATTACTACTTTTCCTTTAATATCTACTGTTCCTGATATCAGTGGGTATAATCCCGTATTGTAAGGTGGTGGCTGCCCTTTAGAGGGTATTGGTTCTAATTTGTTATCCCTATTAAACACTTTAAACACCCTTTCTGTCTTTTCTTTTTGCCTCCAATTTTCCCCTTCCTTCTTAAACATGGATAGTATTATCCTTTCCCTTTCCCTTTTCTCTATTCTTTTCTTCCCTGTTTGATCAAGCTTGTGATTTTTCATCCACACCACCATATCAAATGTCTCCTTTGGCCATTTAGTTTCTGCTTTCCCTGTTCTTTTCTCCCATTTTTCTGAGATCTTCATTATCTCATCCTTATTTAATGGATTCTTTTTACACAATATCTCTACCGCTGATAATGGCATGATTACTGTTTATATTAAAGAGTTTTCTATTTCTTAATTGTGTGCCTCCAAATGAACCACTACAGAAATTATTTATCTCTATTTACCAGTTCTATAACATGGAACTGAATCAATTACAGATTTATCTATAGTATCCTAATCAAATAAGGAAACCTCACTTTAACTCAACTTAATATCAACCCAATAAATCAATCAATTAAATGAAAATCAATTCAATAAATCAATCAATTAAATGAAAATCAATTCAATAAATCAATTCAATAAAAATCAATTCAATAAATCAATAAATTAAATCATCTATTTATTATTATCTAAAATACACCTGTTACCTTCTCAATAAATACACAGGTTTTCTCTACACTTTTTATGAAGTCCAAATAGTTTAAATGTACACACTATGATTTAGTATACTAGTATAATATTAACTTGAATGTCTTTTATCTAACCTTATGTTTTTATCTCAACACAAAGCACCAGCATTAGCTCTTTTGTACAAACAAAAATTGTTTGCAAACTGGACACTAGGCGCACTGTTTCCTTTAACTGTTTCTTTAACTGTAGAAGAAGAAAACTCATCCTCTGACAACTTCCTGGACTACAACATGCAGTGGTATTGTGAATTAAATGAAAGAACACATATACCTTATAAACGCTTTTGAAAGAGAAATAACAAAATTAATATATCATTTCCCACTTATTTCAATGCTTGAATTCTTCAATTAATTAATCTACTCTTCTTTGTAGATAAACACCCATATAACAGAAAAGAGAGCAATAATAACCTCTCTTTTATGTTTATTTTTACCTCTTCCACTGATACCAACGACAGGGGCTGAACTTTATCATACAATCCACCCCTCTTTCACCGGGACACGCCCTCCTATAGTCCTGGCTTGTCTCAGCAAATCTCCCACCAGTCTCTCTAAATCACCGAGCCGACACAACCTATCAGTGACCTGCACCGACAACACACACCACAACTAACATATAACATAAAACAAGCACAGACTTTCAAACAAACAAGTAAGGAACTTTATAAGCTAGCTATTTAGCAATTGGTATATTTAATGCGCTTTCATTCATTTAACACCGGAATATAATCCCAATGAAAATGCCATCTATCTCTCTATTCCTTTCACAAATTCAAAGAATGTTTTTTTGAACCCTCACACAACTTATAATCGCACTAAACCAACCGCACAGTGTTTTTACTCTTAACACCCTTTCCCTTCTATATTCGTCAATTTAAATCATAGCTGAAGTAAGCTTCTAAGCGCTGACTTATTTTCAATTTCTTTTTTATCGCACCTCGCCTACCGTAGTCTTTCTGTACACCTTTTCGTATCTCGCCTACGTAGTTTTACTGTACGCCGCCTATCGTGGTCTTACTGTATTTTTATCATATCTCGCCCACATAGTTTTTAATGTACGTCGCCTACCGTAGTCTTTCTGTACGCCTTTTCGTATCTCGCCTACGTAGTATTTATTTGTGCTAAACCGTACCCTTGTCTACGTAGTATTTACCTGTACTAAACCGTACCCTTGTCTACGTAGTATTTACCTGTACTGAACCGTACCCTTGTCTATGTAGTATTTGCCTGTACTAAACCGTACCCTTGTCTACGTAGTATTTACCTGTACTGAACCGTACCCTTGTCTACGTAGTATTTGCCTGTACTAAATCGTACCCTTGTCTACGTAGTATTTACCTGTACTGAACCGTACCCTTGTCTACGTAGTATTTACCTGTACTGAACCGTACCCTTGTCTACGTAGTATTTACCTGTACTAAACCGTACCCTTGTCTACGTAGTATTTACCTGTACTAAACCGTACCCTTGTCTACGTAGTATTTACCTGTACTAAACCGTACCCTTGTCTACGTAGTATTTACCTGTACTAAACCGTACCCTTGTCTACGTAGTATTTACCTGTACTAAACCGTACCCTTGTCTACGTAGTATTTACCTGTACTAAACCGTACCCTTGTCTACGTAGTATTTACCTGTACTAAACCGTACCCTTGTCTACGTAGTACATGCGTATGGTTGCATATTGTCGAGAAAGGTTGATTCACCGGTGTCCGAAAAGCCATGTGATAGGGTGATGAAGGGTGATGTGGGGTTATTGTAAACGTTCAGAATTATCATGATGTTGCATGATGATAAGTTTATCATATGTTATGGTTACATTTTTGAGAAACATTATGAGTTCATTAGGTGTGTATTACCATGTGTATAGTCATTGGGTATATAATGCCAAGTATATCATATGCCTGGATGAAGAAAGATGAAGATGAAGAAAAAGAAGCGCAAGAAATCTCCGGACATTTCTTTCTTGTTATGTCTTAGGACTCGGCAAGATAGAACTTAGTCGTTTGCGGCGAGTGAACACTTAGGCTATTTTTCCAGTTTGGTATTCGGCTATCTCTCCAGTTTAGATTTAGGCTATTTCTCGAGTTTTAGTTTTAAGCTATATCTCCAGTTTAGTTTAGGCTATTTCTTGAGTTTAGTTTTACACTATCTCTCCAGTTTAGTTTTAGACATTGTTTTCGACGGTCCATCGAGGGGAAGATGCTGCCGCAGTCCAACGGGACCGTGAAGCTTCCCGGCTTTATTTTAATAACTTTGTCTAATTAGATTAGAGGCGTTTGTTTGTGCATTCGGCGAAGGGGGTAGAGACCCCGGGTGAGTAGAGAGCCTTATGGCTCCCTGTCTCTCACTGTGTTCTAACCCTGTTCTACTGTTATGCTCTAATATTTTTACTTTGTTTGTTTTTATTTGTTTTTGCTTCTTTTATTGTTTGTTGTTGTTTTGAAGCTTGTTCAGCACTTTGGTCCAACTGCGGTTGTTTAAATGTGCTGTATAAATAAAGTTGACTTGACTTGATTTATCTAAACCCGCGTACTACCCTCCCCCCTCCCCCTAGCCGAATACACCGAGACGGCAATACAATAGAAACCCGTCCCGGTCGTTTTATTTGGTTTTGTTTTTTCCTTTTCCATTTGCCCGGGTATCAATTTAATCATATCTAATGTTATTATAACCTGTTTGTACGCCTTTTCTTATAAATCCGCTATCGTCCAGCGATAAGGACTGTGTCACAGGTGCGGCCTAGTTCTACCCACACTGCCTAAATAACCTAAAAACGTTTTCATTCAGTTTTTCCTTGTTTTTATTATTCACAGTATCAATTTAATAATGTTTAATATTAGTTATAGCATTTTGGTCAACTAGTCACGACGCCTTTTCGTATAAATCCGCTATCGTCTGGTGATAAGAACTGCGTCACACTCTCCGTGGACACACACACACACACGCACGCACGCACGCACGCACGCACGCACGCAAACCCACACCCATACACACACCATGAACCAGATAATCGGTTTATTTAGTTTTTTCCTTTTAACTATGCTTAATATTTTTATAACCTGTTTGTACGCCTTTTCTTATAAATCCGCTATAGTAACAGACGTCTTTACTTTTTACTTATTACCATCATTATACGGACGCTTAGTTTACCAATACTCAAGATATGTGGAGGTTTTAGGGCTTTAGGAGAATAGTAAGATTCCAAGAAGCCCTTAGACAAAACATGGGCATAGCTAGGGGCCGGGGAGGACTTGTTGATGGTTACGCTGACCTTCCTTTCTCCGGGGTCCAACAGCCTGACTCCTGTCTGACTCCTATACAAAACATATATTAGAAAAGGCCCTGGGGATTCAAGAGTGTTGACGATATCGCATGGTTCTAAGAGGTCACTTTGGTCCCCTTATATAAAACATATCCCTAGGGCTAGATCTATCCAAGCCTTTAAATATTTCCTAGCAAACCAACAAGAGCCCGGATCCCAGGGGAGAGCTGCCATAACGAACGTGATCAGAGCAATTGATGTCAGCCTCACAAATGCCTGGATAACCTGCCACTGAAGAACTTCAGGATCCAGGTGGCCAGGGGTGCCAGCAGCCAGAAGCCACTCACGTCTCGCCCCCTAAGGAGCTCAAGCTCATCAACTCTAGGCAGCCCCAGTACCTCTGTTGATGTTTCCAAGCCTGTGGTTTGACCAGTCCATGTTCCATGCTCCTGTCTACACTGCCCGCCAGACCTGCAAGTACTGCAGCAGGAAGGGGAACATCTTGAGGTCAAAAATGGTCTGCAGGATCTACAAGGTCCACCTGTGATTCAATGCTGAGGCAGACACAATAAAATGTGAAAAACGATATGTAAATTATAGTTTCTTCTTCTTACATATGTCTTATATATGTTTTTTCTGTAATTTGTATACAGTATATACACTCTTTGAAATAAATAACCCCGGACCGGCAGGGAACCACATGTGGTAACTTCATTGACCTTGATTTGCGACATCAAAATGAAAAAAAATTAACAAATGTTAAAAAGTCCACAAAACACTCCAATGAAACTCAAGGGGTAACATTTTGAAATGTCCAAGTAGTTCAGTGAGTACCCTATAGGCCTAAGGGTTAATTCAGAGTTCTGTCTTGTTCTCCCTGTGGTCTAATGAGTATACATACATAAATTGTGTGTTTGTGTGTTTAGATAAAGTGTTTCATCCACAGACAGGGAGTTTCTACGGGACACGTGGAACTACCATGGCCAAGGCTGGTAGGGCGCTGCTGCAACAGCCCCCTCTAGCGGCCGCGGACGGAAGGCGCAACCGACTGACGTCAACCGCGTCAGCAACTCTACTTGCTGCCTTGGACCTGGACGTCACGACGCGCGCATGCGGCGGGCAGCGAGGACAACGATTACAACGAACCAAGCGGAATGTATTAGAAATAATGCGCGTTGAAAGGCATCACCCTGAAGGGCAGCTCCTCCAAGTCTGCCAGGATGACATGAGCCTGCAACTCATCACACACACATACATGCACACGCACGCACGCACACACACGCACACACACATGCACACACACACACACGTGCACGCACACACACACATGCACACACCATTTGTGTGCATGTGTGTGCCGAATGTGTGTTAAAACAGCCACACCACCACCAACACAACATTGTATTGTCATATAATCTTACATGTGTGATTTAAGACTTATTAAGATCAAGAACGATTACATGTGTTGAATAGTTTGAATCACCAGTTTGCACTTTTCAATGTGTCATTAGAAAATGAAATATCAACAGCTATTTATTCCCATTCCTTACAGACTCCTCATGATCGACGTACAGCACCTGCTGGGGTTTTGAGGGGAACCAAGGAAACCTGTACTTCTCATATAGTTTAAAAGCACCCGGGGTCCAGCGGTACTACACTGTGGGTGAACTGATTGCTGGCCCAGGCAATTAGAGCCATCAGCAAGGAGCTGTACATGCTGATGTGTGGCCAAACCCCTGAGCTCACAGCATTTGATTGTACGACGTTTGTAGATTCTGAGCTGCAGGAGAAGCTCCAGCTCAGAATCTACAGAATCAGGTATCTTACTACATTGTAAATCACACATTTTAGTAAGACACGTTTACAAGTATTTTATGGTCATGGCATTAACAAATAAGAACAAAACACTGATGTTGTATGTTTGATCTTACATTTACATTAAATATCTTGTCAGTTTGGTGGAGTGGTGTGGGCTAAATCACCTGCAACTTAACATCGCTAAGACTAAGGCGTTGGTTGTGGATTTCAGGAAGCAACCGACCCACCCGAAATCGATCAGCATCAGGGGGACCGAGGTGGACATTGTCGAGGAATACAAGTACCTGGGTGTCCACATAGACAATAAAATGGACTGGACTAAAAAACCCAGGCCCTGCACAAGAAAGGTCAGAGTCGCCTGTATTTCCTACGGAGACTCAGATCTTTCAACGTCTGCAGAACCATGTTGCAGATGTTCAAGTTTCAAGTTTCAAGTTTCCAGAATGTCACAGAATACTTCCTCAGACAGTCAAACCAGAACACACTAGAACAACACTAGCACCAGCAATTAGCACCCGGACTAGCACTAGCATTAACACTAGCACCGCAGTAACACTAGCACTAGCACCAGCAGTAATACTAGCACTAGCAACAGCAGTAACACTAGCACTAGCAGTAGCACTAGCACTAGCAGTAGCACCGGCACCAACACTTAGCACTACTACCAGCACTTGCACCAGGACTAGCACTAAGCAGTATCGCTAGCAGTAACACTTAGCACGAGCACACCAGAGCTAGCACTAGCAGTAACACTTAGCACTAGCACTTGTTCAGCAGCCTGATGGCCTGACTGTGGAAGCTGTCTCTGAGTCTGCTCGGCACTTGATACTGCGGTATCGCCTGCCTGACGGTAGAAGTGTAATAATAATAATAATAATTCAAATTTATTGAGCGCATTTCTCGAACCCAAAGCGCTGTACATGGGAGGATCAGTTAAAAGCGAACAAACAAACAAAACAAAAAAAAACTATAAAAATTTTAACACAGGTCCTTAAAAGCCCGTCTAAAGAGGTGTGTTTTGAGGAGAGCTTTGAAAGATTTGAGTGACTCTGCCTCTTTGATGGGGTCTGGGAGTGAGTTCCACAGCCGTGGAGCAGCACAACTGAATGCCCTGGCTCCCATGGTTTTAAGTCTGCAGCGTGGCTGCTGCAGAGAGATGGAGCTGGAGGAGCGGAGTGTACGTGTTGGGCAGGACAGTTCGATAAGGTCAGAGAGGTAGGATGGGCCAGTGGCATGGATGGCTTGGTAGGTGTGGGTTAGAACTTTAAAGTCAATGCGTGAACTGACAGGGAGCCAGTGTAGGCTGAATAACACTGGAGTGATGTGCTCACGGCGGGAGGTGTGGGTGAGAACACGGGCAGCACAATTTTGGACGTACTGTAGCCGGTTTATGCATTTTGCAGATGCCCCCACCAGGAGGGCATTGCAATAGTCCAGGCGGGATGAAACAAAGGCATGAATGAGGCGTTCAGCAGTTGTTTGGGAGAGCAGAGGTCGGATCTTTGCCAGGTTCCTGAGATGGAAAAATGAAACCTTGGTGATGTTCTTTAAGTGGGCATCGAGGGAGAGTTGGCTGTCCAGAATCACCCCAAGGTTGCGGACCTGACTGGAGGGGACGGCTGTGACACCATCCATGGTGAGGCTGAAATGTTTGCATTTCTCGATGGTGGCCTGGGTACCAACCAGTATGACCTCTGTTTTCCCAGAGTTCAACTGGAGAAAATTCTGCTGCATCCAGGCCTTGATGTCAGTCAGGCAGCTTGTGAGAAGGGTAGTGGCGGAGTTGATGGTGTCACTTCTGGTGGAGACATACAGCTGAGAATCATCGGCGTAGAAGTGGAAACCGAGACCATATTTCCGGATGATATTGCCCAGAGGTAGCATATAGATGCAGAAGAGTAATGGCCCCAGAACCGATCCTTGAGGAACTCCCTGTCGTACTGTCATTATGTCAGACTTGCTTGACCCAATTGCAACAAAGTGAGTGCGGTCAGTGAGATATGATCTAAGTGTGTACAGTTTGTGGCTGGGGTGGTTATTGTCTTTAATAATCCGTTTGGCCTTGGCCACGCATGGACGACCGCTAACCACCTGAAGCTCAACCTCGACAAGACTGAGCTTCTCTTCATACCGGGTAAAGACTGCCCTCAGATGGACCTACTTGTCACCATCGAGGACATCAAAGTCTCCCCTGCACCCACGGCAAGGAACCATGGCGTGGTACTGGACAACCAGCTGTCCTGCAACGGCAACATTACCTCTGTGGCCCGATCTTGTAGAATTGCTCTCTACAACATCCGCAAGATCCGGCCCTTCCTCACACGTGAAGCAGCGCAGATCCTGGTCCAAGCGCTCGTTATCACTCGTCTCGACTACTGCAACTCTCTCCTGGCTGGTAAATTATCTATTGCAGCCTGCCATGTTCTGGGCGGGAAAATGACTATAAAGCTTATGAACTCCTATGTCTCTTGGGCTCCTTCGCTCTCAGACCCCACTGTTAGTGTGTCTGACTGAGAATAACCCATCAGCGCTGATTATATGTATTTGATACTTAATAAATGTTTGTCTACTATACTGGTCTAAAATCCACTGGTGATGAGTTGTTTCTTATTAGTTAACAGATTTCCACCACAGACATCGTGTGGATTTTATATATATTTTCGCACTACAGTAGTGTGTAAATGTTCACGATAATTTGTTAGACTAGAATCAGACCTCGTACGTTCTGGGCACCAGATAAATATGTTCCATACCGACTTCTACCTATTCAACGTCTGTCGTTTCTGTTATGTTATAGTGGGGTATTTTAGATAAACAAATACACTTTTTTCAAAGAATTCCTGACATAAAACAAAGACAATGTAAACACAATGTAAATGCAAACACAATGTTCACAGTGTAATTTCACCATTTAGGTGAATGTAATAAACATTCATTAGATGGTGCTTCTTTGTAACAGTTGAGTAAGAGTTGAGTAAGAGTAAGATTTGCCAAAGGGGTCATCTTGAATGAGCAAGACGCAGCAGGTTTGTATTACCACCCGGTTCCCCCTGACCTGGAAATTCAGAAAAAACATCTGTTTGCCTGGCTAGATTCACATTTCAAGTGCATGTTTACTCTTCAACTTCAGTTCATCTATGATCAACCTGCATCTCAGTTGTCCTGGCAGCAGTCAACCGAGCAACCCGGAGTCTGTCCTTCCCCTCCCTCAACCTCTCTCTCGCAGTCTACCAGCAACTCTCCCTCTCCCCCTTTGGCTTCCTCCTCTAGCGTCACTGTTGGGAGTTGTGGATGTATTAATCGTGTGGGCCAGTAACTTTCCATTCTGCTGTGTGGCCTACGTGACTAGTTAGCTGTTTGACCTACGTGACTAGTCAGCTTCACTCTTATCTGTTTGCCCCGGGAGGCCTCTGAGACGCACTCGCAGGTGTTGTTGTGGGAACATGTTGCATCTTCTATCTGGACTGGCGGTCCCGCGCAAGGTCTCAACCGGAGACCTTGCTGTCCCTATCGCTGCTTTCAACTAGTGGCAGTTGTATAGTCTTCATAACTGGAATCCTGCAATGAAAACAATGAAGATGTATGAAATGGCTAGTTTAATTTTTGATAAGTTTCAATTTTTTATTAATGCAGAAATAAGCAATGGTTAACTGTAATGATACAGCAAGTCCAACAATGATATATACCAAAAAGTCTCATTTAGTCTCATTCTCTGTCTAACGGGCATTGCCTTCAGTCAGACGTTACTCATCCCACTCCTATCCGATTGTGTATACTGATGTTAGATTAGGGTTATAGTTCTCTCAATGCATTTCCAGTCCCATTCAGAACAGTAAGGTTACTTGATAGCACAATACTGAAGATTTATAATTTTCAGTTTAGTTGACCATTTGCGTTATCATCCAATAAACGTAGCCATGCCTACATTGCAGAGCCTCTCAGGCTATCATAGAAATGCAGTAAATGTATCATAATGTACAACAACAGTGAATTAGTTGATCACGCTGACTATTATTGCATTGGGAGTTGTGTGTGTAAAAATTGGTCAAACATTATCTTCACACTTAGTTTTAGCAATGTGCCCACAGAGCCAAATACAGTCCACAATCTCAAAAATGTATAGTCAAACTCTCAAAACAGGAAAATGTACTTCATGAAATATTGGTTGCAATCTGAAATCTCAACACCAGCACAATCCTCTCCTCCACCACCCTGGCTGTCCGAAACTCTCATAGAACAGAGCTGCGGTCGGCTGAGAGAAAATGGACGAAATCTGACTCTGCTGATGATCTCTCTCACTACCTCCACCTCCTCTCAGGTTTCACATCTACTGTGTCAGCAGCTAAATCTGCCTTCTACCATATAAAGATCAACTCTCAGCTGATGACTTTGTCACCTACTTTACAAAGAAGGTGAAGGACATTACCTCCTCTTTCACGCCTGCTTCTTCCCTCACTCCCCCTTCACCCACCCCTGTCAGCCTTACCTGCTTCAACCCCCTCTCCTCTGAAGAAGTCAACAGGCTTGTGACATCCAACCATGCCACCACCTGCCCCCTTGACCCAATCCCATCCTCTCTTCTCCAAGACATCTCGGGCGACATCCTTGCCTTCCTCACCACCCTAATTAACACCTCCCTCAATTCAGGCCTGTTTCCGACTGCCTTCAAGACTGGCAGAATCAAGCCACTCCTCAAGAAACTCACCCTGGACACCACCGACGTCTGAAACTACAGACCTGTATCTCTCCTATCATTCCTTTCCAAAACCCTAGAACGTGCTGTTTCCACCCATCTATCGTCCTATCTCTCTCAGAACAACCTGCTCGACACCCATCAGTCAGGCTTCAAGGCCGTGCACTCCACGGAGATGGCCCTGCTTGCAGTAACAGAGTCCCTTTGCGACGCCAGAAGCTCATCCCTCTCATCTGTGCTCATCCTTCTTGACTTGTCTGCCGCATTCGACACAGTGAACCACCCAACTCCTTGCGGTTCTGGCTCCGCAGTTGTGGAATGAGCTCCCGGCTCATGTCAGGGCGCCGCAAGACCCCTGCCCCCGCCCTCCTTTGTGAATCCCTCGCACTAACCTGCTTGTTTGTACATCTTGGCATTTACTAATAGTACTTAGCATTGCTTGGCATGTTGTATGTTCTTAGATGTTGGTAACATGCTCAGAATTGCACGCCTGCCCAGCTACTTATGCAGGCAACTTAGCAATTACGAAACTCGTTCTATTCGTCTGGTAAATATGAATGCTCGAAAACAGCTCTATCTTTATGTACCACAGCGATATATTGCTGTCTCCTTCAACAAATGTACTCTTTGTAAGTCGCTTTGGATAAAAGCGTCTGCCAAATGTCCTAAATGTAAATGTAAATGTCAATTACATAGTGGACCTTACATTCACTCATTCAACTTGCTGAGCTCTGATATACATATATTGTCAAACACTTTGCTCACCTGCAAAACACAGAACACGCAAACCGCACACATTACAATAACGTGGCTGCCTTCCTGCCTGTGTGATCTCTCTTTAAGTTAACCCACTAACATTACAGTTGTTGTTGTGAATGAACAGGTCACATTATGGATGAGATCGTAAATGTAAATTGTAAATCCATAAAAATAATAAATGAGAACGCAGAGAGTGCAGTTATGCAGTAATAAATAATACAATAATATATACAATTAAGCTATGTTTCTAAGGTGAAAGAATTATATCTTTGTCACCTTGGGACTCGAAGCTTAGATCTGAATCTAAGATAACACCAAGACTTGTGTAAAAGCTTGGTTGTCTTCTCATAGAATAATCAATGTCCACTCAATTTGTCTTAGTTTGGATCTCGTTTTAATGACCCCGTTCCACCCTCATACACGTCCTCTTATACTCCATTTACGTTCTGCCTTGCGTCCTGTGCAACACTGCCATAACTCCTGTAACTGTCGTAACTACATTCTATGACATCTCCCCCCTCCCCTCTCTACAATGCAACAGTTTTACAATGTCGTAACTTACAAGCGAAGCAACTTCTGGCTTACGAAAAAACCGTAGACGAGTAACTAAACATGAATAAGTAAACTAAACATATCTACATCACTAAACATCAATATATCTGACTTTGTTCTTTTTTTTAGGGGGGTTTTTTCACACAGTTTATTGATCAGGACAGTCCATGTTCAAATGGTAAGAACCATCTCTTTTACAAGTCTCTCAGGCGGTCTACTGACTCTGCCTTACGTGGTCTGTATCAGTCCATCAGTGACCATGGTTGACGTCAGTGGCCTACTCAGAACAGGAGGGCTCATCCGTGGCCTCACCCGGTTCTCTGGCTACTGCTCTGAGGTAGGTTCGGGTGTGGTGTCTGGCCCCGGTGATCCTGCGAGGGGCACCGCCTTGAGATGACGATGATTGCGGCGGAGTGGAGTTCCCTGCTCCGTATCAACAAGGTAGGATCTTGGTGTGACACTCTCTCCGGTCACTACTGCCGACATCCATCCATCCATCCATCCATCCTCGTCCGCTTATCCGGGGCCGGGTCGCGGTGGCAGCCGGCTAAGCAGGGCCCCCCAGGCTTCCTTCTCCCCAGCCACACTCTCTAGTTCCTCCTGGGGGGTCCCGAGGCGTTCCCAGGCCAGACGAGATATATAATCCCTCCAGCGGGTTCTGGGTTTGCCCTGGGGTCTCTTCCCAGTTGGACGTGCCCGGAAAACCTCCAAAGGGAGGCCTTTATCAGTTTATGAGAAATCTGATAAACATAGCTTGGTTTTTGACCAATAATCAATTTTCTTCGGCGCATGTATACATTAATCAGGTTTCTTTTCGTTCTTTTACATCTGCGCATGTGTAAACGGATGTACCGACCGCCGTAAAACAAGAAGAAGAAATGAAATTCTCTCTCTGTTCTGTATCTGAGAATTCCTTGAGCACCACTCTCTCCCACCAGTCCTTACTGCGAATGCGCATCCAGCAAGCACAGGTTTTCAGTAGGAGTGGAGGAAGACTGATGCTGGGACCAAGAGCAGATGCTTGCTGTATAAAAGTTTGTCGTCGTTTTCTGCTCAGAGACAACGCGAAGAAGGAGAGCACTATTTAGCATGTTTTGCACGCGTAACAACTCCCACATGAGGACAGCCCTGATAAGCGACGCCATGTTGTAAACAAGACATGAAGTTTGAGTTTTACGTCATGAACGTCATGAAAGAAATCCAACTAATCGACTGAATCATGTAAACCTGGGTTTTCAGTTATCTGATTACTGAAGTGCATGTAAATGCGTCAAATCAGATTACCATTACCTCATTATTCCCAGTTATCGGATTATTGTGTGCATGTAAAAGTACTCATTGTTTTCAACATTCTAAATATTGTGTGTTGATTGACAGCCTGCCTCGTGCATCCACCACATGCTTCTCATGTTGAAAAAGAAAAAGCTTACAGCACCTGGGAATCCCAGGCGGTCGCCCATCCGAGTCCAAACCAGGCACGAACCTGCTTAGCTTCCTTTTTTTTTATATATTTTATTCTCAAAAAGGCATCAAATATTTACAGTATATACATTCCCCCCCGTGATGCATTTTTAACTTTAACTTATCCGTGACATCCCCATTCCCATATCAGTAGGGCAGCCTGCAGGCCCCTGTCCACTCCTCCGTCCCCCCCCATCAAAGAAATCAAAGAAATCAAATATAAACAGAACGTAAAACAACACCGACAATAAATTGATTAAGCAAAACCGGTGAGGCAGCCTGCAGGCCCTTAGCCGCTCCTCCAGCCCACAGGCCCCCCCACCAAATCATAGAAATCAAATATAACAAAAACATAGCCCGCCAACCAAGATAAAGAAATAAAACAAAACCGGTGAGGCAGCCTGCAGGCCCTCGACCACACCTCCAGCCCACAGGCCCCCCCACCAAACCATAGAAATCAAGAAAACAAAATAACATTGCACATAATTCCCCTAACTTTCACCCTGTGCCTCTTCACCAAAATCCAAATCCCTCCTCAAAGTGCTCCCCTTTAATGTACCCGTGTAATAGATTGATTCCAGTTTGTATTATGCTTTTGAATATGTTCCATACGTTTGTTTTTTTGTTTTCATAATGGGCCAGGTTCCTTCGCAGCTTGACAGCAAACCTTGCGTGACTCAAATAATTTTATATATTGGTGTTGCACCCTTTCACTCTCTCATTCACCCCAAATAACCACAACTCTTTCCATTCCATTCTCTCGACAAACCTTACATCCCAGCATCGCACAGGGTCGCACATCGTCATGCACAGGGTGGTACGGCCGTAATCTATTCTGGCTGCCGCTAAATGGACTTTCATATTCAACACATACATACTGACAACTTTAACGTGGCCCCAGCGTTTCATTCTTGGGCAAACAAGAATCAGCTCAATCGAAAGACAGTAATTGTTTCAGTCAAATTCATTGTGGATAAAAATATACACATACGTTTCCGTCCACCAGCAACATCATTTGAGTGTCAGTTCAACATCAATTTCCATCGTAGTTTTCAACAATCTAAATTATGTGTGTGAGTGTGACTTGGGCCCTAACCAGGGATCACAGTTTTTCAGTTTATAGGCTGGAGGTTAAAGCTGGTTCAAGACCCAGGTTCAAGTCCTCATTATGTTTGACTATATCAATCCTTATGTAAACATTTAAATGTATAAAAGTCAAATATTAAATTCTAATATAATTCAAATAAAACTGTCAAAAGTGTGGTCTCTGTGGAGAAGCGGATACAGCTAGAGGTTAAGGCTCATGCCAGCACCAGGTTCAAGTCTCCTTATGTTTGACTAAATCGAAGCCTTAAGTAAACATTTAAAATATATGAAATTCAAATATAACCAAAAAGCTGTATAACATGTGTTGTCCCTGTGGAGAAGTGGACAGAGCTGGATGTTGACCTTCTGCAGACACAGTTCAAGTCCTTGTTTGATTCCATCGAAGCCTAATCTAAACATTTAAAATATTACATTCAAATATAACGAAGAACTGTGCAAGCCATCTACAATATATTAAAGACAGACGAAGAGGGAGGGAGATGTTAAAATGTTTATTAAACAATTGGATCTTCGAATTGTAAAAATTACCATGGAAGTAAAAGAAAACACATTCAAAGGTTTATTATTTTTACATACAACAACTATTTACAATATTCACACCATGCTAGCAAAGTATAATAACCATAAAAACATTTGTTCCAGGCAAATGTTACAATTTTACAAATCACAATAACAATGTATTCCCTTTTAACAGATTAAATAAAAAAATGGCTTCTGAGATTCTGAGATTTGGGATCCCATCAGTTTGGGTCTAACTGACAATTTTTGCAGCCTCAAAACATCTGCATTGTAACCCTTTGGGGCAATACTGCACAATGAACATCCTACATAAGTGCTTGTTTTTGCCACTGACAAACTTATAATTTATTGCGATGTGTTTAACAACATTATGGAAAGAATCCCTACAAAGAAATACAAATTCACTCTTTACCCTTTGCTTCATCTGTTTGTTATTGTGTCGTATTGTGTAGCGTGTGTGTGGTTGGTGGCTGGTGGGAGCCTCACCTGGCCCGAGTCAGGCTGATTCGTCTGGGCCGAGGTGAGACTGCACACATGTGGTGTATTGACTAATTAATGCACACAGGTTAAACCAGCCATCACCACACACACTCGGGGAGTGCTCGCCTGCTAGCAGGTACCATATCTCTCTTTCTACAAAACTCTGCAATACACCAGATTATTCAACATTCACCTGCCTGTGTCCTTTGGAGGACACTGGCTAGAAAAGCCACCTTAGTGGTGTGTAGCAGCAACACTTTACAGTGTCATCAAACACCAAGCGTTTAGTCGCGAGAGGCATGGATGTCCAAACTGCACTTATCTCGCGCTCAAACGCATTTTGCAGCCACGCACACAATAACCTCATAAGACACATATAATTGCTGTGTACAGTCAGACAGGCAGACAAACAGAAGAAATACAGGTAATGAAAGAAAAAGGCACAAGTGTGATTTCATAAGAATGAATAACACACATCATTTACTCTCAGATTGAGTTGGCGGCTTACCTCCTAACCAGTTTATTAAATAACCGTCCAATTACAATCATAGAAAACTGTCCAACTCTACGATCATAGAAAACACGACCTGTCAACAAGGAATTCTGGGAGATTTTTCGAAAGCAGCCCTGACTTGGTTGATTGGATTGTCTTTTAGTTAATGACATGTATAAATTACTAAACTGCAGTGCTGTAGTAGAAGTATCTGAATAAACTGCAGTACTCTAGTAGTAATGAAATATACCTTAATAAACCATTGTATACAAGTAAAGAATTAGTATGGGTAATATGAATGAATATACTACACTAGTATCTTTGTAGCATGTCATCGTAGCACTAGTATTTCAGGAATACATCATAGTAGTACTAGTATTGCCACTCCCCCCTCCCTCACAGAAAACAAAGCAGATTTCATTGGCCTTGTGTTGACCAATAAGACTTAACTTCCTGTCTCTCCAGTTTCAGTGTTCACATCTTCGACCTGGTAGGTCACCGGGGGTGATCAGAGGTCAGTGACCTTGTTCTCCAGTAGGGCTGCCACCTGCTGCAGCCTGTAAGCTAATTGCATCTTCTGACCACCACTATCTTCATCAAGAGATGACATCACCTAAAAGATAAGATAAGATAAGAGATATTAAAATACATATAGTCTGGAGGCCAACTGACCATCTTCATCCATATAGATTCATATATGTTGATACACATGTACGTATATTAATGGTGAAACGGTGCACAGTTCTATTTGGTTTCTATACAATGACAAAATAAATGCATACAATAGCTTGGCTTCCAGCAGCACATGGAAACATTAAAAAAAACAGTAGCGCCTGCTTTATAACATAATATATATTTATAATACAATTATAATATAATAAAACAAATTCAGGAAATTCAGGAACAAAGGAATGCTCAAGTCCCACAGAAGTACGACTTGAAATGATTAGCCTATCAACATGAAATCAGTGTGATTGGGCTTTTTCTCTCCCAGTCTGCCGGAATAAAATGAGCAGTAAGATAGGTCTCCATAACTCTAGACATCCAACTGGCGGTAGCAAGAGAAAGCCTTTCTGATATAATGTCTATTTGTTATTTTGTTTTGTTGTGAGGCAGGTATAAATGTCTCAGGAAAATGTGAAGTTGTTGCTGTTTGGTAGCTGTTTAATTTCTTTGCCTCGTCCTGTGATTGTCTCATCAAGGTGTTACTTGAGATGCGTATGGACCGTGCACAACCCACTCCATTGCATTAATATGGAGAAAAAGCTGCAGCAATTTCAGGTAGGGAGGTGTTAAGTGACATTCAGTCACTAGATGTTGCACAACCAGCGTATTTCATGGTCGAATGGAGTCAGACTCAGTCATTAACTCGACACTTGTCCCTGATGACACAGATATACCATGTGATACCGATGTTGTGGCTCACAAATCTTGTTACAAGCGGGAACCAAACAACATCTGACAAAGAGATAAACGAAACACACAATTTTTTTTTAACATGATTAATTCACAATCCTATTTTTCGGAAAAATTATGCTGTTATTCCATCCATCCATCCATCCATTCTCATCTTATCCGGGGCCGGGTCGCGGTGGCAGCCGGCTAAGCAGAGGCCCCCAGGCTTCCTTCTCCCCAGCCACACTCTCTAGTTCCTCCTGGGGGATACCGAGGCGTTCCCAGGCCAGATGAGATATATAATCCCCTCCAGCGGGTTCTGGGTCTGCCCCGGGGTCTCCTCCCAGTTGGACGTGCCCGGAAAACCTCTAAGGGGAGGCGCCCGGGGGGCATCCTAATCAGATGCCCAAAACACCTCAGCTGACTCCTTTCGACGCGGAGGAGCAGCGGCTCTACTCCGAGCTCCCACCGGATGTCTGAGCTCCTCACCCTATCTCTAAGGCTGAGCCCAGCCACCCTGCGGAGGAAACTCATTTCGTCCGCTTGTATCCGCGATCTCATTCTTTTGGTCACTACCCAAAGCTCGTGACCATAGGTGAGGGTTGGAACGTAGATGGACCTGTAAATCGAGAGCTTCGCCTTCCGGCTCAGCTCCCTCTTCACTACAACGGACGGGTACAGCGCCCGCATTACTGCAGACTCTGCACCAATCCGTCTGTCCATCTCCCGCTCCATTTTGTCCTCACTCGTTAACAAGACCCTGAGATACTTGAACTGCTTCGCTTGGGGCAGCAACTCACTCCAAACCCGGAGGGAACACTCCACCGTTTTCCGGCAGAGAACCATGGCCTCAGACTTGGAGGTGCTGACTCTCATCCCAACCACTTCGCACTCGGCTGCAAACCACCCCAGTGTATGCTGGAGGTCACAGTCTGATGTAGCCAACAGAACCACATCATCTGCAAAGAGCAGAGATGCAATTCTGAGGTCCCCAAACCGGACACTCTCCTCTCCTCAGCTGTGCCTTGAGATTCTGTCCATGAAGATCACGAATAGAATCGGTGACAAGGGACAACCTTGGCGGAGTCCAACACCCACTGAGAATGTGCTTGACTTTGTGCCGAGAATACGGACGCAGCTCGCACTTTGTTCGGACAAGGACCGAATGGCATGTACCAACGGCCCCGGTACCCCATACTCCCGTAGTACCCCCTACAGGATTCCCCGTGGGACACGATCGTAAGCCTTCTCCAGGTCCACAAAGCACATGTAGACTGGATGGGCAAACTCCCATGACCCCTGCCCCCAACAACCTTGCAAGGGTAAAGAGCTGGTCCACTGTTCCATGGCCAGGACGGAATCCGCATTGTCCGCATTGGCCGGAGCCTCCTTTCCAGCACCCTGGAATAAACTTTCCCAGGGAGGCTGAGCAGTGTGATACCCCGATAATTGGAGCACACCCTCCGGTCCCCTTTTTTGAAAATGGGGACCACCACCCCAGTCTGCCATTCCACAGGTACCGTCCCCGACCTCCATGCGACATTGACTAGGTGTGTCAGCCAACAATGCATGGGACTCGGGGTCCCAGCATGGGAACCATGCTGACTGCTGCGGCCCAGGGACTGTCGGAAGGCCCAATTATGTCTGCTTGCAGCAGGTTCAACACCGCTTCATCACAAGCGTCCTGGCACGCCAGCGGTAGGCAGCGAGGGCGACACTTGATAGAACGTGCGTCCCCCCTATCGATCTCATGCTGTGCTAAGTGGGTCATCCTCCCCACCTCCTCATCACTCAAGGCAAAGCTATTTTGGAACTTCTGCAGCAGCTGCCGCAGCTGTTCATGCTGTGTGTGTGTGTGTGGGGGGGGGGGGGGTAGGCTGCCAGAGTTCTTTTTCCACATTTCCCTTCAGGCAAGACTTAGTCCCATTATTACCGGTCTGGGACGCCTGTGATAGGGATGGGGCGGAAGGGCTCCCGGTGGGGGCGGCAGAGGGGGGATCACACAGAGCAGGTGTCTCCAGGGAAGGGGACAAGGAGGGGGTGCGGGTGGATACAATCTCTATTGGTACCAACTTCTGATGTCAACAGTCTGACGGGAGGCCTAGCAGGGGTGTTAATGGGGGCCATAGCCACCACAGGCCCCTCCCGGAAGCTCACTTGCCCTCCCCTGCACTGTCGCTATCCACACCCTATGCACCCCTGTCGGGTCCAGCTGGGTCCCGCCCGGAACCATGTCCGGCCTCAACAAAGTCACCGTCGACCCCGAGTCCAAGCCCATCCATTGCCTGCCTATTGGGTCGGAGGTGGGGTGGGGGGTAGGGTCTGCATATCCCCCTCTATGCGAGTCCCGAGCCGTTTCCCTGAGCCTGGTGTGATTTGGGGCACTCTCTGGCCAAATGTCCTGGCTGGCCACACCCCAGCAGAGCCTGGGGCCCTGGCGTGTTGTCTGCAACGACACAGCCCGTATTAGCTCCGTCACATCCGCTACCCAGATGGGTAGCGGATCCGCTACCCAGATGGGTAGCGGATGTGGGATTCTCTACTGCAGTTCTCACAGCATGTGGGCTCTCTCTCAGCTCCCCACAGCCCCACACATTCTCTCTCTCCACAGCCATCTATAAGGCTGCAAGGTCGGGGGATGCTGCAGCTGTACCTGCACACGTAATTGGCCCTGTGCCAGCTCACTCTGCACACCAACAGTTGCAGCGGCTCGCCCGATTTTCTGCATCAATTATTCAGTTCATTATGGAGGAGCTCAGGCTGGAGACAAGGACCAAAACACCTCTGTAGAGCCCCTACCAAGGCATCATAACAACTGTATGTCTGTCCTCCGGGGTGAGCAGCAGAAGGCAGGACAGAGCATCATCCATGAGGCACAACGCCAGCTGCAGAGCTTTAGTCTCCCTCGACCACCCTTCTGCTGTGGCCAAAACTTTAAATTGGGCATGGAAAGCCTCTCCGTCCGGACAGATGGACGATTGGTGACGCCATGTCTGCTTACCTCCGGAGGCTCGACCGGTGCGAAGCGCAGCCGAGATGTCCAGTAACAACTAGCCGGAGTCAGTGTATAGCTGTTCAGCCTGGAGGTTTATTGGCAACTTATAATACAGCCTTGTTTAGTTCAGATTAACACACGTTGCTCTCACAGACGGAGCAGCCAAACAAGAAGCAACAGCAAAACAGGCAACAACCCGGAACAACTCTGCCCCTCCCCTCACGTCCACTCCACCAATCACCAGCCTGCACACTCAATGGTCTAACATGCAGGCTCATGATTGGCTGAGAGATGGGAGTTATCACCTAACGCGCTAGCCAACGTTTACTGGGTCGCTACAATATATATACTGTATATATATATATACAGTATATTAGGGCTTGCATACTAGTCGACTAATCGACTAGTCGACGTAATGACCACAAGTCGACTCCTGCCAAGAGAAGTCAACTAGTCGTTGGCCACGTGATTTCACGCGCTGCTGAAAAGACATCAGGTTTTGCATCAAGCACAGACTTGCGCATCAAGTGTGTGGAAGTACTGAACAGAAGATGAACCCCCCGGTGACCTGCAAAAAATTGTGATTCGCGGGTGGTATTTTGTAATACATTTCTTCCGGGTTTGGTTCTGGGTGAAACAGAGAAGATTCAGGTCGGATCGCGCATTTGTAACCAAATTTTCAGTTAAATGCATGTCAAAATTAAAAATGCTCTCTTCGACTTCATTGATAGAAAAAATAAAAAATATATCATATATATATATATGTGTGTGTGTGTGTGTGTGTCCAGCATCACCTAACAGAGTATATGGTCATACAATTTATTCATAGTATATATACCTGGTCGTAGTATTTATTGATGTACTTGTAGAGTTCATGAAGTGCCACAAGACTGTTCATCTCAGACGCAAAACTCTGGAGTCAAGACAGGGAGAGAGACAGTTAGAGAAGGATAGGTAGAGCGAGACAGTAGAGAGATATAATTCGAGAGAGATGGGTAGAGAGAGACAAGCTGAGAGAAAGGTAGAGAGACGGGTAAAAAGAGAGAGAGGTAGTGGGAGAGAGACAGGTAGAGAGAGGCAGGTACAGACATGGGTACAGAGACATGGGTGGAGAGAAAGAGAGAGGCAGGTAGAGGGAGACAGGTAGAGAGAGGCAGGTAGAGAGAAAGACCGGGATGTGTAGAGAGAGACAGGTAAAAAAGAGAACATCACATGAATAAGCACAGTTGTAAAGAGTGTGTGTGTGTGTGTGTGTGTGTGTGTGTACCCCTGATAGTTCTGTGAGGGTGGAGTTCATCTCTTGGTAACAGCCAGAAGCTGCGCTGTGAATGTCGCTGTAATAACTACCCACACACACACACACACACACACCACACCACACACATTAGTATTTTGTAACAGATATAGAATCATATACAGTATAGCTATCTATCTATATATATATATATAGTGTATAGTGTGTATTTACACACTCACCGCTCCACTAGCTGTTTGTATCGGGGGATTTCCCGCGCGTACAGCAGCTTATTAACTGGAGAATCCTAAACAACACAAATCAGTTTTATTACAACAATTCATTATAGATCTGTTATCACAATAGATATACTGTATTATGACAACATGACAACAAAAGATCTATTCATTTTAGATCTAACTTTACAATAGATCTATTCATTTATTCATTCATAGTGCTGTATGTAACACACAATTTTATTACAACTGATCTATTCATTGTAGATCTATTTATTTAGGACAGAGACACAATGCAGAGAAGACAGACGGACGTACTCGGCCCACTTTGTGTTCGGAGGTTGTGCAGGAGTCGATGAAGGTCTGAGCGATGACTGACAGAACAGCGTCCATGCTGTCTGTCACCTGGACATCGAATACAAACTGGGGGTTCTTCAGAATGTTCACCCAGAACCTCAGAGGAAGACTGGGACAGAAGACAGTCAGTCAAGTACCCTAACCCTTATACTCTAACACCTAACCCCTACCCCCTTTCCTATTAGCTAGTATGTTACCTGGTAGTGTACCAAACCTAACCCTAACCTCCTTGCTAGTCTGATACCTGGTAGTCTTCCAGACATAACCCTAACCTCCAAGCTAGTCCGTTACCTGGGAGTCTTCCAGACTTAACCCTAACCTCTTAGCTAGTCTGTTACCTGTAGTCTTCCAGACCAAACCCTAACCTCCTAGCTAGTCTGTTACCTGTGAGTCTTCCAGACCAAACCCTCACCTCCTAGCTAGTCTGTTACCTGGTAGACTTCCAGAACTAACCCTAACCTCCTGGCTAGTCTGTTACCTGTTAGTCTTCCAGATGTGGACAGTCTCAGGGTCATCGATGCCATGCTTCTCTGACAGGTCATCCAGGAAGTCAAAGAAGAAGCGAACGGCGATGGGTGGAGGATTCTTGGTGTTTAGGATTGCAACAAACACATCATCCACAAACTTCTGAAGCGTTCCCTGCAGATGAAAACACACATGGGGGTGTGTGTACCTTCATAGGCAGTAGCCCGCTCAAGTATATCTCAGGTATGTGTGTTCAAACAAGAGGTCCTCACGGGTCAGCCAGAACCCTAGGACCGGGGACCCGTACGGGTTCAGACATTATGGACACAATATTTAATCGGGTCTAGGACAGGTCCCGTTCTATTGCTGCAGCCCCCAAGTCTGTTTAACATTTATCATCATAGAAGTGCTGTGTGTTTGCATGTGCATTGTTACTTGCTATATGTGGGACCCACATTAATGTTGTGTATTATTACTGTATTACAGTACACCCCCCCATTCATTATTTTAAGGTTTATTATCATATGTAAAGTTCATTCACAATACACACGTCGGGGCAGCTTAGGGGTATTAGTTGAGACGTCAATGAAGGACCCACGCTGTTGTAATGTACGCGTTTTGCATGTGCTGTGTTTTGCAGGTGAGCAAAGTGTTTCAATGATATGTATATCAAGGCTCCGCAAGTTGAATGAGATAACATGTCAGAGGAAAGTTGTTCACTATGGGATCTGGATTGGAATGTTAACCGCGAGAATATGAGTTGTGTGAGTGTGCGGATGGGATGAGAATTAGCGCGAGTAGTTTATGTGTTTGATGCAGTTTATGTGTTTTATACCATTTATTAATGTTATGCAAGTTGTGTTTATGCATTTTCACAGATAACTGCGAGTGTGGACATTTCATGTTACATGTGAGTTAAAGAGCTCTATTTTTATAAAAAAAAAATTAAATTAAAACTTCAGTGTTGTACAAAGTTGTTTTTACTGGTGTAACGTAATAAAATTGTCAGCTGTTCAACTCATTCACTAACTCCTCTCATGAGTTATTCAACGCATACCACTCCCCAAACCTAGATAGATGTTAGCGTCTCAATTACTATCATTGGTTAGGACTAGAGGTGCTATACCTACATGACTGATACTCACTTCAACGATTTATATTTTTAATAGAGTGTAAAAATATACCTTCAATTATTATGGGTAAACTCGTCTGGCCTCCCATTTGTTGCAGCCCATGGAGCCAGGATCTGTGGGTATGTGTGTGTGTGTGTACCTTCATAGACAGGCAGTCTCGTAAGGTATATCTCAGGGATTGCCTTGGCTCGCTCCCTCTCCCTCATGCTGCTCCTTCTCGGGGCATCCAGCTCCTCGGCTGCTCTTCACCAGGTGCCAAAGACGCACCTCCTCCTCCTCCTCCAGGATGGGAGACTCTATGGGAGACAGAGCGACTTAGTACTTCAACCAATGTAATGACTGAAATAGGAATGACTGCTTGTGATCCATGTTTTCAGGGTGCTATAGATGGTTATGGATGGTTTTTGATATGCACATGAAATCACATTGTTTCAGGTTGAACCTAACCAAGATTTAACGCTTCCGGCGAGATTGGACATTGTGTACTACCCGGACAAAAAATAGGAAAATCTGTTAAGCAGCCCGCGCCGGCGCCCAGATTATAGGGAACACTGATGCAGAGTTACATTTGGGCCCTGGTCACTATCGGGGAGTGTCTACCACAACTTTAAGATGGTGTGCCCTAAAACTGTGTTTTTAGTACCAAGAAACACAGTATTAATACTACAGTATTATTTATATTAATACAGCAATGGTAAATGCTGTATTAGTATTTTAATAATGTATATAATAACATGACATAATGATATAACAATATCCATCATATGAATAGTGTAGTATTACTCTCTGCAGTCTGGAAGACCTGGTGGACTCCTCCTTCCTTGGAGAACGTCTGGGAGTGGGGGATCAAGGCCACTGTAGCCCCATCAGGGACCTGGAAGAGGGGCAGCGAGAGGAGCGAGGTGATATTATAGAGGAGGTGACAGATATAGGGGAAACAGGAGAAGACTCATAGACACTACTGCAATCTTATTTCACTTTATCTCTCCTTTTACTTATATGTTTAATTACATTAAGTTTAATGTATTGAATGTATTCAATAATGTGTGCTTTTTCCACGTTCCTTTTTCCAAGTTTTCCACAATCACATGTTGTGGTAATGTAATCATCAATTGAATACATGTTTATTGTTTTGAAAGTGAGTTTTATTGTGTTCATCCACATGGTCACATATCGTGTTCACATACATTGTTTCATATATGTTGCTTTTATTTAGAATAAATATGTTTTGTCCAGAGTAAATACTGCATGTTGTGCTTAAATATAAAGATAAAAGTTACATTGAATAGCTGATAGTCTGAGTTGTTTATGATGTTATTCTCCCTGTATTGATATTGGCTGTTGGCCAGGAGCTAGCATGGAGGTGTAGTGGAGCGAGAAGGGCAGAGTGAGCAGGACAATGGACAATGTACTCGTGACATTTACGGTGGAAAAAGTGTGCAAGCTTATAGCGCTGTATAAACTACAGCATGCGGACTAGTGAGAAAGCCGGATGTGTGTACTGCCCCACGAATAGTTTCAGTCGATCATCAACGCAGTAGCTGATATTGTGGAATCAGCCTTTCTAACTTGCCTAGTTAGCTGCCCACAAGGGACATTCTGAACTGCCAAGATAGCGCTCCAGGTGACCAGGATAAAGCCCGGTAGCTTCTCTGGCAAGATTTCCCCGCCTACATGGCCAACGATAAGCCCACCAGTTCATCCACCACATTTGGAGGCACAACACTAGGACTCTGTGATTCAAACTCTGGGGTTGTCCTCAACTTTTATTTTTGCATGGTTAGACTGAAGCGACTTCAACTGTTTTTGGCCACCACGCTCCCCAGAAACGAGCAGGCCTGCAACGGGGGGTTTGTTTTCATTAATCTACCTTTTTCAGGTTGCAGGCTTCTGAGTGTGTGTCTGTGAGTCTGTGAGTCTAAAGAGACCAGCACTGGAGATAATTCAGGCTGTACAGCTGAATACATTTACATTTACATTTAGGGCATTTGGCAGACGCTTTTATCCAAAGCGACTTACAAAGAGTACATTTGTTGAAGGAGAGGCAGCAATATATCACTGTGGTACCTGAAGATAAGAATAGAGCTGTTTTCGAGCATTCCTATTTACGAGACGAATAGAACGAGTGAATAACCCAGATGCTGCAATATTGAGGCCTTGGAAACCGCTTTTGGAACCCCTGAGTCTGGGGAAGTCCTTCAGGAGCCTGCACCAACAGCCAGGAGAAAGGTTGTTGGTGAAGAAAGCTACAGACACTGGAACAGAAAGTGATGTCCAGATGTTAAGGCAGCACCCAGCTAGCAGGGAACGTTCCAACAACATTGGCTTACGTTACCTACAAGTTCCAATAATGTTTTTACAGAAAATGTTTTGATCTAATGTTCAAAGAACGTTGTAAGGATGTTTTATCATTTCAGAAATGTTCCGAGAAGGTTAAATATTAATTAAGACATAATGTTTTAACTGCAATATTCAGAGGATGTTTTGAGGATGTTGTCAGGGCCACAGATTACAGAATATAAAAAAAAAAAGGTTATTGTAATGTCATATGTTAACAAAGATAGAACGTTTTGCCAGCAACATACATTCTAAGGATGATTTGGGGATGTTGTTGAGGTAACAGATTGTAGAATGTTCTTTTATAAAACATTCCCACAACATTACATGATAACAAAGGAACATCATACAGATGACTGTCTCTCCTATTGTCTCGAAGATGTGGTAAATGTGTGGAATTGACTTTACAGCTAAAGCACTGTTGTGTGAATCACATACTGTACATGCCAAATTTTCTAAAAGAAGGTTTACCAGTTAGAATTTTTTCCCGTTGGGAACCTTCTAAAAACGTTCTGAGAACATGCAATGTTCTAGTAATGCTTTCAGCGACAAGTTTTTAATGTTCCCAGGATGTTCTTAATAAAATAATTCTAAAAATGTTTTGTGATAACCTTCTTAAAATGTTGAGTGATAACATTGTTAGAACATTATGTCCTAATGTTCTTTAAAGGTTTTCAGTGGCAAGTTTTTTTTAAATCTTCCCAGAATGTTCTTGATAACGTTCTCTAAAAACATTCTAAAAATGGTTGGTGATAACCTTCTTGAAATGTTGAGTGATAACATTGTTCGAACATTATGCCCTAACACTCCAACATAACAAGTCCCTCAGATCCTTTCTGGGATTTTGCGGGTACTATTGGCAGTTCAATGAGAGTTATTCTGCAATAGTCTGCCCTCTGACAAAACTAACCAATGGATAGCCCCCCTGCTCAGCAAAAAAAGAAAGACGCCATCAAAGAAAAGCAAGAGCTACTTCAAGGTCACAGAGCCTTTTGGAAATTGTTGGACAGCTTGTGATGACCCCTTTCACCACATCATCTACAAACTCACACATGCACCCGTCTTGGCATTTGCTGACCCAACCAAGCCTTACGTCCTGCATGTAGATGAAAGCTTGAATGGGCTGGGAGCCATGCTGAATCAAGAGTATCCTGAGGGCCTCTGCCCAGTTGCCTTCGCCAGCTGCAAGGTGAGCCAGTCAGAGCAAAACTATCCAATCCACCAGCTAGAATTTCTAGCTTTGAAATGACCGGTTGTCAGTAAGTTCCATGACTACTTGTATGGCGCCAAGTTTACAGTCAGAACAGATAATAACCCATTCACCTATGTCTTGACAACTGCCAGGCTTAATGCCACAGGCCACAGGTGGTTAGCTGCACTCCCCACATATGACTTCCACATCAGGTATAAACCTGGTCGGGCAAACATTGATGCCGACTTGCTTTCCAGAAATCTGCAAGAGAGCGAGGATGGATGGGTGGATGTTCCACCCTCTGGTATGAAACCCTTTGTCATCAGATCACTGCAAGTGGCTCCTCCAAAAGTGATCTGAGCAACTAGGCGCTTCCTCTGATGCCATTCCTGCTGTTTATGCTGACCTCAGCCAGATAGATGGAAGCATGCTTGAGCAGCTGAGCCAGAAAGAGATGGTAGAGGCCCAAAAGTCAGTCCCAGTTGTCAGTGTGGGAAAACAGCAAGTTAAGACCAATGTGTCTCAGTTCCCAAGCATGAAAATCCTGATGTTATCCTCCTGCAACGAAAAACTTCCAAACTTAATATAAAGCATCGTCTCCTGTACAGAGTCACCAAAAGAGTATTTTGGAAGAGAAGGGAGTCAGCTTGTCTTACCTGCTCAATACCATCCATGGTTTTGAACACCCTGCATGAGGCCACAGGTCACCCCGGCATTGACCGAACCACATAACTTATCAAGGACTGGTTTTACGGGTCCAAAATGGCCTCTGAGATAGCAATGCACATCCAGAATTGTGGAAGGTGTGTAGCCAGGAAGTCTCTCCCTCAAAGAGCTGCCCCTTTACAACAAATCATGAGTAATCATCCTCTAGACTTAGTGTGCATAGACTTTGAGCCTTACTCCAGAGGCATAGCCATTGTGCTGGTCAACACAGATCATTACACAAGGTAGGCTCAGGCGTTTTCAACACAAGATCAAAAAAGTCACTCAAGTCCTCTTTGAAAGGTTTTTCGTACACTACAGACTGCCAGCTCACACTGAGATTAGGGTCGAGACTTTGAGAGCAAAATTATAAAAGACCTCCTGACCATGCTTGGCATCCACAAGGCAATAACCTCTCCCGACCACCATCAGGGCGACCCTCAACCTGAGAGATTCAATCGTACTCTCCTGTCAATGCTAGGCACCCTTGATCCAGCCCAAAAGCCAAAATAAAGCCAGTACATAAGCCAGCTAGTGCATGCTTATAATAGCACAAGAAACCACGCCATAGCCTACTTGCCCTACTTTCTCATGTTTGGGGGAGTTTGGGAGAGAGGCATTTGTCCAGATGAAGAGGAGGGCCGAGAGCACCACCAGTATGTTGCCATACTGTGAAAAGAAATATGGAACGCTTACCAGCTAGCAGCTTATGCAGCTTCAAAGAACAGAACAAAAGACTGTATGATGCAAGAGTCAGAAATCAGACACTGGAGGAAGGTGACAGTGTATTGGTTTGCAATCTTGGCATCACTGGAAAACATAAACTCCAGGACAAATGGAATCTGCTACCCTATGTCGTGACAGCAAAGTTACACAATCTCCCTGTGAATCGAGTAAAACCAGAGAGAGGAAAAGAAGAAAAGATTTCCCCGGCCCACACGGCAGTTTATTCCACCACGTTCGGAGGCGCAACACTAGGACACATTAGGTGATTCAGTTAGAGTGAAGTGGCTTCAACTGTTTTTGGCCACCACGCTCCCCAGCAATGACCAGGCCTGCAACTGGGGGTTTGTTTTTGTTAATCTCTCTTTTTCTGGTTGCAGGCTTGGATGAATGTGTGAGTGGGCCCACTAGGTTAATCATTTGTGTGAATACAGATGAGTATTTTTGTGAAAGGTCAGTAGACAGCTATTTTCATGGTTTATTGTACTTTGTGTGAACCTAATATTTTCCATCGAAATTCAAGTCAAAGTGTGGGTGATGGTGACATAGTTGTTCTGTGATTTGAGGTGTAAACATAACCACAGCAACACCACAAAAATAAGGGAGAAAATAGTTTGATGATTATTGATGATTGATATTAATATATAGTCTTAACAAACAGGAATAAGGGTTTAACTAAATCAAACTAGGGAATTAAGGTTACAAACACAGGGCACTACTTATTGGAAAAGGTACGGAAAGCGCAACACTTTTTACTTCATTCAAGTTTGGGTTTTGTGTAAACTACCTCAAGTCCATGATTTAGTTTACAGATCATTTAACCTCACCAGTAGATTGCGGTATTATATTGGTTAAACTGTCAGTCATCGTAGCAATAGATTTTAATCAAACAACATGTTTAGCTGATATCTGATATTTTGATGTTTGAGACATCAATTCTTGATTATCTGGGGAAATCTGGAGAAGGAGAATATGTGTTGTGTATGTGTCTCGTAAGAAACTAGGGAAAGGCGCGACTCTACCAATTTCAGCTTATGCTATCCCCACTGGGAGTGGAGAGTGCCAGGAGAGACCCACATGCCCCGCGAACCACCACGCCAGTCTAAGAGTCTCCAGAGCGCACGACCGAGACCACCGCAAACAGCATTATCAAGTAAACCGATACACAGCGAGTTGACGCATTTTTGTTTGTTAGGGACATAATAGGGTATAATCAATCATTTAGAAGGTTTAGATTTAATTCCCCAACCCAGATTTCCCAGTTTTTCCTTCAGGTTTTGGTTGTTTGGATTGTGTTTATTTGAATCCCCATAATTTATTAATATCTATTCTGTCACTTTATCTTTGTGAATAAATGTCATTGGGTTATTTAATCATTGATTTAGACAAGAACTTCGACTTCAGATAGATTAAATTGGCTAGTTCAATAATCTTTATTGTATAACCTAATCTAATAATAGTTATATCAGTTCAAGCCACTTAATCCCGCTACAATATAGAAAAGGGGTGGGCAAACTTTTTGGCTCAAGGGCCACATTTGGTTTTTAAAACTGACAGATGGGCCGGGCCATTAGTAGAGGTGAAAAATGAGCAACCATAAAGTATAAAATGCATGTGAAACCTATTTCCCGATGAATCAATTAAAAAAAGGGTAGCCAAAGCACTTTAGTGTATGGCCAGCAGAGACCAAAGCGATTGACTTGATATTAGAAAAGGCCCGCTGTATTTGCAATTGCCATCTAGTTCAGGGGTATTCAATTACATTTCAAAGAGGTCCAGTTAAAGAAAATGTCCTGAAGTAAAGGTCCGGAGCATCATAATGTCTAACTTGCGTTATGATGTCATATACTGTATGTTGAAGTAGCCCAGTAATCGTATCAAAATCTATAGGCTGCCACTATGTAGTTAAATCAAATAAACGAAGTACAATTCAATAATATTATTTTCTTTCTTCTCCTTGTTGAAGAACCTTACCTAAACTAACAGCTGAGCATTGTCAGACACATTAGTGGACTCATCTACAGCTAAACCTATGCATGGTGCCTTATGAATGGCTTCATCCAGCTGGGCTAGCACATCCTGGGTTAATATTTCCCTTTTCTTTGTGGCTGATGATGCTGATATACGTAGGTATTTCCTTGATTTTAGCACAAAACTCTTCTTTTTGGCTCTCAAATCGTTTATTTTCTGCGCCCTCAGTTTGGATTTGGGCAGGTATGTTTGGTATGTTTTGTCTCATAGTGGTGCTTCACATTACCGCTTTTAAGAATAGCCACAGTCTCGGGACAGATGACATACAGGTTTTGAATTGTCCGTGGGAAGAATAAACATGTACACATCTGTCTAATCTTTATTAAAGGCTCTGTTCTCACTGTCTATCTTTCTCATTTTAGAGCGTTCCATACTCCGACTGTCTCTCTCGTCTCGTCTCTCGCGTGTATGTTTGTTTCTAGTCGCTCACTGACTGCAACGATCTGATTGGCTGAGTAGCGTCACGCGTGATGTGACCTGATTGGGCCGCTAAGCCAGTGCCGTAAAGGCTAGAAACGATGCGCCGGTTAAAATAGAAACGTGACAACAACATTTATTGGTTATAGGTCCGGGTCCGGATAGGACGCCGTCTGGGTCCGGACCTGGACCGCGGTCCGCCTATTAGTGACCTCTGATGTAGCGGAACCAATTAAGGAACCAATTGCAGGAAGAAAAAAAAACGCAAAATGAATACTACAAATGTAAATGTATTATAGACTGTTAATGTAAATGCCCGACGCGCCGGAATAAAAAACGCAGCAGGCCGTATGTGGCCCGTGGGCTGTACTTTGCCCACCTCTGATATAGAAGTTGATAGATAGAGGAGTTGATGTGAGGTGATGAAGAGTGACCAGACCTTGTAGTGTTGAAGGGTATTGAGTTTCTTCCAGTGACCTTGAACAATGGCTGTGACATCATCATCTGAAAGGGTCAGGTGACCTGCCTGGCCAGACCGCCACTCTGGAAACATTCCAATGGATATATAATGACACAATTAATGACACAATGAATAC
This sequence comes from Coryphaenoides rupestris, assembly GCA_002895965.2. Taxonomy (NCBI): domain Eukaryota; kingdom Metazoa; phylum Chordata; class Actinopteri; order Gadiformes; family Macrouridae; genus Coryphaenoides; species Coryphaenoides rupestris. The sequence continues at coordinate 215,818 of PIJE02000678.1, read as the reverse complement.
ATAATGACATCATCGTTAATACGATGTAATGACAAAGTTGTAATATAATGTAATTACATCACAGTTAATATGTAAAGTATGTAAATATGTAGTATAAGTATACAGCATAGTATAGATAGTGTCTCACATGACAATGTTGACTATTTAGACTTGTAGGCCTTAATATGCAGTAATTTCCCTCTCCTACTAAAAATGTTGTTGAAATTAAATGTTTTCATTATTCTAAAAATCCTCAACGTTTAATACATATTTTGACCTAAGGAGGGTGTCATTATTTTACGTGCGCAATGCACTCTGGATCGATGACGTAAATTGTTTGCGCTCTTGATGAGCTACTAGCGCTACCATTACCTGTTCCTATTTTTACCGGACCAGAGGAAATGTCAATACAATGCCACACTGTGCTGCTTTTGGTTGTAGTTTCCAGACTAAATATATACATACAGTGCTGCTTGTAAGTTTGTGAACCCTCCAGACATGCTCATTGTTTTTATTAAAAAAAAAAATTATAATAACCTCATAAAATGTATATCCAAACACCGATTTGTAAAGCAGACTTTCCAAATAATGGACACAAATAAATACACAGATGTATTTTCATTAAAAAAAAAAATGAAAATTTGACATGTGCAAAAGTATGTGAACCCTTTTAGTTAGTAGCTTGAGGCACCTCCTTTTGCAGCCATTACTTCAACCAAACGTCTTCTGTAACCACTGACCAGTCTCTCGCATCTGCTGTTGGGGATTTTTGCCCACTCCTTGCAGAACTCAGCCAGTTGAGAGCGGTTGGAGGGCATTTGTCCGCCCGCTTCAGGTCTAGCCACAACATTTCTATAGGATTGAGGTCCGGACTTTGACAAGGCCAATACAGAGTATGAATCCTCTTTCTTTTAAGCCATTCCTTGGTACTATTGTAGTATGCTTTGGGTCTTTGTCCTTTTGCAGAACCCATTTTCAGCCCAGCTTCAACTCCCTGACTGATGGCAGGAGATTCTGATTAAGAATTTGTTGATAGGCATGAGAATTCATGTTTCCCTGGATAATATGGGGTCGTCCAGTTCCAGAGGCACAAAAGATGCCCCAGACCTTCACATTTCCACCACCATGCTTCACTGTTGGGAGGTTCTTTTCTTGGTATGCACTGTTGGCTTTTCTCCAAACATGGTGGTTTTGATTGTGACCAAATAATTCTATGGAGCTGGAATCTTTTGGAGATGGTCTTATAGCTTTCCCCAGACTGTTGGGCTGTCAGTGCCTTCTTCCTGATGTCCTCGGATATCTCCTTTCCTCTCTGCATTGTTGATCTGTGTAGGTACACCCTGGCACTACAGTGGCTTTGTTGGTTTCCTCTCTCTTTTAATCTGTGTTGCCCAACCCTTTTCCTAAGGATGTCTCATTTGATTGGTCTGCTTAATTAAGCACCCAAATTTGTTTCACCTGAATCTATTACCTAGATTTACCTTGATTTTACCTTGATGTTACAGCTGAAACTACAGAACCCTCAGTCATCCACTGTCTTGGATTACAAACATGCCACCTGAAGTAGGAAATAAAAATTCTAAATCCACATGAATACTTTACACTAACTGATATGGTTTTCATCTGAGGACTTCAGTTGCTGACTGTGTCCCGGTATACAGGTGGTGGACCCAAACGCAAGACCCAGACTCGGAGTTATGCAGCACAGAGTATTTATTTACAATACAAACGGCCTGGCGCCTCACACCCTGGGCAACTCCGGAAAAGGAGAGGGTCCAGTCCCTCTCCAGGAGTTTGGTTCCAGAACCGGTGCTGTGCGTGGAGGTGAGCCCAACCATATCTAGTTGGTACCGCTCCACCTCCCGCACCAGCTCAGGCTCCTTCCCCGCCAGTGAGGTGACATTCCACATTCCTAGAACCAGTCGGCGATGCCGGGGATCCGCACGCCCAGGACCCCGCTTTTGCCTACCGCCCGGTATACAATGCACCCGACCAGTCTGGCCATGTATAAAGCATACAATGGCGGTGGATGCTAATCTCTTAAATTATTGATATTGAAATAGGAAAGTTTGAAGAAAAAAGAAAGAAAGCGGAGCTCTTTACAACAGACACTCTCCCTCTCGGTTGGCACAGACAAGCAGTTGTTGCACAGACACCATCGATTTTGCCCCACTCTGGCTTCTTCACCTCTCTGATCGTCTTCATTTTGATGCACATTTTGAATAATGTCTTCTATGTTGTCCCCTGCGCTTACATTGTGCTCGGGTTCAAATTGAGAAGGCTGAACAGAAAACATTTTTGTCTCGCCGTAGGGTCAAGAGAATGGGACCAAGACTGTTGCAACCATATGACGGCACGACCCAGAATGCATTGCAACAACAATGCCGGCCTACGAGTGAAAGGATCTTTTCAGATTTTATAAAAACGAAGACATCTAGATCTTTTTTATATCACATTAATACCAACACTAATCTAATTAGGCCTACAAGGCTTAATAGTCAGGGTTCCTTTTAAAACGCACACCTGCCGGCAAATCAGAAAAGGTATTCAGACCTAAGGTATAAGACCATGTTATATTGGGGAGTTTAACGCCATTAAATACAAGCAGATATTTTCATGCTCCCCATGGAGAGAATTGCGGCTCTCTTAGTACTCTTAATACGTTATCTTAGTCACTTGCAGCTAAGTGTATATAGTATTTAGTGTAGTGTAAAGCATATAGATAGTATGTATAGTGTATAAAGTACTTAGAATAAAGTATATAGTACCTAAGTCCAGAGCATGGGCACTGGGTCTCTGGGAGTAGGCAGCTCCTCTATAGATTTGGTCCAGGATCTTCTCCTTCACCTAAGACATACAGACATACAGGTACAGACAGATCGGTCAATACAGACAGACAGACAGACAGGTAGACAGGCAGACAGAGAGACAGGTTACTACAGGCAGGTAGACAGGCAGACAGACAGGCAGGCAGCCATACAGACAGGCAGCCATACAGACAGGCAGACAGACAGACAGGAAGACGGAAAGGTAGATCGACAGGTACCTGGGTGATGGTGTCTGTGTCCAACACTAACAGACAGACAGGTAGACAGACAGACAGGTTGATTGACAGGTACCTGGGTAATGATGTCTGTGTCCAACACTCTAACAGACAGATAGTAGACAGACAGGGTTAGGGTTACAGAAAGATCACACCAAAAGATTCATTTTCACCTGTGGGTGCTGGCTGCTTGTTGTCATTCCAGCAGTGCTGCAGACTCATGTTCGGTTGTGCCCAATATCAAGATTGTTGTTGAGCTCTCAGCAGTACAGAAAGCATGATCAAATAAACTATTTTTCATGTTTCCTCTTGTGTTTTGTGTTTTGAATCTGCAACTGACCCAGCTTTGTGGGGGAACACTCACGGTGAGCGGGCCAAAGCAGTTCTTATTGATAGAGGAGATAAAGTGTTCCACAATCGGCGTGAACATTATCCAGCCTCTATAAGAGTCAGTGGGATTGGTAGCAAGGCTCGAGTCTTAACAAATGAGCAGCTTACATGCAGACTGCACAATGGCCAAGTGGTTGATAGAGAGTGGATTACGTATTCCCCATCCACAGGAAATATGTACTGTTTTGCATGCAAGCTGTTTTCTACCAAATCGCAAGCATTCCTTACTGGCTACTGTGACTGGAAACACCCGGAGCGAATCGGCGAGCACGAGACAAGTGGAGAACATCTAGCCTGCATGCTTGCCCTGCATCATCGAGCCACCAGTGCCACCGTGGATTCCGACCTTCTATAGCAAATCAATGGAGAGAGGCAATATTGGAGAGAGGTGCTTAGGAGAGTTGTATCTGTCATCAAGTTCTTGGGGGAGAGGGGTCTCGCATTTAGGGGAAACGACGAATTGCTAGGTTCACCACACAACGGTAACTACTTGGGCATCTTAGAATTGTTGTCGCAATTTGACCCGTTCTTGGCAGAGCATATGAGAAAGTTTGGACAGATGGGTAGGGGCAGTGTTTCATATTTATCCTCAACAATTTGTGAAGAGTTTGTAGAACTTATGGGAGAGAAAACTAAACAAGCAATTACAAAGGAATTACACGATGCTAAGTATTTCTCTGTAATCGTCGATTCGACCCCTGATTTATCCCATGTAGATCAGCTCACCTTTATATTTAGATTTGTGAACAAAACGGGCCATGTAGTGGAACGCTTTCTTTGTTTGAGCCCATCACTAGTCACACTGGGGAAAGCTTAGCAGACTGTGTTGTCTCAATGGTGCACGATCTTGGACTAGACTTGACTTTCACACGTCCAGGCCCAGGGGCCCATGGTTTCATAATCCGTCCATGCACGCTGATCATAATGGCGCTTGAGCAGGGGGGCGGGAAAAGAATCACCAGAATGCAGGGGATTTCCTTGCAACCAACATTTTCTTCCATCGGTGTCGTTTCACTTGAATATTTATTCAAGCAGCAGAATAGAGAGAGAAAAGGAGAGAGAGAGCATGCCGCTTCCATGGCTCGTTTTCAACAAGTTCACACATACCAGTACCTAAACTATAATGTCCGTCCCTCCATGTCTGAATCTCGTCTGCACCAAATTCAGACATGTAGAGCAGAGTTATTTCTGGTGTTACATTTGGTGTGTGTGTGTGAATACATGTTTAATGAAGTTGTGAAGTATTCTGCTTCTACACAATATTTATTCGTAACAATTACAAATATTTTGAACATTACATGTCATCATTTCAGAATCCCCCCGGGACTGGGGTGGCCTGACTGGGACTATATTTCCCGGCCTGAATGATGTTCCCAGTCCGGCCGTAAATTGTACAATAGTTGTACACTTGAATGTCTGCTTGCAATTATTTTTCCTAAACTAATTAAGTTAAGTAGTAAAATCAATCATAATCAAATGCAGAGGCAATTACGTAATATGATAAAGAGTAGATATATTTATATAGTCTTACAGTTCCAACCGGCCTTTGAGGGCAAACATCATGCTGATGTAGCCTGGGATGAAATTGAGTTTGACACCCCTGGCCTAATCTGTGCAATACAGGTTAAGTCAGCACACACACTCGGCGAGCGCTAGCACACTCACAAGTGGACCATCTGCTCTGTCATGTCTCCATTCATGCCATGTCTTCAATATTTGCAATAAACTTCTTGCAATAGACTTTTCAACACCTCTACCTGCCTGTGTCCTTGGAGGAACCCAAAAGAAGTGGGTGGGTGAAGCACCCAGACTCTAGCTGGGCCAGGTGAGGCAAATTAAGCCAGCCACCTAATATACACTCCCACACCTACATTTAGTCCCACAAACCAATGTGTCCCCTGAGATCAGTTATTGCATGCTGTGGGAAACCATGGAAGCATATGTGAAGGGACAAGTTATATCCTATAACGTCAGTGAAAATTAAAGGAAAACCAAACGGGCTACAGAATTGATCGACATAATTAAAGTGATTGACCAATTACACTCAACGTCACCCTCTGAAAATCTATAGAAAGAGAGCATTTGGCTTCAGACAGAATTTGATTCTCTGACTAATGATAATGCTATAGATCTTCATTTGAAATCTTGTCATAATTCCTATGAGTATAGAGAATGCGCCAGCAAGCTTTTATGCCATCAATGTAAACAGTCGGCAACAGCAGGTTTTATATCTGCAATAAAAGATGGGGAATGTAATATTGTTACGGATCAAAGGGTCATAAACCTTTAATTTAAGTCTTTCTATGAAAGCTTGTATGCTTCAGAAGCGAGCAACAAAGAGTTGGTCGAGGACTTCTTTCATAAATTAGAAATGCCCTCCCTGGCTGAATAGGACAAATCGAAAAGAAGTATAACTTTAAGGCTTACGGTGTCCCTCCCTACCTACTCAGGGCCATAGGGACCATGTACACAAACACAAGAGCCAAGGTAGTGACCCCTGATGGCAACAGCGAGGAGTTTGACATCCTGGCGGGGGTGTTACAAGGGGACACCCTCGCCCCCTTCCTCTTCATCATAGTCCTGGACTACACACTAAGGCAGGCCATCAATGGACAGGAGCAGGATCTCGGCTTCACCATTACACCCAAGAGGTCAAGAAGATTCCCTGCTGTAGTCCTAACGGACCTGGACTATGCGGATGACATCAGCCTTCTATCTGATCGTGCGGACCAAGCTCAAATACCTGGGCTCATGGGTCAACTCAACAGAGCAAGACCTTAAAGTGAGGAAGGCGCTGGCATGGAAGGCTCTGAACGGCATGGCCAGTGTGTGGAACTCCAACCTCCCTCGGCATATTAAGATCAGCTTCTTCCATGCGACTGTGGAGTCCGTTCTTCTTTATGGCTGTGAATGCTGGACCCTGAAGCCCCCCCTGCAGAAGTCTCTGGACGGGTGCTACACCAGAATGCTGCGTGTAGTACTGAACATCAACCCGACCGAGCACGTTACCAACAAGTGTCTGTACGGGGGACTACCGAGGTTAAGTATGAAAATAGCAGCCAGAAGAATGAGGCTGGCCGGTCACTGCAAGAGGCACCCAGAGCTCCCAGACAGAAAATTAGTGCTGTGGGAGCCAACACATGGCAAGCGATCGAGAGGGCGTCCCGCACAAACATACGTGGACGTTCTAAAGAAGGATGTAGGGGCGGAAACAACGACGGAGGAACTTGCTGGATGCATGGAGGATCGGGGGAACTGGAGGACTCGCTGGAGGGCTCGTCTGAGGACGACATAGTAGTAGTAGTATCAGACATGCAGTGTCCAGCACATACCATCCTGAGACCCAGGGGGTGCTGGAACTCTAGCATCAGAGGTTCATTGAAGGTTCTTAAAGACTACCATGGGGTAAATGCCATCACAGTAAGGGGAACGAATTTACAAATGTTTTATTAGAGCTGATAACTGCTAGGGTTAGGCAACGTGTTCACTGGATGCGCTCTCAGCGCTGCCAGTGCCTATTTTTAATACAATCCCTATGAAGTTCAGCATTTATAGCGCTCAGTACCCTCGGCGCCATAACACCTCGGCGTTCAGCGTTTTTTGTCGCTCTGCTCCCAGCGCTCTCAGTTGAAAATAGTTCAACTTTTGGGGAAGCGCTGCAGTCATCAATGTAACTTCTCTCTTGACGGCCAATAAAATCGAAGAGGGGTCGGGACATATGATATCAACACTGTCAACAATGGCGGAGCAGAACCTAATACTGGCGGATTCACGGACAACCCAGTGATTTACGATCTGTCATTGAAAAGTTACCATGATGCCACTAAAAAAAATCGAGAGGATTTTTCCACGTCAGTTGGGACGTTAGTTAGCTACCGTTTAGGTTAGCAAACAAGTTAGCTTCAGCTATCGTTTACTACTGCTCATATGGAGACAAACTTTATGTGAATCTTTGCAGAGGAGGACTGCAGAAATGTATTATTATTTATTATTATTCATTAGTCTGAACCTTTGTGTGATGTTTATAGGATGCTGTCCTGCCATGACAGTCTACCCTGTGGAGAGGAAAAATAGCTGGTCATGATGTTCCTGACAGCTACTGCTTCTTTGGAGGCGTTGTTGCTCTGCACGGCACCCTGTGGCTCCGCTGATGCAGATGGTGTGTTGGGGACATCAAGATCTTCATAATCCCAGCTGAGAAAATTGTGCGGTATACAGGTAGCTTTAGCTCCAGGGATGGGCATATATTCATCCACTTGACCGTTCCAGATTGCTACACAAACATTGCACACAATTCTGGCAACAGTGCAAAACCCCACTCTGAAACTGAATGCAATTGTCCTGAAGGAGCCCCCTGTTGTCAGATACTTGTAAAAAGTAACAGCAAACAATTGATATGCTTATAGGCTATTTCTTTGTCTGACTTTGTCGTTCTTAGTAGTTTCTTCAGGTTAAAATACAAATGTTTAACCTTACACGTTTGCAAAAAGTGTCATTTCCACCAAATATGTGACTGATTTGTGATTGTACGCTACAAGCAAATGGAAATTACTTACTTGTACATTCATAATATTTAATATTTCTGGATTCATAGGCTATATTCCCCATTCCTACATTCTAGAACAGCTGATGTCATTATTATGTCTCTATTATGTATATTGTGCTATTCTCAATATATATCTATATATTTTTGTCATATATTTTATTATGTTATTTTTTGCCTACCATGTTACAAGAGTTTTACTGTTCATGGCCCTGGGTTGTGATGTACATGTGACAAATAAAACACTTTGAAAGTAAGGACGAAAAGAAAGGAACCTAATGGGTTTGTACAGTGTAAAGTGTTGACATAATTAATCAACTGACCGGAGGCAAATGCAGTCGTTCAGCAGGGATGATGGTCTCCCTATAATTGGTCTGCATTCGGGCGATGGCTGGGGCGATCTTCTCCAAAACAATCTCAAACTGGGTCTTGCACAGTTTATGTCATGCACCCAGATGCTTCTTTTTGAAGGTATATTGATGTCAAGAGCTGCTGCCAAAGCCAGGGCGCAATTTCTTTGCTTGTGTGACGTCACAACGAAGGAATGTAGAAGCACTAGAAGAAGCGCTTGAGAAGCGCTCTGAAAAAGAGGTTGTGGGCGCTGAGACCTAAAAAGGCCCATCTTGTGGACACATAGCCTTAGACGTGATTATTCAATAGACTTTATTGAATAATCACACTGTGTGCTTCTCTGGAGAACCCTTACCAACAAAAGTGTTACAATCACATTTGTATTTGTGTCCATGTTTGTCCCGGTAGACAAACAGACTGATTATAGCTCAGGTAAACTGCAGGCATCATCAACAAATAGTTTCTCCTCCATGTTCGCTAGAAAGTAGCGCAGGAGAAAACATAATCCAGCTCTGCTATTGGTTGTTGCTGAAGCATGGACGCCATATATTTGCATGAAGTACAAATTATTAACTCTTTGTCACTCTGGGCATGGACATCGCTCAATGGTGCTATGGTGACTACCACTCCTCGTCGCCAGGTCTCATTGAAAATGGATGGCTGACGAATGTTTTTGCTACTCTTGAATCTTTTGGTGTGCACGTGTAAGGTTAGGGTCACGGGTACCTGGGTGATGGTGTCTGTTTAACAGTTTAACAGACAGGCAGTAGACAGACAGGTAACATAAGGAGTAACTGGGTGATGGTGTCTGTATCCAACACTTTAACAGACAGACAGACAGACAGGTAGGGTTAGGGGTACCTGGGTGATGGTATCTGTATCCAACACTCGAACAGGACATGGTTGGACGTCCTCATCGTTCTTCACTAACACAGAGAGAGTCTGGAACACACAATTTTTAGCATTTTATTTTTTACTAACACATATATAAATGCCTGTATCGCATGGTTATGGTGTAGTATACAGTATGTGGTATATGGTAAAAATATAACTGTGGTGTGTGTGCAGAAAATTGCCTTTCCCTGCAGTCTTTTTATTTGGTGCGCGTGTGTGCTGCATTGCTTTGACCAATGAAAATAGTTGGAATAGTTTATTTTTGTTTGTGTGTGGAACCAAAGTCAGAGTTTCCCCCCAGAGAGTAAGAGATTTCCAATAGGCATTGACAGGGAGACAGTTAGCTTTTTTGTAGTTCTTTATAAAGGCTCTGACTGGCTGGGGCCGTAAGTAACGTGGTACCAGGGCTCAATCACTTTCAACATGTGTTTAAAGGACTGTTAAACATATAATTCTAATATGTGTTGATCATATCTACATCGTGGTTAGTGTTTGCATTGTGGCAAGCTGTCTTTTAATAAATTGATGTTGGGTTAGTACTACTTGTAAGTGGCTATCGATAGAAGCATCTGCCAAATGCCGTAATATATATATATACTGTATATATATTACATATATACTGTATATACATATATACATGATAAATATAATTGCATATTTATCACACCCTTCTAACCTTGACCTCTACCACCAAAATTTGCCTGCAGTCTATTGCAATCCAGCGATTGAGTCTGTTAATTTGTCACAGGTAGATTTATGTAGTTTATGTACATTAGGCAATGAATAAGTGAATAGTAATAATATATATATATATATATATATACAGGTTGTGGTCAAAAGTTTACATACACTTGTAAAGAACATGTATGTCATGGCAGTCGAGTTCCCAATAATTTCTACAACTCTTATTTTTCTGTGATAGCGTGATTGGAGCACATACTTCTTTGTCACAAAAAACATTCATGAAGTTTGGTTATTTTATGAATTTATTATGGGTCTACTGAAAATGTGACCAAATCTGCTGGGTCAAAAATATACGTACAGCAATGCTAATATTTGGTTACATGTCCCTTGGCCATTTTCACCTCAATTAGGCGCTTTTGGTAGCCATCCACAAGCTTCTGGCAAGCTTCTGGTTGAATCTTTGACCACTCCTCTTGACAGAATCGGTGCAGTTCAGCTAAATTTGTTGGCTTTCTGACATGGACTTGTTTCTTCAGCACTGTCCACATGTTCTCGATGGGGTTTAAGTCAGGACTTTGGGAAGGCCATTCTAAAACCTTAATTCTAGCCTGATTTAGCCATTCCTTTACCACTTTTGATGTGTGTTTGGGGTCATTGTCCTGTTGGAACACCCAACTGCGCCCAAGACCCAACCTTCTGGCTGATGATTTTAGGTTCTCCTGAAGAATTTGGAGATAATCCTCCTTCTTCATTATTCCATTTACTTTCTGTAAAGCACCAGTTCCATTGGCAGCAAAACAGGCCCAGAGCATAATACTACCACCACCATGCTTGACGGTAGGCATGGTGTTCTTGGGGTTAAAGGCCTCACCTTCTCTCCTCCAAACATATTTCTGGTCATTGCTGACCAATTTTCTCTCAGCAGCAGGTGATAGCTTGCGTTTTCTTCCTGATCGTGTCAGTGACACAACTGTTCCATGCGCTTTATACTTACGAACAATTGTTTGCACAGTTGATCTCGGGACCTGTAGCTGCTTTGAAATTGCTCCAAGTGACTTTCCTGACTTGTTCAAGTCAATGATCCGCGCTGAGCTCCTTTGACTTTCCCATTGTAGCGTTTGTGTCTGAGTCTAATGATTGTATTAAATGAGTCATATTTAAATGGACTCAGAGAAGTCACCAGCTGTAGTCAATCATAATCACTCACAAGAAGTTAAGAGGCCACAAAGATAATTTGATTGACACAACTTTCTACATCACCTACATTGATAATTCATGTTGCTGTTTGTATATTTTGACCCAGAAGATTTGGTCACATTTTCAGTAGACCCATAATAAATTCATAAAGTAACCAAACTTCATGAATGTTTTTTGTGACAAAGAAGTATGTGCTCCAATCACGCTATCACAGAAAAATAAGAGTTGTAGAAATTATTGGAAACTGGACTGCCATGACCACAACTGACCACAACTGTATATAATTGTCCAAAACGAAACATACATACACATATAACAAGAGTATTTATATGTCTATGGACAGAGTTTACAACTATGAATACAAAGAGGACTCCTGAGAAACAAAAATAAAAGTACGCCATGTAACTCTAGAATTTGAATATGCAACATTTTCCAATAACAATATCCAACCGATTTACATCGGCCACTTTTTAATCCAAGTGCAAAATAGTGTAGTGAGCAGCGCTTTGCAGATGAGGAGGATTTCTATGATAAGTGAGTGTGTCTCGGTGTGCATTTGGAGTGTTCTTCATCCATGTTTTGGAGACACATTTTAGTTTGCTGCTACATGGTGGCTGTAGATCATAGAGCATTAGAGTGTGATTAATCTATATATCTCTATCTATGTGTGTATGTGTGTGATTGTTTGTATATATATACAATATATATATATTTGAGATGCACCGATTGCAATTTTCTTGGCCAATTCAGATTTCCAATTTTTTGACTGACCTGCCGATACCAATTTTGTCCCATTCTAAAAAAAAATTGTAAGACTATAATTTACATCATACAAATGTTTGTAACTTTTCTTTAATTGGAGGCATTGCAAATTGCAAGCTTGTTGTCTTCCACACTGATGATATCTTGTTGGACTTGTGTGGCTGTGTCTGCCCCACTATACTGCCCCACTAATTGAACAACAGTGTAGCGCCAGCACACGAGTGTAAATTTGACCGGCACAAAATCGACTGATCGGCCACCGGTCATAGCCATTCAAGCATATATATATATACATATATATATAGCAGTACCACAGAGCGGTAGTCTATGTCCTCTCTCAGCAGGTGGCTGTCGTTCAGTGTGCATTTGGCCTTCCCAGTCACAGCGTCCACAGGCCCCTTGTCCACCTGGTACTTTATAGCTCTATAGAGCATGTAGAGGGGTTCACCTGCTACATCCTAAAGACAGAGAGGTAGACAGACATACAGGTTTATAACTCCATCAAGAATGTAGAAGGATTCACCTGCTACGTCCTAAAGACAGACATACAGTTTTAATAATACAAATAGGATTAACTTGTCTTGTAAAAGTTAACTTGCGCATTGCCAAGTTAGTCTGTGTCTTGTAAATTGTCATTTGAATGGATGTGCAATGTTTTGTACAAATGCATTAATATTTATGGATCCAAGTTTTACATTTATACCTTTATACCTAAAGAAATGTTCCTCCTATGTCCATACGCATTAGTTGCAATCAGACCTCAAATAAATCTCAAATCTAAGTGAATCTGAATTGGAGGATCAGGTGACAAGTGTGCATTCATTGACATAGTTTTGAGACAGTTTTGAGATCGCTTTTCCTCTTGAATTGAAAAAATGGCAGTGTATTTTAGGTGTTTACTGAGGTTTCTTCTTCAGTGGTGAAATAGAGCCACTTTATGCTTATGGAACTCTGTTCAAGTACCTCGGTCTTGACCATTATAACACATTAAATGGAGACTCTACTCTCCATAAATTTGACACAATGTCCTGCAAATCATAGCTCTGAGGGGGAACTTTGTGCTTTATCACGGTGGGACACCCCCGGGAATTACTGAGCACCTGCATCAGGGGAGAGCACAGAAACAATGTCACATGGTGCAACGGACTTTGGTTTTTCACCCTTTGGGATCGAAATGCAGCAATCCACAGGAAAGGTTTACTAGCCTGGGTTAGCTCACTTTCACCATCGCAGAGGCGCAGAGATGGTCATGTCATCTGCTTAGCGGCAACTAAGCTTGCTTCTTTTTAAGAACTGGGCAGTCTGCCACTATGTGACCAGCTCTTTTACAATAGCATCACTTTACCTTCTTGATAGGAACGTGAGAATTAAACCGGCGGGACATGTTGCATGCAGGAGGCACGGTGTCTTTTGCGAATGCCAATCCTATGAGTTAGATTGTATTCGTTAGCCAACACAGCAGCTCTATCTAATGTCTCAACCTTCTGTTCACTGACTGTACATTGAAATAGATTCCGGGACGCAGTTCCTCAATTCCTCCATTAAAGCTAGCTGGCGAAGCTGCTCAAAATCTGTTACATTTTGTGCAGCGCACAAATCGGTTAAAGAGTTCTATTTTCATGAGCAAATTCAACAAACATTTGCTTGTCGTTTTTATCAAGTTTACGAAAACACAACATGTACGCTTAAGGAACCATTTCAAACGCCTGTAAAATATCGGCCTTAACCACCTTATAATCCACACTGTGCTCGAGAGACAATGAGGAGTACACATCTTGGGCTTTGCCCACTAAAACACACTGGAGTAGCAGTGTCCAAACGCCTTTGTGCCACTTGAGCATTGTTGCAACTCTCTCGAAATGCACAAAATATTTATCAAGGTTCTTTTCCTCAAAAGGCGGGACTATTTTAATATATCTAGCAACGCCAAAGGGTGGTTGAAGAGACTCTGGAATTTCGACTCAGTCTAGAGTAATTACCCTCAGAAGATTGGTTGATTATACCGCAAAATCAACCAACACTATCGAAAACATAATGGCAATGTTCCCGATTCAGCAAATCTCCTTTGGTCAAGCTATAGACACAAGCCCAGGCCAGTGATGATAAAACTAAACTAAACCCACCCGTAAGCCAAGTGGGACAACAAGTTGAAAAACCATCCTGTCCAGGAACACCAAACTTTCCATAGGCAAACGTGCGTAGGGTTTAACCTGGGTAAGGAACCGATTTGTTTAAAATCCGTATTATGAAACCTCCATCTTGCGATCCTAGAAAGTTTTCTCCTGTAACTCCGGGATGGAATATTCTCCAGAACAAAAAACTACCTGGACTCTAACCTCTCGTTACTTGCCTCGTTTCCCGGTGCCAGGAAACCTGTGTATGACTCCCCCCATAATTTCGGCTATAACACCTGGGCAATTTTCTGGATCCGAGATTAGAAATATTTAACTATATTATGAACTGTCAGATATAAACTATATGACGACTACATCAGCTATTAACTCACCTTGAGGAAGGAGTAGAGGCAGATTGACATCCAGTTGGTTAACATCTTCTCTACGACGGTCTCTGTCCTACACACACACACACACACACACACACACACACACACACAGCACACACACAGTCAGGCCTAACCCTCTATTCCTTTCTGCTCAAAAATGTTGAAGCATCTGCCCACATCGGCACCTGTCCAAATGTCAAGGACTATTAGCATTTATTAATTTATTCACACACTTATTTATTTATTCATGCATGTATTTGCTGTAAGAAAGAATGTATATTTTATACGTCTAAAAGCATAAAATATGTTTACGTGGCTATTTAACTGCAAGAGTATATTGAAGTCTATTTTGAGCACATCTTTTGAGCAACTTTTGATGGTTTTATAATTCGGCCAAATCTCTTTGGACACCTCAATTTAACCTTTTATTTATTTAGTTATTTTTAAATCAACCAGATGTATGTGTTGGCAGGGAAACCAAATATGAGTGAAAGAGTCGCTGAACACTGAGCCCCCATTATTCCCCAAGTTTAACCAGTTAAACCAACCCTCCCCTCCCTGCTCTCGTCTCGCCTCCTCCTTTCCTCTCCTCCTCTCCTCTCTCACATCCTCTTCTCCTCTCCTCTCCTCCCTCGCCTCCTCCTCTCCTCTCTCATCTCCTCCTATCCTCTCTCGCCTCCACCTCTTCTCTCTCGTCTCCTCCTCTCCTCCCCACTACATCCCAGTCCTCTCCCGCCTCTTCCTCTCCTCTCCTCTAATCCTACTTTCATTCAACAACAAATGCCAAGAATCAGGCCTGGCAGGCCGACAGGGGGCTGATCAGTGAACAAAAGTGGAACCAGTTCACAGAGCGGGACATGCAGGGGCAACCATGGGCCCCAGGCTGGAGATGGCTTTGATGAGAAATATGACAACACAAATAGTAGTCATATGACTCACTGTTGATCTCTGCATGTTCTTTTAATTGAGACTCTTATTGGCGAGAGAGAGCGAGTGTGTGGGAATGTGTGTGTGTGAGAGAGAGAGAGAGAGAGAGAGAGAGACGAGAGAGAGAGAGAGAGAGAGGAGAGAGAGAGAGAGAGAGAGAGAGAGAGAGAGAGAGAGAGAGAGAGAGAGAGAGAGAGCGAGATGAGAGAGAGAGATCACATGGACAAAGAAAAGGCCTTCTGGTGGAAAGTACTGTGGTCAGATGAAACATGGAGCTCTTTGGCCACAATGACCAGAAATATGTTTGGAGGAGAGAAGGTGAGGCCTTCAACCCCAAGAACACCATGCCTACAGTCAAGCATGGTGGTGGTAGTATTATGCTCTGGGCCTGTTTTGCTGCCAATGGAACTGGTGCTTTACAGAAAGTAAATGGAATAATGAAAAAGGAGGATTACCTCCAAATTCATCAGGAGAACCTAAAATCATCAGCCGGAAGGTCCAATAGGACAATGACCCCAAACACACATCAAAAGTGGTAAAGGAATTGCTAAATCAGAGACCCAAAGTCCTGACTTAAACCCCATCAAGAACATGTGGACAGTGCTGAAGAAACAAGTCCATGTCAGAAAGCCAACAAATTTAGCCGAACTGCACCGATTCTGTCATGAGGAGTGGTCAAAGATTTAACCGGAAGCTTGCCAGAAACTTGTGGATGGCTACCAAAAGCGCCTAATTGAGGTGAAAATGGTCAGGGGAAAAACCCGGGTGTGGGAGGAGTTCGGGGAGGCCATGGAGCAGGACATTCGGTTGGCCTCAAGGAAGTTCTGGCAAACTGTCCGGCGACTCAGGAAGGGAAAGCAGGCCTTGGCTCAAGCTGTGCTCAGTCGGGGAGGAGAACTGCTGACCCAGACTGAGGATATTGTCGGGCGGTGGAAAGAACACTTTGAGGAGCTCCTGAATCCGACCAGTACGTCCTCTGTGGAAGAGGCAGAGTCTGAAGACTCGGGGGAAGTCCACCCATATCCTTGGTAGAGGTCACTGAAGTAGTCAAAAAGCTACTTCAGTGGCAAGCGCCAGGTGGTGGATGAGATTCGCCCTGAGATGCTGAAGGCTTGGACATTGTCGGGCTGTCGTGGCTGACATGCCTAGCGTGGAGGTCGGGACAGTACCTGTGGATGGCAGACCAGGGTGGTGGTCCCCATTTTCAAAAAGTGGACCGGAGGGTGTGCTCCAACTATCGGGGTATTCACACTGCTCAGCCTCCCCGGGAAAGTTTATTCCAGGGTGCTGGAGAGGAGGCTCCGGCCGATTGTCGAACCTCAGCTTCAGGAGGAACAATGCGGATTCCCGTCCCGGCCGTGGAACAGTGGACCAGCTCTTTACCCTCGCAGGGTTGTTGGGGGGGGGCATGGGAGTTTGCCCATCTAGTCTACATGTGCTTTGTGGACTTGGAGAAGGGCCTATGACCGTGTCCCCCGGGGATCCTGTGGGGGGTACGACGGGAATATGGGGTACCGGGGGCGTTGGTACGTGGCCATTCGGTCCTTGTACGAACGAAGTGCGAGCTGTGTCCGTATTCTCGGCACAAAGTCAAGCACGTTCTCAGTGGGTGTTGGACTCCGCCAAGGTTGTCCCTTGTCACCGGTTCTGTTCGTGATCTTCATGGACAGAATCTCAAGGCGCAGCCGAGGTGAGGAGAGTGTCCGGTTTGGGGACCTCAGAATTGCATCGCTGCTCTTTGCAGATGATGTGGTTCTGTTGGCTACATCAGACCGTGACCTCCAGCATGCACTGGGGCGGTTTGCAGCCGAGTGTGAAGCGGTCGGGATGAGAGTCAGCACCTCCAAGTCTGAGGCCATGGTTCTCTGCCGGAAAACGGTGGAGTGTTCCCTCCGGGTTGGGAGTGAGTTGCTGCCTCAAGTGATGCGGGCGCTGTACAGGTCCGTTGTGGTGAAGAGGGAGCTGAGGCGGAAGGTGAAGCTTTCGATTTACTGGTCCATCTACGTTCCAACCCTCACCTATGGTCACAAGCTTTGGGTTGTGACCGAAAGAATGAGATCGCGGATACAAGCGGCCGAAATGAGTTTCCTCCGCAGGGTGGCTGGGCTCAGCCTTAGAGATAGGGTGAGGAGCTCAGACATCCGGAGGGAGCTCGGAGTAGAGCCGCTGCTCCTCCGCATCGAAAGGAGTCAGCTGAGGTGGTTCGGGCATCTGATTAGGATGCCCCCCGGGCGCCTCCCTTTGGAGGTTTTCCGGGCACATCCAACTGGGAGGAGACCCCGGGGCAGACCCAGAACCCGCCACCGCGACCCGGCCCCGGATAAGCGGACGCAAATGGATGGTCAAGGGACATGTAACCAAATATTAGCATTGCTGTATGTATATTTTTGACCCAGCAGATTTGGTTTGATTTTTAGTCTACCCATAATAAATTCATAAAAGAACCAAACTTCATGAATGTTTTTTGTGACAAAGAAGTATGAGCTCCAATCACTCTATCACAGAAAAATAAGTGTTATTATTGGAAACTGTATTTATTTAATAATTAGCAAAAATAGCCTTTTATGAATTTTGGCCCCTCATATCCCTGTATCACGAGATTACCCCTGGTGTAAGTAGTATGGTATGGTATGGTAATGGTACCGTCTCAGCATGAGTTTGGGGTTCTTGGAGACGTATTGCTGGACGAGATGCTGCAGCAGAGTCTTCATAACATCAGTGAAATACTCCAGCTTGTCATGAAGAGCTACGGTGAGAAGGCTCGCCACATAGCCACGATCCCTCTGTGAGAATCCCTGCTGTGCCTCTAGAGTGTGGATAAACTAGCGATATATACACATTATTAGTTCAATACATATACACACACATATATATATATAAAATAATATATGTATAATATAATAATAAACATATAATATACAATATATATAATACCTTAGTGAGGAAAGTCTTGTTGTTTAGCATCTTGTACAGCTGACTGAGTCCTTGCTCTACAGTGGCTCTGCGAGTCTCTGGGACATCCAGCCGCTGGCTGAGTAGCGCCGCCTGTTGGCCAGGGAAGAAGACGCGCTGAGTGTAGTTCTGGAAGTCCAGCAGGGGAATAGAGGGACCTCCGACATCACTCAGGTCCATCATCTCTGTCATCAGGTCTGCAACACACACACGCACACGCACACACTATAGTGAGTGCATAGTGCATACAGTATGTATTTGTTTAATATATATGTATACATAGTGTAATACATAGTGTGTATTTACGTCTGAATTTTTATTGAAATTAATTTAATTCGGTCCTTGTACAAACAAAGTGAGAGTGCGGTCCGTATTCTCAGCACAAAGTCAAGCACGTTTTCAGTGGGTGTTGGACTACGCCAAGGTTGTCCCTTGTCACCGATTCTGTTCATGATTTTCATGGACAGAATCTCAAGGAGAGTGTCCGGTTTGGGGACCTCAGAAGTGCATCCCTGCTCTTTGCAGATGATTCTGGTGGTTCTGTTGGCTACATCAGACCGTGACCTCCAGCATGCACTGGGACAGTTTTCCACCGAGTGTGAAGCGGTCGAGATGAGAATCAGCACCTCCAAGTCTGAGGCCATGGTTCTCTGCCGGAAAGCGGTGGAGTGTTCGCTCCGGGTTGGGAGTGAGTTGCTGCCTCAAGTGAAGGAGTTCAAGTATCTCTGGGTCTTGTTCACTAGTGAGGGCAAAATGGAGCGGGAGATGAACAGACGGATTGGTGCAGTGTCTGCAGTCATGCTGACACTGTACCGGTCTGTTGTGGTGAAGAGCTCTCGATTTACAAGTCCATCTATGTTCCAACCCTCACCTATGGTCACGAGCTTTGGGTAGTGACCAAAAGAATGAAATTGTGGATACAAGTGGCCAAAATGAGTTTCCTCCGCAGAGTGGCTGGGCTCAGCCTCAGAGAGAGGAGCTCAGACATCCGGAGGGAGCTCAGAGTAGAACCGATGCTCCTCCACGTCGAAAGGAGTCAGCTGATGTGGTTTGGGCATATGATTAGGATGCCCCCCGGGCGCGTCGCCTTAAAGTTTTTCCGGGCACGTCCGACTGGGAGGAGACCCCGGGGCAGACCCAGAACCCTCTAGGGATCTCATCTGGCCTGGGAACGCCTCAGGATCTCCCAGGAGGTACTCGAGAGTGTTGCTGGGGAGAAGGAAGCCTGGGGGGCCCTGCTTAGCCGGCTGCCACCGCGACCGGGCCCCGGATAATTGGAAGAGAATGGATGAATGGATGGATTCATTACAAAATATGTAATTAATTAAATAAAAAATATGAATCGCTTGACAGCCCTAGTAATTTTTATGTTTGATAATTTGCGTTTCTTAGTGTCATAGCCTAAATTTGACACGGCATATCATTGGTCTGTGTTGATGATGTGGACGCGGGGCTGGATGGGAGGTGTCAGCATGCCTTGTGTCAAAAGTCACCACTTGCCACTGATGTATGGATTATATATATATAGCATAGATAGTATATTATGTAAAGTGTATTTCTACCAGTAAACTCTTTGCGACACTGGTCACCAACGTTGATCTCAAGGGTTTCCAACTGCAGGAGAACCTTTTTGTAATCCCTCAGAGCCTGTTTACTCTTTCTCCTAAAGAAAAACATGATACATGAATGTTATATACATTATGTGCAGAATATATACATTATATAATCTCTCAGAGCCAGTTTACTCTTCCTCCTATAGAAACACATACATGATATATATATGAGCCTGTGTACGCTTCCTCTTTAGAAGCACATTATATACATTATGTACATAATACAGTATATACATTACATAATCTCTCAGAGCCTGTTTACTCTTCCACCTATCGAAAAACATGGTATATATAGTACATGATGTAGACATTATATACATTATGTACATGATACAGTAAATATATTATACATATATATACAGTATAGGAGTTACCTGTACTGAGCAAAAATAGAGAGAGAGTTGAAAGCAAAGATCTAAGACTTTTTCTTTGGACACAAAAGGCCTATTTCTCTCAAATTTTGTTCACAAACTTGTTTAAATCTGTGTTAGTGAGCACTTCTCCTTTGCCGAGATAATCCATCCACCTGACAGGTTTGGCATATCAAGATGCTGATTAGACAGCATGATTATTGCACAGGTGTGCCTTAGGCTGGTCACAATAAAAGGCCACTCTTCTAAAATGTGCAGTTTTATCTTGAAAAGAGACATTTATAGGCACTGAAGTATGGATTTCACAGATATGCAGGGGGGGTCAGAAAACCAGTCAGTATCTGGTGTGACCACCATTTGCCTCACGCAGTGCAACACATCTCCTTCGCATGGAGTTAATCAGGTTGTTGATTGTGGCCTGTGGAATGTTGGACCACTCCTCTTCAATGGCTGTGCGAAGTTGCTGGATATTGGCAGGAACTGGAACCTGCTGTCGTATATGCCGATCCAGAGCATCCCAAACATGCTCAATGGGTGACACGTCCGGGGAGTATGGAGGCCATGCAAGAACTGGGATGTTTTCAGCTTCCAGGAATTGTGTACAGATCCTTGGAACATGGGGCCGTGCATCATCATGCTGCAACATGAGGTGATGGTGGTGGATGAATGGCACAACAATGGGCCTCAGGACCTCGTCACTGTATCTCTGCGCATTCACAATGCCATTCACAATCAATAAAATGCACCTGTGTTCATTGTCCGTAGCATATGCCTGTCCATACCATAACCCCACCGCCACCATGGGCCACTCTATTCACAACGTTGACATCAGCAAACCGCTCACCCACATGACGCCATACACGCTGTCTGCCGTCTGCCCGGTACAGTGAAAACCGGGATTCATCCGTGAAGAGAACACTTCTCCAAAGTGCCAGACGCCATCGAAGGTGAGCATTTGCCCACTCAAGTCGGTTACGACGACGAACTGCAGTCAGGTCAAGACCCCGGTGAGGACGACGAGCATGCAGATGAGCTTCCCTGAGATGGTTTCTGAAGGTTTGTGCAGAAATTCTTTGGTTATGCAAACCAATTGTTGCATCAGCTGTCTGGGTGGCTGGTCTCAGACGATCTTGCAGGTGAAGATGCCGGATGTGGAGGTCCTGGGCTGGCGTGGTTACACGTGGTCTGCGGTTGTGAGGCCGGTTGGATGTACTGCCAAATTCTCGGAAACGAATTTGGAGACGGCTTATGGTAGAGAAATGAACATTCAATTCACGGGCAACAGCTCTGGTGGACATTCCTGCAGTCAGCATGCCAATTGCACGCTCCCTTAAAACTTGCGACATCTGTGGCATTGTGCTGTGTGATAAAACTGCACATTTTAGAAGAGTGGCCTTTTATTGTGACCAGCCTAAGGCACACCTGTGCAATAATCATGCTGTCTAATCAGCATCTTGATATGCCACACCTGTCAGGTGGATGGATTATCTTGGCAAAGGAGAAGTGCTCACTAACACAGATTTAAACAAGTTTGTGAACAAAATTTGAGAGAAATAGGCCTTTTGTGTACATAGAAAAAGTCTTAGATCTTTGCTTTCAACTCATGAAAAATTGGCGCTAAAACAAAAGTGTTGCGTTTATATATTTGTTCAGTGTATATAGATACAAAAGGAGACACCTGTACACTATATACACTATATACATTGTAGATATACTATAAGAATTACCTGTACACAAGGATGACAATCAACACTGATAGGACGACTACAGTAGCTCCCGCCCCCAGCCCCAGCTGAGCAGCCAATGGGATGGGAGAGAGAGTAGTGTCATACTGGACTACACCCAGATCCAACTGCAGGTTCCCTAGCAAGACCTGGAACACACATTACACACACACACAATAGATTACATTTAGCATACATAGTGAATAACATGTTATGCGTGCTTTTATTACACAAACAGACACAAGTTTAACTGATGATAACTGATGTTACTTCAGTGACACTTCTGAGGGGAAACGTTGACTTTTGAAAATTGGTTCCAGACATAAAAATGACTATAGTCATTGGTTAAAACAACGCTGCATTTGTTCGCTGCACACGTGCACCGAACCTAAAGAGCCATCTCAAAAGATCTAATTCTTTCGGTTACTCCCAAAGCTTGTGAACGTAGGTGAGGGTTGGAACGTAGATGGACTGGTAAATCAAGAGCTTCGCCTTCCGGCTCAGCTCCCTCTTCACCACAACGGACCGGTACAGCACCCACATTACTGAAGACACTGCATCAATCTGTCGGTCCATCTCCCACTTTTCCCACATTTTATCCTCACTTGTGAACAAACCCTGAGATACTTGAACTCCTTCACTTGGGGAAGCAACTCACTCCCAACCCGGAGGGAGCACTCCAATGTCATACTTGGAGGTGGTGACTCTCATCCGAACCGTTTCACACTAGGCTGCAAACCGCCCTAGTGCATGATGGAGGTCATGGTCTGATGTAGCCAACAGAACCACATCGTCTGCAAAGAGCAGAGATGCAATTCTGAGGTCCCCAAACCAGACACTCTCCTCACCGCAGCTGCACCTTGAGATTCTGTCCATGAAAATCACGAACAGAATCGGTGACAACCTTGGCGGAGTCCAACACCCACTGAGAACGTGCTTGATATTGTGCCGAGAATACGGACACAACTCTCACTTTGTTTGTACAATGACCGAATGGCATGTACCAACAGCCCCGGTACCCCATACTCCCGCAGTACCCCCCACAGGATTCTGAGGGGGACACGGTCAAAAGCCTTCTCCAAGTCCACAAAGCACATGGATGGGCAAACTCCCATGCTCCCAACAACCCTTCAAGGTTAAACAGCTGGTCCACTGTTCCACAGCCAGGACGGAATCCAATTAAACTGAATTTAAGATGTTTGAATTGAAGTTTCAATGTTAAGATGTTTGAAGTGTTAGTGTAAATGTTCACACAAAATAAACTTCCTCAGTTGGTTTGGCTGGATGTGAATAAATGTTACTAATAATATTAAACATGAGTAGATCTCGGCCACTTTAATTTTGGCAAATTAGCTCTCAGAGAACAAAGACCCCAGAGTTACAGCCATCTAGCATTCGCCAGACAGTATTTTTTTAATTACAAATAACAAAACGTGTTATAATAGTATATTCAGTGATTCATTTTTGAAGAAAGGTGAAGCTGTAGTTTACTATAGTGAAATACTTTGAACAAGCATCAATTAAAAAAATTGCATGACAGAACAATGTTTATGAAGTTTATTATTATTAATCTAAGTGATCTTGTAGAATTGCTCTCTACAACATCCGCAGGTTCCGGCCCTTCCTCACACGAAGCAGCACAGATCTGGGTCCAAGTGCATGTCATCACTCGCCTCGAGTACTGCAACTCTCTCCTGGCGGGACTCCCTGCCTCCGCAATGAAACCAACTCCCAACTCTTCTCTGTTGTGGCACCACACCCCCCCCCCATTCCCTCTGCGAACCCTAGCACTAACGTGTGTGTGTTTGTATATCTTGCCATTATAAATAGTACTTAGCATTGTTTAGCATATTGTATGTTCTTAGATGTTGGTAATGTGCTCAGAATGGCACATCTGCTCTTATTCCAACCAAACTCGTTCTATTAGCCTTACAACTATGAATGCTTGATACTGGTTCTATTCTTATCTTTGTCTACCACAGCGATATATTGCTGTCTCTTGTCAGTCGCTTTGGATAAAAGCGTCTGCCAAATGCCCTCAATGTAAATTACATTTCACCCATGCCCAATGGATGGGGGGTGGCACCATTTACTCTGTAGTTGCTCGGTGACGCCCATGATGTCACGGCACATAGGTCCTCCAGGGTCACACCTCTCATGGTCCCCCAAGACAAGGAGACACTCCTGGTAGAGTGGGACCTTATTCTGGATGGTAGAGGCCAGTCACTTGCCCTCTATGCGTGAGCAACGCTGTCCACGATTCAGTGAGACAAGCGCTATTTTGACAGAGCACAACCCTCACCGGACATAAATATAAAAGTCCTGACCCTTCTTACCCTCTCCCAATAGGGGCTCAAACTGTGCAAACTGGATAGGTCTGTCAATATGTGAGCATGCTAGCACCTTAGGGAGGAACGCTGTGACCTGAGCCATCAGAGTTCCACCTCAAACATGCACTGATCACCAAAAAGGCAAGTAATTCACCAACACGCTTTGTCGAAGTGATGGCAAGGAGAAGAAGCGTTTTTTGCCGACAGCCACATCAGCTCTGCCTGTGCCAAGGGCTCAAAACGGTGGCAAGCACAGTGTGTCCAACACCAGGAACAGGTCCAGCGTAGGGGCCCTTGGGGCGCTCGGGGGATGCAACCTCAGAGCTCCCTTCAGGAAGAGGGACACCAGCCTGTGGCTCCCTACTGTATGGTTGTCAACCCTGGCATGTTCTGCTGAAATAGCAGCCACATACACTTGCAGGGTAGAGGGAGACCAGCCACCGTCTAGGAGGGACTGCAGAAACTCAAGGTTAGTAGGCACAGGGCAATGTACTGGGTCTTCATTCCGACCTGTGCACCAGTCAGAAAACAGAAAAACCTCTCCAGGTTCACCTTGAGACCCAGCCGGGCCATGTGAGAGAGCAGTCGAGCCGTGTCCCGGGTCGACTGAAACCAGGATGGCGCACAAATCAACCAGTCATCTAGGTACGGCAGAATCTTCATGCCCTGTGACTGCAGGGGTAAGAAGGCTGCCGCAACGCACCTGCAGAACAACCGTGGGGAGAGGGAGAGTCTGAATGGAAGCAGCCTGAACTGAAATTGAAGGCCTTGGAAGGCAAAACGAAGAAACTGCCTGTGTTAAGGCACAATAGGCATGTGAAAAGAAGCGTCCTTTAAGTCGACAGACGTGAACCGTTCTTCCCTGGCAACAGCACAAAGAACATCTGCTGTGGTTAACATGTGGAATGGAAAGACTTTCAGGATTTGGCAAGAAATTCAGCAACTTGCTGGATCTGAGATCCCCTCAGATCCAGAACTGAGCAAAGTCTGCCGCCTTTCTTTTTTACGAGAAAGTAAGTTGAGTAGAATCCCCCGGGCTGTGCAAGGTGTCCACAGACTTGTTTGCACCTTCTACAAGGAAGACGGATACCTCCCGGTTCAGGGCTACGGCCTTTGCCAGATCTCTGATGATGGTCATCCTGGCCAGGCTGAAGGCTAGGGGCCGGCGTCGGAATTGAAGCTTGTACCCCTGGTCTAAGTTAAAAACCACCTAGGGATCTGAAGCTTGAAGTGCCCAGTAGCTCAGCTGCTGCTGGGAGCAATAACTGATGGCCCGCCCAAAGGGCTCAAACCTTGGCCCCACAGCCTCTGGAGGCTTTTGGGGGGGCCAGGCTCAAAGCCTCTGGGGCAAGGGAGCAGGGCCGCGCTGGTAGCGAACCGGCCTCTTCCTCTCTGAACCAGAGTGGACATCAGGCGCCCTAGTTCCGTTGAGATCAGGGCAAATACCTGCAATGAAGCATTACTGAGGCTGGTAGAGGAAGCGTCAAAAGCACCCTGTTGCAGGGAAGTTGAGTGGTGGAGCATGAGAGAGGGAGTTGCCGATCCCATCACATGTGTGCCGCCATATCATAAGCCTTAGAAAGCAGGTGATCAGTGACCCGACATTGGGGTCGAGGGCACCTGGCATCCAGCCTCGTCAGGGGAAACTATGAGGGAAGCGATGGGAGGCTCAATAGCTTGCATGTGGACAAAGCCAAATTTTGCTGAATCCCGCATGGGATAGCCTTAGTGTCCCTCCAGCATACATGCAGCTCCCTCAGAGGGAGGAACGGTGAAGTTGTTGGTTGCTGGAGTGCACCTGAATAAAGCACTAGCATGCATTGGTTATGAACAGTGATGGGAAGTAACGAAGTACAAATACTTAGTTACTGTACTTAAGTAGATTTTTCAGGTATCTGTACTTTACTTGAGTATTTATTTTTTTGACAACTTTTTACTTTTACTCTCTACATTTAAACTCGAATATCTGTACTTTCTACTCCAAAACGGGACTCGTTAATTTAGTTTTATTGCATTTCAGGGGAATTGTCGGGTTTTTGTATATCATTGCATCACGTGTTTCCAACATCAAGAGCGATCTCAAGCTAAATGGATGGACAACAACACATAGAAGAGACTCTTGGTGCATCCATCCGCGTTAGAGGAGCTCTGATGTCACGCATGTGACGTCAGACGTAACGAGACGAAACAGACTTTAAAATACGAGAGGAACACATGACGTAACTAGCGAGAACTAAACACAGACACACACACGTAGGTGTCTTGTGTAACATTGTGTGTGTGTGTGTGTGTGTGTGTGTGTGTGTGTGTGTGTGTGTGTGTGTGTGTGTGTGTGTGTGTGTGTGTGCGCAGTGCACATGTGTGTGTTACAATTACTATGTATAATGTGTCAGTAAACATCATACTATGACAAAAGAGTCTAAAAGTTTCAAAAGAGTCAAAAGTTTCCAGTTCGGTTGCTGGCATTGAAAGCTGATGTTCTGCATTGGAGCCTCATGTTAATATTGGTCCATGGTAAGTTTTTATTTTCAATATATTAAGAATTAAAATGGCTACTTTTTACTTTTGTACTTTGAGTACATTTCAGAGCCTGTACTTTTTACTTTTTACTTGAGTAAAGAATTTGAATCAGTACTCATACTTTTACCAGAGTCGTTTTTTACACAAGTATCTGTACTTCTATTTAAGAAAAGGATGTGTATACTTTTACACTTTTACAGTGTAAAAGTGCCTCTGTGCATGGCAGGGCTCCTCTCCACTATACCCGTTAAAGTGAGTGTCTGAAGCTGCCATCGAGACAATATCCTCCACTGAAGTCAACTCAGCTATGGGTGGATTCGGTGCAGCAGCATTCTCCGCACCAGCACCAGAATGTATGGTCAGGAGGAGCCACTTCAACTGTGCTAGTTCAGCAGCTAGAAGGTCCAACCTAGAAGACAGCGTGTCAAGCTTAGCCTTCTTCTTGGATGGAGCACCCGCAGCCTCTGTGACCTGATGCTAGTATTGATACCTGATTCTACCTGATTCTAGTATTGATAATGTAGGATGACCAATGCGGGTCATCACACACAGTTTGAGTCGTCACAATGTGTTGGTGTGTATGTATGTTTATCTGTATGTATGTATATACCGTGAGGCTTGGCAGGTCCAGACCATTGAGGCTGCGAGGTTGTTCCTCTGGAGGCTCACAGTACATATGTGTGTCATCCAGCGTCTTCACCTCACACTCCTCATCCCCTAGCCGGGCCACCACCTCCCCCCGCGACACAGCTCTGGTCAGTCCCACACCCTGCAACAACAAGTTTACCAACTCCTGATTTATTAAAGTCAAACAACGTAGGAGCAGCCAGCAATATTTGCTGAGCTTTCATTCATGATTATTATTCAAGGTAATCCCAAATGATATAGCTGTACCTGTATCGCAATAACTCCTCCTGGTTTGAAGCGGTATGGGACGTCCGGTGTGTCTCGGTTCAGAGAGAACAGCTCAGGGTTAGGATGATAGGTAAAGACCTGACCCTGGAAGACAGAGAAAGAGAAAAGCATAGACAGACAGACAGTGAGAGAGAGACATTTATACTTGATACCACCACAACCATGGCAGCTAAGTTACTCCTGTTACTTGCTCCTCTTGCTGACTTCAGGGCTTCTGTGGCTAGTCTCACCGATGTGTTTAACACCACTTTATCCACAGCCATCAACTCTGCTGCTCCTCTTGTAGTAGTTAGAAAGCGGAAAGCAAAAAGACCAGCGGGGTTCGGCACACACTGAGAGTCCAGGCACACCGTCCACCTCTGCACAGCATCCTTCTAGCTAAAGTCCAGTCTCTGGAAAATAAGTTTTAATAAATGATTGATATTAGGGTGAGGACTCGACTCCACAGTGTCAACTGGGGAGTCACACAGGGTGATCAGGGTGGGTGGGGCTAGGTTCTTCCAGAAGTCTACGACCAAGTTGTTCTGGAGGCGGACTCATCCCCACCAGAGATGAGCCCGATGAGGGTGGTGACATCCACAACCTTCAGGAGCTTGACAGACTGTGGAGGTGCAGGTGTTCGTGTACAGGGAGAAGAGTAAGTCTAGGAGTAAGCCCGCCTCACGTGCTGCCTCCTGTTGGACAGGAAGTCTGTGATCCACCTGCAGGTGGAGTCAGGCACGCTCAGCTGGGAGACCTTGTCCTGCAGCAGAGCCTGCATGATTGGGTTGAAACCAGAGCTGAAATCCAGAAATAGGATCCTGGCATAGGTTCCTAAGTAGTCCAGCTGCTGGAGGATGAAGTGTGGAGGGCCATGTTCATGGCATCATCTACAGACCTGTTGGCTCTGTAGGCAAACTGCAGGGGGGCCAGGATTGGGTCAGTTATGGCTTTGAAGTCAGGGCAATGGTTCTGTCATCAACAATCCTGTGGTCCTTGGCTTTTTGGGGACGGGAATGATGGTAGAGGTTTTAAAGCGGACTGGTACATGGCATGTCTCCAGTGAGGTGAACACTGGAGACAGAGTATAGCCCGGCCACTTTGCGGGGGTTCTGTCTCTTGAACAGCCTGTTTACATCCCTCTCCTGTATGAAAAGGGTTGTCATTGTGGGGGTGAGGGGCTGTGAAGAGGCCCCTACTGTGATGGGAAGGGGGGGTTGGTGGGATGGAGCTGGTGGATGGGGTCACGGGGATGATGAGCACTGTCCCATTGCATTTCAAATTGACAGTAGTGCTGGTTCAGGTCGTTGGCTAGGCGCGAGTCATTGATAGAGTGGGGTTTTTTAGGTTTTATTGTTTGTTATCTGTTTGAACGCTTTCCAGACAGATGCTGAGTCGTTATCGGAAAGCTGCTGGACTTTCTCAGACTTTACAGTCGTTTAACCCCCCTACAGCCTTGACGAACCTGTATTTCGACTCTAAATCCCCACTCCTGAACGCCATCTCTGGTTCACAGTCTTGCTGTGAACCAGGGTTTGTCATTGGTACACAGCAGTCCTCATAAAAGTTAATGTATGAAGGCACTGCTTCTGTGTACTCATCCAGACTGCTGGTAGCAGTCCTGAAAACATCCTAGTCTGTACATTCCAAGCACGGATGAAGGTCCTCCACAGCTTCACTAGTCCACCTTTTAAATGTCCTCACAACAAGTTTACAGAATTTTTGTTTCTCCCCGTATGCAGGAAACAGGTGGACCATAACGTGCTCAGAGTCACCCAGTGCAGCGCGGGAGACGGCGTGATAGGCTCTGCTTACTGTAGTGTAACAGTGATCCAACGTGTTCTCCTCCCTGGTCGGGCATTTGATAAACTGTCTGTATTTTGTTAGTTAGATTGTGAGATTTCCTTTGCTAAAGTCACAGAGGAAGACAATAGCTAAGGAGTCCGGGTTTATCCACTCCATGTACATTATCTGGTTGGGGAGTGTGCACGATGGGTTGTAGTGGAATGTAAACACCGACCAGGATGAATGAAGCAAAAATACAAAAAACTAAAGAATAAAAACAATAGAATAATAAATGTACAGTGTATAAGCCTAAAATATTTAGTAAAAAAGTTGCCAAAGAGAAGTACATGGTGATGAAAGGCAATATCTGAGTCTCTGGAGAAAATACAGGTGATTTTTAGTCCAGTTCATCTTATTGTCTATGTGGATGCCCAGGTACTTGTATTCCTCTCCAATGTC
Organism: Coryphaenoides rupestris; assembly: GCA_002895965.2. Taxonomy (NCBI): domain Eukaryota; kingdom Metazoa; phylum Chordata; class Actinopteri; order Gadiformes; family Macrouridae; genus Coryphaenoides; species Coryphaenoides rupestris. The sequence goes on along the minus strand of PIJE02000678.1, from coordinate 185,897 downwards.
CACCTCAGTCCCACTTATGCAGACTGGTTTTGGGTGGGTCCTTAGCTTCCTAAAATCCACCACCAACAGCTACCTTCCAGCAGTTTACCACAATCTCCCTGGATGAGCTTGGAATGATAAATGTTGGTAAGAGATCCTTGGAAGTTAAATCCCTGATGTTTAGGAGCTCTTCTCTGGTGAAAGAGCTCCCAGTAGTGAAGCAGAACACTGAATTAAAAGACAAAACAAGACAAAACAGTGCGCACCAGAACACAGAGTCAGCCATCCGCGGCACCATCTTAAATCTTAGATCTTAGATCCTGCTGCTCATCCGGAACATTTGACAGGAGCGGCACCACACACTCTCCCTGAAGCTACCTTCCAGCAGTTCATCTCCCTGAATGAGCTTGCTAAAGCTAACACGGGCATCTAAACAGACGACCTGTATGCTGGGCCCCATCCCAACCAAGGTTCTCAAGGACTCTTTCCAACAGTTGGAACGGCGATGTTCAACATCATGAACCTGTCCCCGTCTACTGGAACAGTTCCCTCTACCTTCAAGTGTGCTGTAATAAAACCTCTACTCAAGAAGCCTGGCCTCGACCCTGAAGCTCTTGACAGCTATCGGCCCATCTCTCACCTTCCTTTCCTTTCTAAAGTACTGGAAATACATTGAACAACTTATTTGAACCCTTTCAGTCCCGGTTCAGGAAATTATACTCCACTGAAACTGTCACTGCTGTGACCAGAGTGGAAAACGATCCCCTCCTTACCATGGACAGCAATGCAAGCGCCCTGGATTTAACTGTTCCAGCTGCAGCGGTCATGCTGCAGCAAGAACGATGCAAGAACGCTGCAGTCAAACTGCAAGAACAGAGACTAAGAGTTTTTTTCTGCAGGCCATCGGGACTGTGAACTCACCAAGGCCCCCCCACTGCCCCTCCCATGCACACACTCACATACACACACCCACACATAGTTAGTACACAGTACATGCACTCAGTGCATGTACAGCACAGTACATTAACTCTTTTGAAAACTCATTTTTTTTAATTCTTATAGTGCCTTTTATATATTTGTATATATTTCTCATTGCTGCTGGCTTTTTCCTACTGTAAATATTGTAAGAATTCAGATCCATCCAATTCGTGTTATCTGTATTATTCTTTTGCACATTCTGCTGAGCATCACCACTTTACATTTCACTGCATATCCTGTATGTGACGAATAATGTGCGCGAACTTCCGGCGCCGTCTCGGGTGGCTGCCTGCCAGAGTTGCTCCTCGCGATCTTATACTTTTTTTTCTATCTTTCTGTACTTGTTTTAGAATTATTGTTATTTAATTAATAAGATAAGTTATTTGTACAGCCGAACAAGATGGCTCAGCGAGCTATTTCTCAGATTTTAGTCTGAGACTAAAATCGTATAGTACATTATAGTACATTTACTATAGTACATTTACTGTGCCCGATGTGGCATGGCAGACGCGGACGCGCCGCGGGGCTCCACTGTTTACACAAGAGATCAGCTGCTGAACCTCTGACTGTGTGGTGGGGCCGGCGGGAGACCCGACATCCCCAGGGAGCTGAGGAGGAAATACCGGGGCTGCAGGGCCGGTAGGAGAAGACAGCTAAATAAGAGAAGATATCGACCGTATTTCCCGTCCATCATCAAGGGGAACGTACGATCTCTGGTGAACAAGATGGATGAGTTAACATCACTCACAAGGAGCGAGTGTGTTTTTCGGGAGGGCTCTGTTATGTGCTTCACGGAGACATGGCTGCATGACAATATTCCGGACACTGTAGTGGACTTTCAGCTGGTGCGGGCGGACAGGAGTTGCAATGAAAGCGGCAAGAAGAAAGGAGGGGGAGTCGCTGTTTACGTGAGCAACAGATGGTGCAACATTACAGTGAAGGAATGTGTGTGCAGCCCGAACATCGAACTGCTGGCAGTGAGTCTCCGTCCATATTACCTGTCCAGAGAGTTTACCCAGACCATTGTTATTGTTGTTTACATTCCTCTCGCGGCTAATGCGTCGCAGGCTGCTGACGTCATCAACTCCGTGACCACGTGTCTACAGATACTGCACCCAAATGCGTTCATATCAAAATCGGGTGATTTTAACCATGTCACTCTGACATCAACCCTGCCCACATTCAAACAGTTTGTGGACTGCAAAACCAGGGAAAATAAAACACTGGACCTGCTGTATGCCAATGTTAAGGAGGCATACAGCTCCACAGCTCTCCCCCCTCTGGGCAGATCAGATCACAACTGGTCTACCTGATGTTCTCTGTGATGGACATGGGCAGGACATAGACAGACTCACAGGCTGCATAACAGACTATGTAAATTTCTGCACGGACTGTGTGATCCCGACCAAGACTGTGCACTGCTTCCCCAACAACAAACCCTGGGTGACTAAAGACATCACTGAACAGGAAGAAAGCGGCCTTCAGGAGTGGAGACAAGGAGGAGATGAAGAAGGTGCAGAGAGAACTGAGGGAAAAGATCACAGAGGGCAAGGAGAGCTACAGAAGAAAGCTTGAGAGGAAACTTCAACAGAAGAACCCCAGGGAGGTGTGGAGTGGCATGAGAACCATCACTGGCCATGGAGCAAAGACCATCCAGGGGAGGGAGGGATACCTGGATGAGGCCAATGAGTTAAACCTGTTCTTCAACAGGTTTTGACGATGTGGCTCCTCTCCACCCTCCCCCCAGCTCCTCCTGTGACGCTCTCCTCCCTCCCTCATCACTGGACCCTCTGCAGTTCTCCAGCCCCACATTGGAGTGGAAGGCGCCATCATCTACCTGCTGCACAGGGCTTATCCTCACCTGGAGGAGGCAGGCAGCGTTGTGAGAGTCACATTCTTCGACTTCTCAATCGCTTTCAACACCATAAAGCCTGCCCTGCTTGGGACTAAGCTACTGGACATGCAGGTGGACGCTCCACTAGTGGCCTGGATTACTAACTACCTCACAGGTCGGCCACAGCATGTGAGGCTGCAGAGCAACATTTCTGACACTATAGTGAGCAACACGGGAGCACCTCAGGGGACAGTCTTGTCCCCCTTCCTGTTCAAACTCTACAGGGAGATCCAAATGTGAGGGCAAAATGTAGCGGGAGATGGACAGACTGATTGGTGCAGCGTCTGCAGTAATGCGGGTGCTGTACCGGTCCGTTGTGGTGAAGAGGGAGCTGAGCCGAGGAAGGCGAAGCTCGTGATTTACAGGTCTATCTACTTTCCAACCCTCACCTATGGTCATGAGCTTTGGGTAGTGACCGAAAGAATGAGATCGCGGATTCAAGCGGCCGAAATGAGCTTCCTCCGCAGGGTGGCTGTGCTCAGCCTTAGAGATAGGGTGAGGAGCTCAGACATCCGGAGGGAGCTCGGAGTAGAGCCGCTTCTCCTCCGCGTCGAAACACACACACACACACATACACATACATACATACATTGACAGGTAGAGAGACAATCAAGCAGACAAAGAGAGACAGGCAGGTACCTTGATGGAGTGGTAGTGGATGAGAACGTTGTCCATCTGGAACCACACCGCCCTGACCCTGACATCTGGGGTCAACTTGGGAGTCACACACTCCATCTGCCTAGACGTCACAACATTGCATAACCCTGACACCTGGAGAGACAGATAAAGAGAGAAAGACAGAGAGAGACAGAGACAGAGACAGAGACACACACACACACACACACACACACACACACACACACACACACACACACACACACACAGGGAGGTAGATAGAGGGAGAGGAAGAGTCAAGGAACAAAAGAGGATTATACCAATTTTAACATATTCTCAACACACATCCAAAATCAGGAGTTCATCCAAAATTGGACAACATTACCTGAAAGAATACGGAAGCAAGGACAAATGGCCTAACTCAAAGATTGTTTATCTCCTGGAGAAGTAATGTAACATCTTTGATACTAAACTAACACTTGGATATGAAGCCTACTAGGACAGTAGACTTGGCTGCAACCTCAAGTAACCCTGAGAAGAGGGTGAAGAAGAGATGTGTGTGTGGACTGTGTGTGGTTGGTGGCTGGTTTAAGGAGCCTCGTCTGGCCCGAGTCAGGCTGATTAGTCTGGGGCTGGGTTGGGCTGCACACCTGTGGTGCAATGCCTAATCAAGGCCCACAGATTAAACCATTAATCTGTTCAAGCACTCAAGAGAGTGCTAGCTGTCACCATCTGCTCTGTCCATTCATTTCTACAAAATACTTGAACCTGACCTGGCCATTATTGAGGGGAAAGCGCATCCGCATCCATATACATAAATATAATTTTAAAACGGTAGTTTTAAATAAGTTTTAAAGAATTTTAAAGAATAGTTTTTTTAGAATTAAATACCAACCCATACAGTGTATATATTGAAGAGAGGGGCAACAGGCAGAGGAGGGTGAACCAGCTTCTGCAATGCTGCAAACTTCGGGACTGGTGACTGGTGGTGTCCCTATGGGTGCTGTGACCATATGCCCACAGAGGAAGAGACTGGTGGTCTTCCTGTTGGTGCTGTGACCCTATGCCCACAGAGGAAAATTGCTGATGTCGTAGCGTGTAGGACCGGTTTCTGTCCCACATTGGTGATCTTGATGTGTTCAGGGATGATACCTCGGACACCACACAACATTAACGTGTTTTATTGTCACGTCACGTACACATCATGTACATCATAACACCAGGCCATTCTGAACACTGAAATTCGTGTGACAAGACAGGCGACAGTATGCAAAAAAAAATCCGCAAAAAAAAAGAACATTGCAAGAATATAATTTTTATATATTTATATATGCATTGAAAATATATAAAATACGATAAATAAATGTAGAAGAAAGTAAGGGCAGATGCTTAAGTGAGAAATATGGCATACGGCATGTAATAGCAGAAATATACATAATATAAGAGAATTAGAAGCATAACATATATTCAGTATATATACTGTATATATAATCGCCTCTATGGTATGGCAGAAGTCATTGAATAATCTAAATATTATCAATGTAAAGTGATCAATATGATCCATGAGATTGTTGTTGCTGGTTGAGAAGCCCGGTGGCCTGGGGGAAAGAAATGTTTTTGGGTCTGGTAGTCCATTCCTGGATGCTCCGGTAATGTCAACCAGACAGCAGCAGTGTGAACAGTCCGTGGCCTGGGTGGCTGTAGTCACCTATTATTTTCCGTGCTTTCCTAAGGCATCGTGTGTGGTAGATGCTTTGCACGGCTCGGGGATGGCAGCCGATGTCTTCACCACCCTCTGGAGGGTCTTGCTATTACCAGTGGAGCAGGTGCTGAACCAGTCAGTAATGCAGCCAGAGAGGATGATCTTGATGGTGAACCTGTAAAAGTTAGTGAGGGTTTTTAGGGTAACTTCTTGAGTATCCTCAGAAAATAAAGGTGCCAGTTTTTACAGTCAAGTCCACTTGTCGGGCACGGTGGCACAGTGCTTGCACTGCTGCCTCACAGCAAGAAGGTCCTGGGATCGATTCCCGCCTGGGGCGCTATTAACTGTGGGGTGCCCAGGTGGGTGATCTCCCGGCCTTTCTGTGTGGAGTTTGCATGTTCTCCCCGTGCTCCGAGGGGTCTCCTTACGGAGTAAAAAGAACCCCAATTAAAAACATGTGAAGATCGCCTCTCCTGTCCACATCCCTGACCAAGCTGTGGACGTACAACCTGGAGCTGCTGGTCCCCGGGCGCCGTTGAGTTGGCTGCCCACTGCTCCTGCTGGCCGCAGGATGGGTTAAATGCAGAGGACAATTTCCACGGGCCACCCTCCCTGCATGCGCGCGTGTGTGTGTTTGGCGGCCACCACTTCCCGCTGTGTGTTGTGTGACCAATACGTGTGGATCAATAAAGAGATCTTCTTCTTCTTCTTCTTCTTCTTCTTCTTGCCTGGATCAGGTGAGGTCATCTTTGTCACAACAAGTCCAAGTCTCTGACCTCTCTGTAGGCAGTTGCATACCCAGTGTGGTGGTGTCATCTGTGAACTTAAGGAAGACGTTGGAGCCATGTGTGGCTACACAGTCATGCTTGTACAGGGTGTACAGGAGTGGACTGAGTATGCAGCCCTGAGGGGCTCCGGTGCTCAGGGCCAGTACAGAGGAGATGAGACTGCCCATTCTCACCACGTGGGGTCTGCCCGTCAGGAAGTCCAGGATCCAGTTGCAGGGAGGTGTTTAACCCCAGGCTCCTGAGCTTGAGAATGCTGAGCTGTAATCGATGAATAGCATCATCACGTATGGGTTTCCCTTATCCAGGTGGGAGAGGGAGGTGTGAACTGTCAGAGCGATGGCGTCGTTCGTAGATCTGTTGGGACGGTATGTAAAATTAAGGGGGTTCAAGGTGTCAGGAAGGGTGGAGGAGAAGTGGGTTCTGACTAGCTGCTTGAAGCACTACATGATGATGTGGATCAATGCTACAGGGCGGTAGTCATTCAGCCAGGTGATGCAAGGTTTCTTCGGTACGGGGAAAATGGTGGTCTGTTTGAAGCGGGTGGGGACTGAAGACCGGTACAGGGAGAGGTTGAATATAGAGGTGAATACCTCCACTAGCTGGCCAGTGCACCCTCTGAGGACACGGCCTGGAATGCCGTCTGGCCATGGAGACTTCCGTGGGTTTATTCTTTTAAGAGCTCTCCTCACGTCACCCGTGGTTCGGGACAGAGGGCAGTCGTCCTGGTCCTCAGCTAGCCTCGCTGTAGGAATTGTGTTGCCCGCCTCAAACCGTGCATTGAAGGTATTGAGCTCATTGGGGACAGAGGCGACAGGCTGGGGATCACTACCATTTCTCCCTTTATAGTCTGTGATGGCTCGCAATCCACACCACATGCACCTGGGGTCAGAGCTATGGTAGTTAGACTCCAACATGTCCCTGTAGGCTCTTTTGGCATTTCTGATGGCCCTCCAAAGTTCATATCTGGACCTCCTCAAGGCCTCCAGGTCCCCAGAGCTATAGACCGAAGAACGTGCTTTTAGTTTAGCACGGACACCACCATTAACCCAGGGCTTTTGGATGGTGAAAGTCCTGACATTGACCTTCGGCACAACATCATTGGAGATGTAGGCTTTGACAGAGTCTGTGTATTCATCAATGTCCCCATTCCCTCCAACACAGAACATCTGCCAGTCTGTGATTTCAAAACAGTTCCATAGAGTGTTAATGTGTTCCTCATTCCAGCGTTGAACTGCCTGATAGACCAGTTTTTCCTGTATTAGTCGTGGTCTGTAGGTTGGGAGGAGGAGCTGGAGAGGGTTGTAGCTGTTCCGTAGTTGTGAATAAGAAGAGTCTGATCACCACGTGTAGGAAAGTTAATGTGCTGGTGATATTTAGGCAAAACCTCATATTATAGCCTTATTAAAGTCACCAACAACAATAGATGCTGCCTCAGGGTGAGCGATCTCTAGACCATTAATTACTCCAGACAGGTAATCTAACAGGCGCGTTTTATCCGCTTGCCGACGATTGTAGGCTAGTGTGATTATCACATACTGTAGCTGAATTCCCGAGGGAGGTAGAAGGGCCGTACTTTTATCGATAAGAGCTCAAGGACCGGTGAGCAATGTGTTGTAAGTCCTGCTACATCCAAACCCCTGCGGGAGCCCTCCACCCCTGCGTTTACCTGACTCCCTTGTTCTGTCCTGCCGGTAGATGGAGAAACCAGCTGCAATGGCCGGGTGGGGCCATCACGCAGCTGTATCCCACTGGAAGTTAATCCGTGCGTGTAGTTCGTCCATTTTATTGTCCAAGGATTGAACATTTGCAAGCAAAATGCTTGTGTGAGAGGTGAGGGGGCGTGGTTAGCATCGGTGAAGACAAGGTGAGAGGAGCGGCGAAACACACACCTGTGTACTCTCCCCACAGTAAGAGGCTGGGTATGAATGGCACGGGAGAGCTCCACCACGCCCCCGACCCCTTCTTCACAAAATAATCGGACACCATATCATTCATTATATTTTATATTATATTTTATGGATTATTTAAAGTTGTGTATTAGAAAATTGGATTATCCGTCACCCGACTCACCTATCAGGAAAAGAACCCTAGTAAAGCCACAGAAGTGGCATTGTGGCAAACAGACTTTGCTACAGTTTGGTAGCGGTGGGTTGTGGCATCTCGTCCGAGATCAACATAGAATGCCCGCACGTTTGCCTCTCTTCTTCTTCTTCTTCTTCTTCCTCCAGTGGCATGTTGGGAAACAGCAGAACGGCGGGTGGACAGCCCTCTTGCCTCCACAGATATGAATTAGGAGGTGCAGCTTCCCCTGACTAAAATGGCGGCCACGTTGACACATCAATCCAATGTCGGCCAAAGCAGCATCTACATTTATACATAATATGGTTTTCACACACAACATGGAAGCAAAGTGTAAGCTTTGACAGATGTGCTCTTTAATGTTGCTTTGGTTATAGGTGGGGTTGGGGATGAATTTAGAAATGATTAAATTGAGCTGAATCATGTGTGCAATACACGGATTTAACGCACGGTTTTAACGCACACCTGCCGGCTAATCAGAAGAGCGTATTCACCCTCTACGCAAAAATGCCCTCAGCGTACAACTTTTTTTCCTGCTCTGCTCCAGTTGAAAAGAGTTCAACTTTTGGAACAGTTCTGCACTCGTCAATGTCACTATTCTCTTGTCGGCCAAAAATCAGGACAAACGATATAAATAGTGTAAAAACGGGCAGACTACGAACTGATCCTGGCTGTCAGTGCTCTGAAAATGAGGTTGTGGGCACTGCGACCGCAAAAAGCACACCTAATATATGTAATAGTGTAAAGCTAAGTCACTTCGACATTTCTGCATGTAAAATGGTCAACAATGTATAGTGTCATATACAGAGATGGGTAAAGACAAGTCAATCTATTGCTATTATTACATTGCTTATTATTATATTGTATATATTTTTATTTTGTGCTTCAGCCATAATTACTTTTGGCAGTAAAGCGATAACGCCAGAGCGATAGACGGAGAGAGAAAGAGAGACTACTTACCACTGTCATAGTGCTGTTAAAGACTAGCTGCTTGGTGGTCAGGAAAGCCAATCGACTTGTTCTTTTGACACGCTGGCCGGGTAGAGTCTCCACCCCCACACATATTACTGGCTGCTGGACAGCGTCTAGGCTGCTGCCAATCACCTGGATGACCCGCCCCCCCCTGAGATCAGGAAGAGATACATTAAAAACATTATCTAATTAATGGCATATTAATACACAGAAACAAAATTATATATATACTCATGTCTTACTCATAGAAGCTCTCGGAGGGTGAGGCGTCGGTGATGACTGGGTCGTCAAGGTAATGGTAGAGGACGTTGGGTACGGTTCTCTCAGACAAACCAATCACAACCCGCACTCTGACGTCGGCTGATCCCTCGCTGGGACCCGTCTGACAGACCAGTCGGCTGTCGCTCACCTCCTCAACACTAGAGGGCATTCACATGTTACAATCACGACATACAAAGGCCTTGTTTGCCAGTTCAGTTGTCCAAACCTGTCATGGGTTTCTCAATTTAACTATATCCTTAATGTGAGTAGCCTACATGCATTATGATGCATTATTTCTACCATGAACTTTGTTCACACAAACAGCATGTTTGCAATGTCTAATTATTTGTTTAAACTTGAATAGAACCATGACGTACCATGACCTGAAGAGAAATGGTATGACAACAATGTTGTGAAACATGGCACTTAAACTGAAGAAAGGTAAATCGACTAAACCTACAACTGTTTCCTGCTGCTTTTATGGCTGTAGCGTCGACTGGTAGAACAGTTGTACTGGTAGGATAGTGTTCTACTGGTAGGACACTGTCCTACTGGTAGGATAGTGTAGTACTGGTCGGACAGTGTAATACAGGTACTTGTAGGTTCAGTATTCACAAGGAGCATAGCATGGCTGTCGGCCTACTGGTAGGACAGTGTAATATAGGGACTTGTACAGTAGATTCAGTACTCACAGGGAGCAGGGCTGTAAGCCTACGTAGGTACTCAGGTCTGAGGCCTGTCCGGTGAGCAACCGGCGGCCCTGGATGGTCAGGCGTGTCCCCCCCGAGACCGGACCCTGAGCCGGGACCATCGCCAAAACCTGAGGGTCCTACACAATATATATATATATATATATATTAGGGCTGGGCGATATGGCAAAAAATATGATCACGATTTTTTTTCTCATATTGATCGATCTCGATCTCAATCTCGATTTTTATCACAATATATAATTAGATAATGCTGCCAGTTTGAAGAACATCCTGATGACTGAAGCCTGAAGAAACCAGAGGGTTCATTAGTTAAACTTTAGTAGTTTTTTCATAAAAATAAAATGTAAATTAAACAGTTAAATGTAAACATTTAATTGTGCAAAAATGCTGTATCTGCCTTAACAAAACAATACAAGTTGTTAACTAAAAGCTGTGACTACCTATCACAAATTCCTTTGGCAGGGCAGCAAACATCTCAAATGTTTGTAGAGGTACAAACAAGACAAAAAGAGTAAACAAGTGAACCACAAAGTGTACATTTAAGTACAACTGTAAGATATACAGTCTGTGAGATATATGAGGAGAGGACTCATAACATACTGTAATTAACCATATGATTGTGTATGTGTGTGTGCATTCTACATGCAGGGTTACCGTTGTGTGCGTTCTACATAATAGTAATAATACATAGGACTTATATAGCGCTTTTCAAACTACTCAAAGACGCTTCACAATAAACAAATAAACATATAACATAAATGTACACAGATACAGAAACAAAAACAAATATAGAGGTTGGTGGAGGTGGAAGTCAGATATTGTTATGGTTTGTCTGTCGGTGTTGAGAGAGACTGAGCCTTTAAGAGGAGTGACGTAACACTGATCGGTTTGTTGTGATCGGCTGTGCCATCTTAATATGTTGTTGTGGTTTGATGGTTCATGGAGTTGGCTTACTTAATAAACGACACGCAAGTTCGTGTCTCGTAATGTAACCATGCTTGAACAAAACAATTAAGAAACAATTAAGTACGACACTGCACTAATGATATCTGTGATTCTTTTCGATCGTCTTCCATATGTGAAGAAGATGGCGCCGTACGCGATGGCTGCCGTGTTGCGAGCTCTCGTATGCCGACAAGGTTTTTTTATTTATTATATTTAATTGCAGAGTTCCGTGCAGGAAGTTTTAGCAGTAAGTTCACTTTATGACAGTGTGCATTTCTTGGAGATTAGAACAACGTCATCGCCGCCTACCGGGAGTTTTTCAGTCTTCGACGTCGGACGTCCCCGCCCCCCTCCCCGGAGTCGTGGGCTGGACTATCTCCGCCATCTTAGGCACGATCACAGCAGGCGTTCGCCGACGGGAGAGGGAAGCGAGGCCGCGTGCTCAAGTCAGGCTGCGACCATCTGCCAATCGACCTCCACTAGCCCACCATTTCCTACTGGTAATGTACAGTCTGCTGGACAATAAGTTATGCGAGCTACAGGCTCGTATTCAATTCCACCAGGAAACAAAGGACAACTGCATCATCTGCCTGACGGAGACATGGATGTCGGAGGGGGTTGCTGACTCAGCCATCGAGCCGACAGGATTTTCCGTCCACCGCGCCGACAGAACAAAGAACTCTCTCCGGTAAAGATCGTGGAGGGGGGGTATGTCTCATGATAAACAGATTTTGGTGCAACCAGAGTCATGTGCAGACCCTCAAGTCTTTCTGTTCCGCGGACCTGGAGTACCTGATGCTTATGTGCCGACCATTCTGGCTACCGCGGGAGTTTACAGCAGTAACCTGTGACTGCTGTTGTACATTCCCCCTCAAGCCAACACGGACATAGCGCTGAAGGAACTTTATGGGGCTATCAGCGAACAGGAGTCGGCTCACCCTGAGGCTGCTTTCATTGTGGCGGGGGACTTCAATAAGTCACTTCAATAAGAAGTTCTACCAACACATCACAAGCAACACACGGGGCAAGCGGATCCTCGACCACTGCTACACCCCCTTCCGGGACGGCTACAAGTCCCTCCTCCGCCCACCGTTCGGCAAATCGGATCACCGCTCGATCCAACTACTCCCCGCCTACAGGCAGAGACTGAAGAAGCAACCAATCGCTGTGAAGGAGGTCCAATGCTGGTCGGACCAATCGGAGTCTATGCTGCAGGATTGTTTTGATCACGTGGACTGGGACGTGTTCCGGGTCGCGTATAACAATAACATCAGCGAGTACGCGTCCTCAGTCACCGGGTTCATCAGGAAATGCATAGATGACGTTGTTCCTACTAAATCGGTTCGGATTTATCCCAACCAGAAACCATGGATAACGCCGCCTTTGACTCCGGGAATATGGCGGAATACACGAGAGCCTGCTACGACCTCCACAAGACCATCGGCTCTGCCAAGCGGGAGTATAAGAACAGCGTGGAGGACAAATTCAAGAGCCACGATGTGAGGGGTGTGTGGAAGGGGCTGCAGACAATCACGGACTTCAGAGGGAGAACCAGCGGTGTAGAGAACTCCTCTACCTCCCTCCCTGGCAAGCTAAACACCTTCTTTGCTCGGTTCGACGTGAACGGCAGCCCGCTGAAGTCAGCACTGCCTGAGGAGACCAGCCTGCTGAACATCTCAGAGGCTGACGTGCGCAGAGCCTTCAAGCGGATGGACATCCGGAAGGCAGCAGGCCCAGACCACATCCCGGGGCGCATCCTCAGAGCATGCGCAGACCAGTTGGCAGGAGTCTTCGCAGACATCTTCAACCTGTCCCTGTCCCAGGGCTGTTGTTCCCGAGGTCTTCAAGATGTCCATCATTGTGCCTGTCCCGAAACACCCCAAGGTAACCTGCCTGAATGACTGGAGACCCGTAGCCCTCACCTCGATTGTCAGCAAATGCTTCGAGAGGCTGGTCAAGGACTTAATTTGTTCCATGTTGCCTGCCACGCTGGACCCATGGCAATTTGCTTACCGTCAAAACAGATCCACCGACGACGCGATTGCCATGGCACTTCACACCGCCCTCTCTCACCTGGAGGGGAAGAACTGTTGTGTGCGAATGCTGTTTGTGGACTTCAGCTCAGTGTTCAACATGATAGTTCCTGCAAAGCTCGACACCAAGCTCAGGAGTCTAGGCCTGCACCCGACCATGTGCAGCTGGATACTGGACTTCCTGTCGGGCCGCCGCCAGGTGGTGAGGATGGGCAGCACCACCTCAGAGCCACTGACCCTCAACACTGGAGCCCCTCAGGGATGCGTGTTGAGCCCTCTCCTCTACTCCCTGTACACCCACGACTGCATGGCTATGCACAGCTCCAACGTCTTCATCAAGTTTGCTGACGACACGACAGTGTTGGGACTGATCGGCGACGACGATGAGACAGCCTACAGGGAGGAGGTCGGATCACTGGCACAGTGGTGCCAAGAGAACAACCTCGCCCTCAACGTCAAGAAGACCAAGGAGCTGATCGTGGACTACAGGAAGCGGAGAGGAGAGCACGCCCCCATCTCCATGGACGGTGCTGCAGTAGAGAGGGTCAGCAGCTTCAAGTTCCTCGGCGTACACATCTCCGAGGACCTCACATGGCACACCACACACGTGGTGAAAAAGGCCCAACAACGCCTGTATTTCAGGCGACTGAGGAAATTCAACTTGTGCCCCCGCATCCTCAGAACATTCTACTCTTGTACCATCGAGAGTGTTCTCACTGGATGCATCACCGTCTGGTACGGGAACTGCACCGCACTGGAGCGTAAAACACTACAGAGGGTGGTGCGGACGGCCCAGTACATTGTTGGAGGTGAGCCTCCCTCCCTCCTGGATATATACACCAGGCGGTGCGTGGTCAAGGCCAAACAGATTATTAAAGACAATAACCACCCCAGCCACAAACTGTACACACTTCTACCGCCAGGCAGACGGTAGAAGTGCCACACGAGCAGACTCAGAGACAGCTTCCACAGTCAGGTCATCAGGCTGCTGAACAAGTTCGGCATCAATGTTAAAGTGCTAGTGCTAAGTGTTACTGCTAGTGCTAGTGTTGGTAGTAGTGCTAAGTGTTGGTGCTAGTGCTGGTGTTACTACTAGTGCTGGTCCTGGTGCTAAGTACTAGTGTTAGTGCTGGTGCTAGTGCTGGTGTTACTGCTAGTGCTAGTGCTAGTGCTAGTGTTACTGCTAGTGCTGGTGCTAGTACTGGTGTTAGTGCTAGTCCTGGTGCTAATTGCAGGTGCTAGTGTTGTGTTGACTCTGTGAGAAGGTATTCTGTGACATTCTGTGAATGTCAGCATATAACAATGTATATTTTAGTACATTGATTTATATGTGTACTGCTCACCTGGATATTTTGTTGTATATTTCATTTCATTTCATTTTATTCTTATTTTACACAGAATTTATATTTATCATTCTATTTCTATTTTGCATAGTTCTATTTCTATTTTGTATACTTTTATAATTACTGTCGGCTGTCGGGCGTTTTGCACAAAAGGTTTTTCACTCACTGCTTATACTCACGTGACAATAAAAATACTTGAAACTTGAAAACATATCAGAATAATATTTATTGCCTTAATTTTTACAGACAAAGAAAGTGCTTTTGTGAAATTGGTGCATAACATTGAACTCTAAAGTGCAAATTTCAAGGCTTATCGATCGTAATCGACATACATTTTATCGAGAGATCGTTTTATCACCCAGCCCTTATATTTATTACGGATGCAATGGTACAGTTGGCCCACAGTTCGGTATGTATCACGGTTTTTGGGCCACGCTAACGGTACGGTTTCGGTACCTTTTATTTTAAAAAAAGATTAATAACACATCACCTGTAGTTCGCATGTTGACTTAAAAGACTATGGTACCTCTTCAAATGTCCTTTTTTCTGTGTCGCTTTCCTCTGAGAAGGTTTGTCTCTAGCAGTTTTTTTTCTTTGCACTGATAGGTTCCAGGGAAATTTAGATTTGATTGCAGCGCAGTAAGGACATTTTGGAAATTAAAGGAAAATGATAGCGTACTGTAATATTGCGGTGCACACGTACCCATTGAACCATAGGGAGAGTACCGAACAGTGTGACGATATACCGTGTACGATTGCACCCTTAATATATATATATATATACAGTATATTTAAATAAAAACTGTCTGTGTGTGTGTGTGTGTGTGTATGTGTATACCCGATAAGTGAAAGGTCGGCTGGATCTTCCAGGACGATGTGTTCCCACAGTAACCAGGACTGGACCCTCCCTCGGTCCGACAGTAGGCTGTAACACGCACACTATCCTACACACACACACACACACATACATTATCAATATAATAATCCCCCTCAGACATACAGTACATATGCATGCATACGTACATACGTGTGTGCGGTGCGTATGTGTGTGAAGTGCGTGTGCATGTGTGCATGTGTGTGTGTGTGTGTGTGTGTGTGTGTGTGTACCTGGTAGAGATGAGGTAGTGGTCAGACTGTGGGTTACAGGGTTCTCCCGCTATGGTGACTCCTCCCTCCACGTCCTCTGGCCGGACCCCCAGATTAGACCCCCAGATGGTCACCTGCACTCCCCCCTCCACAGGACCGGAGATAGGTACCACCTACAGACAAACAGGCAGGCAGAGAGACAGGTATGTACCACATACAGACAGCCAGACAGGCAGGCAGACGGACAGACAGGTACCACATACAGACAGGTACCAAAGACAGAAATGCAGACAGACAGGCATACAGTTCAGTGAGTTTTGGTCACAGAGTGACACGGTTTGGACAGTTGGAGTCAGTGGAGTACTACCTTTTGATAGCAAACTGTATGACTATTTACAGACTGTGATATATACAAACGATACGATATATACAAAGTATATGATAAAATTACAATTATGAAATATAGAAACTACATTTACATTTAGGGTATTTGGCAGATGCTTTTATCCAAAGCGACTTACAAAGTGAACATTTGTTAAAGAAGACAGCAATATTTCGCTGTGGTACATAAAGATAGGAATAGAGCTGTTTCGAGCATTCATAGTCGCAAGGTTAATAGAACGAGTTTCATAATTACTAGGTTGCCTGCATAATAGCTGGGATAAGAGCAGAAGCGCCATTCTGAGCGCATTACCAACATCATGATATATACAAACTATGAAAGTTTGTATATATATCATGTAGTTTGTATATATTATAGTTTAACTATGATGTAAAAAAGTTCAACAATAAATACAAACAATATGATATATACAAACTATCTGATAAAGAGCAACATGAATTACATAAATAGCTTTTAATGGCAAAGTATTTGGTTTGGAGGTTGGAATTGTGTTTCATTTAAGTAACAATGGTTATGATGTCAACTCTGAACATAGTGGTTTTGTGGTAATCGTACATAAGCCTACATACAGAATATAGTAGTTTAGAAGTAATATGACATACAGTATATAGTAGAATATAGTAGTTTAGAAGTAATCTGACATACAGTATATAGTAAAATATCGTAGTTTAGAAGTAATATGACTCTGAACATAGTGGTTTAGTAGTAATACTACATAAACCCAACCCTAACAACATACATAGGGAGTAGTTTGACGATGGGGATGGCGCTCTCAGTCAGAGGGTGGAGTTACCTCTGTGATGTGTGGGGGAGGGCAAGTGTCTGCTGGGATGCCAGCACAGGATTGATTGAAAGCACAGGAAGATGATTCACTTTTTGTACACCAGACACACCCATAGTCCTCAGGGACCGCCTTGCACTGGGAGCAATCTGATTGGCCAGCTGAGCAGTCATAAAGCTTGACTGGAAAACAAATTAGTTCAATTATACATTAAAAACAAAACACTGGCCCTGCTTACATGAGAGAAATATCTAGATTCTTAAACTGTTTTTGAATTTATAAAAACTAATCCGTTTACATGAAAAGCGCAACAGAAAGGCACTTAACCTACTGACGGATGAGGGCAGTTTCATCAGGTTTGTACCACATTGATGGGCCTCCACAAAACAAACCTGACTCGCTGAACGTACCAACTCTGGTGCACCAGTTTATATTGCTAAGGTACATTCCTTTGGTAAATACTCATTCGGTAAATACTCCTATACAGTACAAGATCATTAGTTTCATAATCCTAAGGTAAAAAATTATTAGGTAAATGAGTATGCACGGATGAGTGTTCAGCAGAAAAACTTACAGGACAGGGAAGGAAGAGCGTCGATGCGATTCTCGTTTCTCTTCAGATAAACTGGAGCAGTAGACTCCAAATGTCTGATAGGATACTGAAACTGCACACACACACGCACACACACACACACACACACACACAAATAAAAGGTGTAGATTTGTGTGTATACCTGCTGTGTATAGCAGATGAAAGTGTGTGTGTGTGTGTGTGTGTGTGTACCTGATGTGGATAACAGGTGAAGATGTGTTCATGTGTGACATCTGTTTTCTCCACCGTAGCGTTGAGGTAAAACGGAAATCCTTCAATTTCGACCACACACACATAGTCAGCTTCACCCTACACACACACACACACACACACACACACACACACACACACACACACACACACACACACACAATTAAACAACATGATGAAGCTCATAATAATTTATCATACTACTAATACAGTATAACTAGTATGATAAAATACTATATATTATATCTACTTAATATAAAAACTAGTAGTACTATAGTATTATATAGCAGTATATAGTATATCTTGTTAATATGAACACTAGTAGTACTATAGTATTATATACTGTAGTTGTATATAGGATATCTAGTTACAGGGAACAGGTCCAGGTTCCTGCCCAGGAGGGTCAGGGTGGTGGGGAAGGCGGTGGGAACCAGATAGGAGCTTAGCAGAGACACAACCACTGGGCACAGGCCTGGAGACACGGACTGCTCCTGGAAGCACACAGACAGGTAGGTAGGTAGACAGGCAGACCGAAACACACAAAATCAGAAAAAGAACAGGACCAAGGTCATGCAGAGACTTGTATGTAATCAACAGGATTTTGTAGTGTAGTTTTCCGAATATTAGAGGAAGCCAATAGAGGGAAAAACGTACAGGGGTAATGTGGGGCCGACAGCTAGTTCTAGTTAATACATGTATATATACTGTATATATACAGTATGTATATATACACACATACGTATATATACACAGTTGTGGTCAAAAGTTTACATAGACTTGTAAAGAACATGTATGTCATGGCAGTCAAGACTTTCCAATAATTTCTGTGATAGAGTGATTACTTCTTTGTCACAAAAAACATTCATGAAGTTTTGTTCTTTTATGAATTTATTATTTTCTATTTATTAGTTTCTTCAGCACTGTCCACATGTTCTCGATGGGGTTTAAGTCAGGACTTGGAGGAGAGAAGGTGAGGCCTTTAACCCCAAGAACACCATGCCTACCGTCAAGCATGGTGGTGGTAGTATTATGCTCTGGGCCTGTTTTGCTGCCAATGGAACTGGTGCTTTACAGAAAGTAAATGGAATAATGAAGAAGGAGGATTATCTCCAAATTCTTCAGGAGAACCTAAAATCATCAGCCAGAAGGTTAGGTCTTGGGTGCAGTTGTGGTTATAAAGGATGTGTTTGTAGAGGATGTGTTTACCTTGTGGTTGTAGAGGATGTGTGGACAGTTGATGTCGGAGGAGCAGATCTGATCCAGAGGACACCAGTTGCACGCCCACATACTGGATACACATGCCATGCACCTTGGAGACATGGACATAGCTTTTAAACATCCATTTAGACAAAGTAAAAAGTGGAGTATGTGAACAATGGCACATGCATAGCGCATTTGCATATGTACATACGTACACGTACGAAATGGGAGTATATATTAGTCTTTATACCATGGTCTGGGTGTACTTGACTGTACTTCTGGCCGTCCCAGGCGACTTCTTTTTAGATGTACTGTTCGTAAGCCAAGTTATTTGTACAGTAGAACAAGATGGCTCCGCAAGTTCTTTCTTTGTTTCTTCTCGCTATTGGATTACTTTTATTGCGCCCGACCCCCGTAATGGCGGATGCGGATGTGGACGTGACCAGGGCTCCATTGTTTACACCAGAGATCAGCTTATGAACCTCCAACTGTGTAGCGTAGCCGGTGGGGAAAAAAACCCGAAATCTCCAGGGAGCTGAGGAGGAAATACCGGGGCTGCAGGGCTGGGAGGTGAAGACGGCTAAGGAAGAGGAGATTCCGACCGTATATTCATCTATCATCATGGGGAACGTACGATCTCTGGTGAACAAGACAAGTTAACATGACTCACAAAGAGCGAGAGTGTGTTTCGTGAGAGCTCTGTTATGTGCTTCACGGAGACATGGCTGCATTACAACGTACTGGACACTATCGTGAGTTTAGCTGGCTTCCAACTGGTGTGGGCAGATTGGAGTTGCAACGAAAGTGGCAAGAAGAAAGTAGGGGGAGTCGCAATTTACATGAACAACAGATGGTGCAACCCTGGACACAGAACAGCAGGACATAGATGGACTCAGGCTGCATAGCAGACCATGTAAATGTCTGCACAGACTGCGTGATCCCAACCAAGACTGTGCACTGATTCCAACAACAAACACTGGGTGACTAAGGACATCAAGGCATCATTGAACAGGAAGAAGACGGCCTTCAGGAGTGGAGACGAAGAACGTGAAGGAGGTGCAGAGTGAACTGAGAGAAAAGATCACAGAGGGTAAGGAGTGTTACAGAAGAAAACTTGAGAGGAAACTTCAGCAGAAGAACATCAGGGAGGTGTGGAGTGGCATGAGAAACATCACTGGCCATGGCTTTGACTTCACTTGTTATGAAGTCGCTGGAGAGGCTAGTCTTGAAGCACATCTGGGCACTCGTCAAACTATCACTAGACCCCCTGCAGTTCGCCTAACAGCCCCGCATTGAAGTGGAAGACGCCATCATCTTTCTGCTGCACAGGGCTTATACTCACCAGGAGGAGGCAGGCAGCTTTGTGAGTGTCATGTTCTTCGACTTCTCAAGCGCTTTCAACACCATAAGACCTGCCCTGCCTGGGACTAAACTTCTGGACATGCAGGTGGATGCTCCACTAGTGGCCTGGATCACCAACTACTTCACAGGTTGGCCACAATATATGTCAGACACAATAGTGAACAACATGGGAGCACCTCAGGGGACAGTCCCGTCTCCCTTCCTGTTCACACTCTACACCTCAGATTTCAGATACTGCTCACAGTCCTGCCACCTGCAGAAGTTTTCGGATTATGCTGCCATTGTGGGCTGTATCAGCAAGGGACAGGAGTCTGAGTACAGGAGTGTGGTGGACAGTTTTGTGGAGTGGCATGGACTGAATCACCTCCAACTCAACATTGCAAAGACTAAGGATTTGATGGTGGATTTCAGGAAGCAACCCACCAGAAACCAGTCAGCATCAGGGGGACTGAGGTGGACATTGACGAGGAATACAAGTACCTGGATGTCCACATAGACAATAAGATGGACTGGACTAAAAACACAGAGGCTCTGTACAAGAAAGGTGAGAGCCATCTGTATTTTCTACGAAGACTCAGATCTTTCAACGTCTGCAAAACCATGCTGCAGATGTTCTCTCACTCGGTGGTGGCCAGCGTAATCTTCTACGCTGTTGTCTGCTGGGGCAGCAGGGTGAAGGCAGCCGATGATAATAGACTCAATAAGCTTATCAGGAAAGCGGGTTCTGTCCTGGGAGTGGAACTGGAGTCTTTGGTGGAGGTCTCGGAGAGGAGGATGCTGAGTAAACTACTCAGGATTATAGACAATGCCTGTCATCTCCTGCACGCCACACTGGAGTCATACCAGAGCACCTTCAGCCATAGACTGAGATTACCGAGGTGCACCACAGAACGCCACCGGAGGTACTTTCTGCCAGTGGCCATCAAACTATATAACCCCTCCCCCTTCTGCGGGAAGGGCAGTTGAACCATAGGACACTGTGAACACTGAGAACAATATCACATGCAATATTACCTTTCAACATCATGTGCAGTATTCTCAATATTATGTGCAATATTACTATCCAACATCATGTGCAATATTACTTTCCAACATCATGTGCAATATTCTCAATATCATGTGCAATAATACTTTCCAACATCATGTGCAATATTCTCAATATCATGTGCAATAATACTTTCCAACATCATGTGCAATATTCTCAATACCATGTGCAATATTACTTCCCCACAACATGTCCAATATTCTTAATATAATGTTCACATACTACCTCTCAATATTACCTTGCATTACCTCTCATCATCTTGTGCAATCTTCTTAATATCATGTGCAATACTATGTCTCAATATTACCTTGCAATATTACCTAGCAATAATACCTTTCATCATCATGTGCAGTATTCCTCACGTGCAATACTACTTCTCACGACTACTTGTCAATACCATTGCCAACTTGTTTTGTTTACTGAATATCTTACCTATATTTTTCCTTAAATCATTGTAAATGATTTGTTGTAAATAATGTTCCTTCGTGAACAATAAAGTTCTGTCTTATCTTAATTCTTAATAATATCTTGGTTACCTACTGGCCAGCAAGTGTGCACTTGTAATCACTTAATAGCTGTCAAAGCTTACTTCTCAAATGTGGCAAGAGTTATCAACTTAATAAACTAACGACTGCAGCAGAGGAAAAATGTATGTAATACTTACATTAATTACAAACGTGCACACGCGCCTATCAGGTATGGAGCATACAATATTTGCTGTCTCGCATGTCACCCTGCTTCAATTGCTGCTGAGGTTCTGAATGGTGTAGCGTGTCTCTTCTATTCTGATACTTGACTTCCTTACACTGCAAATGTCATAGCCCTTCAAAAAGGTATATTGTCTGTACATAGAAGCACTCAGCATGGGAAAGCCAGGTCTTCCATAGCTAGGAATTATTTAGCTTTCACTAGCTTTCCTGTCTCTCATTACTGGGAATCCCCCTAAGCAATTGCTGTCATTCTGTCTGAAACACTCTGCTTTCCAGTTATTATATCACTACTTATACATTCCACTTGGTGACTCCATTGCACTCACAGATCAGTATGCATTCATGTCACGTATGGATTCTATATTGTCCAATACATTAGGTGCCACTCTACTCTGTCAAGGTAATTAACTTTAATACAATTTTTTGGGGGGGATTATTCTCCTGGCACATGGATTAATCGTCTCCATGAAGAAAAATAAGAAAAAGGTGTCTAATCAGGGTCTGATCATGATGTTCATTTTAAATACTTTGTATGTGTGTATTAGTGTGTATTCGTGTGTATCTTACGGAGAAGTGGTATTTAGGGTCCCTATGGCCCCACAGTCATAGAAGGTCATGTTGGTGGAGGCAATGGTCACATGACCAAACATCAGTGACACGGGCAGGGTCAAATGATCTGCTCAAACAGGAACAAATTAAATGGTTAAAATGATATTTTTTTAATATATAAAACTCCCACGGTTTAGATATGATCATAATTTATTGGATGGTTTTCTTACCACTTCCTTTCGGCCTGGGTGGGAGGAGCTCTGGTAAAGGTGATTGACAGGTGATAGTGGTCCCCTTGACAACTGTATGCTGTGGTGGGAGGAGGCCAAAGGCGCAAGACAATGTGTCTTCTCCCAAGAGGGTTGGGAACTGCATGACAGTCAGCGTTACCTAGGCGCACACACACACACACACACACACACACACACACACACACACACACACACACACACAGATTACACACGCACACAGAGTTACACGCACGCACGCACACGCACACACACACACACACACACACACACTTTCTGGCATGGTGTCATGTATGGACGTGGACAGGGATCAAATCCCAGTAAAACTGTCCTGGCAATTTCCCACCCCAAGACCTAGTAATATTCCCTGAACATTGCAGGGAAGTCTGTGATGTTGCTACATTGCCAGGAGATGCATGCCATCGGAGGCTTTCACCCGTCACAATCACAATTCGAATACTTCGGGCACACCGTCAGAGACAACTAAATCGTTGTAATAACAATCATATGTCTTTGATATTGTAAGGTTCCCCAGTATTTTGTTTTCTTTGTTTGCTTTGTGGCCATAGAAATTAGTTTGTGGGAAGCGAGTGGTTAATGGTATTTTGCTCCTATTTTAATGTTTAACAAAGGCAAAAAGATACAAAAAGCTACCTACTAATAATAATGGGTGGGTAATTAAAAAACATATAGAACAGGTTGCGTTGCTTTTTCCTTTAATACCGATCTGTCATCCACAATAGCGCCTGTCATTTTTTTTGGTCATTTTTTCTTTGGCAAGTCAAGTCAAGTCACAGGTTATGTCAAGTCAAGTATCAAGTTAAGTTAATCCCCCCCCGCAGGTACTGCAGTGTCTTAACTGCAGTATCTGGTCTTTATAAAGAGAAAAGACAAGGTATTAGTACCTGTCTAATATTGATATTATTGGCCAATTTATCATTATTGTGATATATATTATATTCATAATTACTTTATTTACATTCATATTCATGTTTAGAATATTTAGGCTACTTTAAGACAGGTAAGCGCCGCACCCTTACGCGCATTGGATTAGAGATGTGATTCAGATTTAGTTAACTTTAGGCCTACTACTCTCTGTTACTCTCTTTCTGCTTTTTTTCGCAGTCAAACTTGCCTGTTTCGTCCTCTCTATACTACCCTCTATGGCTGCGTGGATCTTGAGTGACAGGGTAGTCACTAGGTAGTCATCCAATCATGACAATGCCATTCTCAGTGTGCGCTCGCATACCGGGTAAATTTACACACGACAGACACTTAATATTGTATATTTTATATTTAACTGAAAACTCAAATGAACACAAACAAGTCATTCGAGTCATCATGTCTCAAGTCAAGTCAAAGGTCTTTAAGTTCCAAGTCCAACTAGAGTCTCAAGACATTTATTTCAAGTCAAGTTGCAAGTCATCAAAACAGTGACTCGAGTCCAAGTCACAATGAATCACGTCCACATCTCTGGGTCGACATTCCAGATGACTATGTTAGGTTAGACCAGGGCCCATAGTTATCAAGCCTCAGTTACTTCTCGGAACTGCGCTGAACTTATAACCAACGGCCATAATACATGGGGCAGCAGAATGCCTGCAGCAGAGCGTGTCAAGGTCTATTTTTTTCTCTCTACAGGCAGCTACACGGCCCTCAAATGAGTAATAAATAAGGGACACATTACTTATTAGTCACAGAGCCTCCTGGCATCCACAAGGCTTATCTAAAGAGACTCCATCTCCGAGACCAATCCCAACATTTATTTCTACCCAATGGACCGTGAAAGGCTCCCGACAAAACTGTAATTTAGGAAACCCAACTAATATTTCAACTGTACCTCGGTACAGTGAGGAACTCTTGACTACTAAGTAACTTTACAATCTATAATTTTACCTCTGAAAAAACTTGACTCCCTGTTTCTTGTTTAAACATGGCTCACCTTGGACTGTGCAGCAGTCCTTGTTGAGACCTGTCCGCCAATTTCCAGATTCGCCCACTCAATTAGAAATAAATATAGTTGTACTCAGGTCAGCATCAGTGAAGTCCCGTGAGAACCCGTTTCTCTGAATTTAGGTCACACATCATTACTAGTTATGATCGGATAATTGAAAATTGTAATATCGATGTGAATAAGAAGATACGTTATTTAATGTCTACAATTGGGAGTGGCCACCCTGATGTATGCTGGATAGATCAGCCTACCAGTTGCGACATTGCACTGGATAGGCTGTAGGCTGATCTACCGAGCATACATCTGGATGGACACTCCCATTTGTGATGTCATAAGCCGGAGATTCTGAAACCATTCGGAATGGCTAATCACACTCACACCTGGTGGTATATTACGAGCCCTTGAAGATCGGTCTCACCAGGCTTCAGGCTATCCTTTTTTGTCTGAACCACTAGTCGTTTGGACAAATCAGCATCCTACTGGCCGCCAAGGGCGTGGTTTAGGTGTGACAACGGCAAGAACCAACTGCTTGTTTGGAAACAACAATGGCAATAGGCAGATCCAATCACATGCCAAGGTGACAGCCCTTTTCCCAACAGTTTCCAATGATGCCTTCCCAATGGTTCTGTGCACAAACAATCTAGTGCACCAAGTAAGCATTTAGATTTGAGTGCAGCATTTGCCACCATTGGTCATAGTATTTAATTTAACCAGCTTGAGAAGTGGATGGGATTTTCTGATCTGATCCATCTCGAGGATCACGTGTCTGTAAAACACTTACCTTTCTGTATAGCCCCTAGTTTCCCTGTGTATGCTTCCATTAGGTAACATCATTTGTTAGCATAATGTAAATTTTTACAGCCCATTGAGATGAAAGCATTCTGAGAGAAAGCATCACTGCCTGGTTCAGCAACAGCTCCTCTCAGGACAGGAGGGCTCTGCAGGGGATAGTGTGTTCGGCTGAACGCACGATTGGGACTATACTCCCCACCCTGCAGGACCCGTGCTCCAGGAGGTGTGGAACCAGAGCCTGTAGGATCATGAAGGATCCTCACCACCCCAACAACAAATTGCTCCAGCTGCTGCAGTCAGGTACGCGCCTCTGCAATCACACTTCAAGAACAGAGAGACTAAAACTGAGGTTCTTTCTGCAGGCCATTAGGACTGTGAACTCTGACCTCACCAGCCCCCCCCCCCCCCCCACCCGCAAAGCAAAACAGTGGACTGTCGTAAAGAGTCCCTAACGTAAGAAGTCTTAGTGTCTGCCTGTGAATGTCCAGATGTAGCAGAGTGACTTTTAAAACTTTTTAAAGCTGAATTAAATATGTTTTCCTTGACCAAAATCAAAGAGAAACTATTTTAAGCAAGCTCAGGAGCCTAGCTCATCAGAGCAAATGAAAAGCTAAAAGTCTCGGTGTATGTCAAAAGTATCATGTGAGTCATAAACAATGTCCTATAACCGTGATCACTATAAGCGGTTTCCAATGCATTATCTTTCTTCTTGAACAGAATCACAGTCCATAACAATCTACTTTTTGCTGTTGTATAGCTAGCTGGATACACTTCTAAGCAGTGATTTCAATGTTATATATTTTTTTTCTCTTCTTGTTATTTTTTGCCTACATTTGACTGACTAGAGTTTCACTGTAAAGAGTGGCCCCGTGTTGTGATGTACAGTACATGAAACAAATAAAATACTTAGAGTTAGCAATGTGATGATCACATTTCAAAGTAAGAGCGTGAATATCTGTTGAATATATTTATATATCTTTAGAATATCTTTATAGTTTAAAAACAATCACATTGAAACTACATATGCTTCTATTGAGACGTGATGTTTTTAATACATTTCACTTTTGATATCAGGACTTTCCGAACAAAACTATTTGAACACGTGGCCAGCTAGGAAAAGTTGGCGAATAAACATCATTTATACGGCCTTATCCAAAATGCATGAATGTGCTTCAAGTTGGTTGCTGGGAAAGCAAACTGTACACAGACATACGTATATAGTGACGTAATGATTTGGTTCTCTAGCCTGTGGAGAAGTTTTGAGAAGGAATTTGAACCAACTGCAAACCGGCACTGGCACCAACCCAGAACCAGCACTTGGTTTGTGTTGGTGGGAAGGGGGTAGGAAAGGCTTATAACTACAGACCCAAGCTAAACTAGATTAGAAGAGAGTGGAGCTTTGTGAATCACATCATACCTGTATTTGCTCATATCTGCTCTGATTGGCTGGCTCCAGGCTCTGAATAGACACACAATGACTGGTCGTTTGGAAGCTCCAAAGCCAATGGTTGGGCTTGTTGTGGCTCAAGCACTGATACTGGCGAGAGCACCTTCAATAAACACAACAACATAACAATAAACCTCGAGAGGAAGTCAAAAATAAACACATCAAAACAACACAATAACAACAACAACACAACAATAAAGAACATACACACACAAAGAGATACACAGGCAAACACAGACCGGTTGAGAGAGCGAGACAGGAAGACAGACAGACAGAGAGACAAGCTGTGAGAGAGGCAGGAAGAAAGACAGACAAGCAGTGTTAGCGAGAGACACATACAGTATGTAGAAACAGGACTCAAGAGAGACGGGCAGAGGGACAAAAAGAGAGACAGGTGGAGAGACAGGCATTCTTACCTTCCTTCCAGAACACACCAGCCACAGTAGGGGTCCCTGAGAGAGAGACAAGACTGACAGTCTGTCTGTCTCTCACACCAAGCCACAGGTAGTTTGGATACCTACAAGATGATGAGTTAATATATTATTTTAAATGTTATTTAAACCAAACTTCTCTTCTTAGGGGGGTGATAGTATAGAAGCCCATTCAACATCAAACTCCATGTTAGACGAATTGTAAACACACATCCGCCTTCTTCTCATGCCTGATATTGTCCTTCTAATGAGGTCAACAAACATTTAGTTGTTCATTATGTTGATATTTTACCCAGTTTTGTTGGAAGTACAACCAGACAGTTTTGTAACGAAGTTGAGAATTCATATCATTGCGCAACTTATATGTGACAATAACATTTGGTTGTCAATAGTCTTCTTGACGTTGAGGGCGAGGTTGTTCTCTTGGTACCACTGTGCCAGTGATCCAACCTCCTCCCTGTAGGCTGTCTCGTCATCGTCGGCGATCAGACCCAACACTGTCGTGTCGTCAGCAAACTTGATGAAAGTGTGGACATTGCCATCACACCATGGGCATTAATATAGAGTCGACCCCCCTTGCGTCTATGACAGCTGCCACTCTTCTGGGAAGGCTTTCCACAAGATTTTGGAGTGTGTCTGTGGGAATTTGTGCCCATTCAGCCAAAAAAGCAATTGTGAGGTCAGGCACTGATGTTGGACAAGAAGGCCTGGCTCGCTATGGGCGTTCTAATTCCTCCCAAAGGTGTTCAATGGGGTTGAGGTCAGGGCTCTGTGCAGGCCAATCGAGTTCCTCCACACCAAACTCATCTAACCATGTCTTTATGGACCTTGCTTTGTGCACAGGGACACAGTCATTCTGGAACAGCAAAGGGCCTTCACCAAACTGTTGCCACAAAGTTATGAAGATGTCTTCATATCCTCTAGAAACAGCCCCAGACCATTATCCCTCCTCCACCAAACTTTACAGTTGGCACTATGCATTCCGGAAGGTAACGTTCTCCTGGCATCCGCCAAACCCAGATTCGTCCACCAGACTGCCAGATAGTGAGCGTGATTCATCACTCCAAAGAATCATGTTTCCACTGCCCCAGATCCAGTTTGCGGCGTGCTTTACACCACTCCAACCGACGCTTGGCATTGTGCATGGTGATGTGAGGCTTGTGTGCAGCTGATCAGCCATGGAAACCCATTCCATGAAGCTCCCAACGCACAGTTCTTGTGCTGATGGTGCTTCCAGAGGCAGTTTGGTATACTCTGTAGTGAGTGATACAGCAGATGATAGGCGATTTTTACCGCGCTATCGCACTTCAGCACTCGTCGGCCCCACTCTGTGAGTTTGCGGGGTCTACCACTTCGTGGCTGAGCTGTTGTTGCTCCTAGGTGCTTCCACTTCACAATAATAGCACTTACGGTTGACCGGGGCACATCTAGTAGGGCAGACATTTCACGAACTGACTCAAAGTCACTGAGGTCTTTACGAACCATTCTGAATTGTAAATGTTTGTCTGTGGAGATTTCATGGCTATGTGCTTGATTTTATGCACCTGTTAGCAATGGGTGTGGCTGAAACACCTGAACTCAATAATTAGGAGGGGTGTCCACTGACTTTTGGCCATATAGTGTATATCCATATGACAATGTACATATGTTAAATGACAATCAACAATTTTTGTGATAATAAACAGTTTCAGTTATGATAAACAAGGGCAGTGGTACCTTTGTGGCGGTTAGGACATAAGCATGCTCTCCGGTTTTGTCCAATAGGAGCTCTCCGACTGGTGAACCCTTGTCCACCTGAACACTGTCATACAGTTGGCCCGACCAATCAGAACCCACCAGGACCTACATATGCACACACAGAACAAGTTATGAATATAATAATAAAATATGTATTGTATGTTATATCTGTATGTCATATTATTATAGATTTTATTATATTAATATAACGGTGTACGTGTGTGTGTGTGTGAGACCTTGTGTAGAGTTCCCTCTTTGTCTCCTAACAGGGCTATAGTGTGGCCCGCCTCCATTGCAGTGGTGATGGCTGTCAACTGTGTTGTCATGGTAATGGAGGGTGTGGCAGGAAGAGGGAGAGAGCTGGCGATGGGGCTGGGGGTGTGCTCTCCCCCGCAGGGGTACTCAGATAGAGAGTCCTTCAGGAGTAATTGTGGAGAGAGCGAGAGAGAGAGCAAGAGAATAGATGTGTGTATAGGGTATATACATATATATAAAAATACAAATTACAAAAATTATCGAATTAATTAATTGTTTTGTGATTAATCAAATGAATTGTATATTATTCCCACCCTTCTGACTTGTCCTCTACAAAAAGACATTTCCATTACAATTCATTTTATGATCTGGCACAGGTAAATGTATCATCCTTTTACATCAGACATTCAGTGAATAAAAAAAGTGAAAAAACAATGCTATGCTCTGTCATTTCACCAAAATATCCTATGCATTTAGAGCGTTCTTTAAAACATATTTTGGAGACATTAGTTTTTGGGTTGTTTCCCTGTTCCAAAACTGCACCAACCATCATGTTATCAAAGCAATCTATATTCACGTAGGTCTAATGCAGTGCAAGTAGGTTTGGAATGCCGACTGTTGTTGAGATTAAGGATCAATATATGACAGATAGCAATAATCATAGGTCGATGAATGTAGTTTACAACTATGGATGCAAAGTGAGACTGTTGAGAAACACCTTTCCTACATGCTCACTGTAGCATCATGAATCGCAATTAATCTGCGTTTTATGATGCGAATAAGCAACATTTTCCAATAAGAACTTTGCCAGCAAAAAACAATCTTATGCTCAGCTATTTTGCCAAAATATCTTATGTATTTATAGGATTCAATTAAGAAGGAGTTTGACTTTTTAATCCAAGTGTAAAATATAGTGAGTTTGTGGATGAGGGGATATAATAAGTGGGTGTGTTTCGGTGTGCATTTGGCGCATTGTTTTGGAGATGTTAGTTCATGAGCTCCTTTCCCTGTTTGATAACTAAAAGAAGTCTAGATATCACTCTTTTGGAGAAAGTTGTCGAAAACAAAACTGTTACAGCCATGTTATCAAAACAACCTGTGTTCACATACAACAACTTGTAAAGCCGACTGCTGTTGAGATTAATGAATAGGCCTACATACTGTATAACATTTAATATAGCAATAATTATACGTCTCATGAATGCAGTTTACCATGATCGATGCAAAGATGACTGTTGAGAAACGCCATTTCCTACATGGTCACTGTAGATCAGTGCCTGCATTAAAATGTTTTCACATTATTTTTCGGTGATTTTTGCGCATTATTTTTCTGTAATTGATGAATCAAATGTGTGTGCATGTGTGTGTACCTGGGGGAGGCGGAGACATCGTGATGACACAGCATATTCTATGTAGGCCTCTTCCTGTCCATTACTTCCCCTTCCTGCCTCTGTGTAGCAGACTTCCTGTGTCTTCCTCAGCATGGTGTCCAACTCCTCCAGCCCATAAATGCAGAGTGCAGAACGCCCAGTCGCCACAGGCGTGGAGGCCTGTCCCATTGCCATGGTGACAAAGAGGGCAGGGTGGTCCAGGTGTGGTGCTAGCCACGCCCCCTGGGCCAGATTGTACCCGCCTCTACAGAGAAGCGGCAGCTCTACATAGGAGTAGAAGCTGCGGTCTGAGACACAGAGGCGAGCCACGTAGCTGCGGTACTCCTTCTTGTGCCACATGTCGCGCCGGACAAACAAGAAGTAGAGACGTGGGCACGGTGGCGGAAGGTGTAGACAAAGTGGTTGTTGTACTCAGAGTAGCTGCCCACCACCAGCTTCCCGAGCTCCTCCTCCTGGAGAACGCCAGCCGGGGGGGCGAAGTCGGCGCCCAGACGCCGCGTGGTGAATTGGTGGGAATATCGCCGGGGCCTTTGCTGGTGTAGCCCCGGCCAACCAGCATCAGCCTCAGTCTGCTGTCTCCGCCCATGTCCTTGTTTCCTCCTTTGTTTTGGGACGTTATGACAACTCCAACGGTGGAGACACGCGGGTCGTTGGCGGCAACGTACTGCGTGTCCACAGGGTTGGTTGTGACATAGAGGAGCTCAGACACATTACCAAGACTCCTGTAACATATAACATATCATAAGATAACATTGAAGTGTCATAGAGCAGCTTAGACATACTACCTTGCATATCCTGTTATTATATGATATTGTAGCGGACCCTACTCGGACATAAGGGCATGATTCACCAAAACCTGTTTGGCAGTGGGTCAGACTTGTGGGTTATATTGCTTTCACGCTGTAATGCAGGTTAATATGCCGTGTAATATGCTCCCTTTAAGACGCTTATGGGTAATCGTGGTAATGCAACGCCGGTAGGGGTTAAAAGTGGAAGTGACGTCAGTGCAGAGGGTTCAGTGTGTGTGTGTGTATGTGTATGTGTAAATAAACAGCAATGGAGGTGAAGCCAAAAAGAGACAAGTGTCCTGGTGTTATAAATTCCAGTAACTCTTCAATATATAATATATTCTACTACAGGTTTAATGTTGTATATACACTGCAGTTTTTCCGATCCTCTTGCAGAATATGTTACAAAGACTAGACACCCTGGCGTGGTTTATCACACACACACATGCACGCGCACACACAAGCATGCACACAAACACACCTCCTGTCACAGATCCTTGGAAGACAGAACCACAGACGATAAGTCCTCTTTCTCCCTCCTCGCCATCCTCCCATTGATCCAGGAGTAGTAGCTTGTTGTGATTGGCTGTGGGCCGGGCGCTGGGACAGTCATTGGCCAGGATGGGTGGCAGACAGTCAGGAGAGTCTAGGTGGGGTCCAGTGGAGCTGTGGCTCATGTGCTGCAGGTTGGGGGAAAGGTGGTGGAGGTGGTCTACGCCTCCCACATACAGCTGGCCTGACTGGGGGTCCAGCAGGAGGTGGCTGAGTGGAGAGCCCTGCAGCTCCACCCAGGATATGACATCATCTGAGAGATTCTTGGAGGTGACCATGGGGGAGTGGGGGAGTAGTAAGAGCAGGAGGAGGGCCTGAGGGAGGGCCATGGTCCCTTAAACTTCTGTAGGACAGAGAAGTCGGCAGACAGGCAGGCAGACAGACACACAGACAGGCAAAGAGACAGAGAGAGAATGTCAAAATGGTTGATTAAATGAACATGTATAGTATAGGTTAAAATGCCTTTCCTGCAGAAAATGCGGTGAGTGCTATGGTTTAAAATGAGGTAAGCGACACATAGGCCTAGTTTAAGACTTAGAGATATCTTGAATAGCTACCATGCTACAAGTTAAACCAAATTATTCCAAATCAATTTACATGATAACCAGCCAAATTCTATGAATAAGGTGTATAACACCATCATAACATAACATGTTACAAAATAAACTTAAAATACCTGTCCCTTTAATGAGATTACCTATGCATGATCCAGTGACATAAATACAGGAAGTGAAATGCAGACTTTGCCTTCAATGTAAGCGTATTAATGAAAGTTTGGTGAATTACTCAGAGTGACGTTCATGGCTTGCAATGTATAAAGAGTAAAATGCTCGCAATGTACAGATAAGATCATGGATGAATTTATAGTCCTTAAAGAATTCAACTGAAAACTCTACTTTCAACACCATAGTTCCAAGTAGACTTGAGCTGGGTCTGAACACCCCCCTGTGCGCCTGGATTATGGACTTCTTAATCGCCACGCCCCAGGTCGTCAGGCAAACACACCTCCAGACCCCTCACCCTGAACGCAGAATCCCTCCAGGGTTGCGTCCTCAACCCATTACTGTACTCCCTGTACACACATGTTAATATAAGTGTGGCCCAGGCCCAGCTCCAAACCATCTTGAAGGCAGTCGGAAACAGGCCTGAAGTGAGGGAGGTGTTAGTTAGGGTGGTGAGGAAGGGAAGGATGTCGCCTGAGATGTCTTGGAGAAGAGAGGATGGGATTGGGTCAAGGGGGCAGGTGGTGGCATGGTTGAGAGGAAGTTGCTAACCTGTCACTCTGGTGCCAGGACAACAGCCTCATGCTGAATGTTTCCAAAACTAAGGAGCTGATTGTGGACTTTAGGAGACAGAACAATATCAGAGGACTTACACACCAGTGGGGATTAATGGGACTGCTGTGGAGAGTGTGAGCAGCTTCAGGTACCTGGGGAGTCCACAGAGAGGATCTGACTTGGACTACACACATTGACACTCTGGTGAGGAAGGCAAAGCAGCGCCTCTACCACCTCCGTCAATGTCCTAATTAGTAATGCGCGATATAAACGATATACGATATAAACGATAAAAAATGGCCTACGATAGAGATTTTAATTCTATCGCGATAACGCATGTTGATGACGCAATCTACCCGCGACCCGCAAAATTTAGAGCCACGAGCTGCAACCGGCTGCAACGCATCATCGTCATCTGTAGTAAACATGGCTGAAAGCGAAACGGAGGAGCCAGTGAAAAAGACCGGTGCAACTTCCATTATTTGGACTTGGTTCGGATTTAAGCCGTCCGACGAGCAGCAGCAAAACATACGCTGTAGAGTGTGTGTGGGGCAACAGTTCTGGCTAAGAGCGGTAACACAACTAATCTGTTCTACCACCTCAAAACGAAACATGCTATTGAATACCAAGAGTGCCAGGCAATGCAGCTTTTTTTTTTTACTGTCTATGGCAGACTGGAAGTATTTTATTTATTAAAAAAATGTATTGTGCTTTCATTTTGCACTTTTATGTTTTCATTTGAAGTATCTGTGCACTACACTTGGAATAATTTTCTTTATTTAAAATAGCCATGCCAAATACTGGAAGTATTTACCTAATTCACAGTATCCGTTCCTTTAACAAGACACCACCAGTTTTCATTTCATTAAGAGAACAAAATGTTTAAAACCTGCGTGTACTGTCTCGTCGTCGTCGGCGATCAGACCCAACACTGTCGTGTCGTCAGCAAACTTGATGAAGACGTTGGAGCTGTGCATAGCCATGCAGTCGTGGGTGTACAGGGAGTAGAGGAGAGGGCTCAACACGCATCCCTGAGGGGCTCCAGTGTTGAGGGTCAGCGGCTCTGAGGTGGTGCTGCCCATCCTCACCATATAGTGTATATCCATATGACAATGTACATATGTTAAATGACAATCAACAATTTTTGTGATAATAAACAGTTTCAGTTATGATAAACAAGGGCAGTGGTACCTTTGTGGCGGTTAGGACATAAGCATGCTCTCCGGTTTTGTCCAATAGGAGCTCTCCGACTGGTGAACCCTTGTCCACCTGAACACTGTCATACAGTTGGCCCGACCAATCAGAACCCACCAGGACCTACATATGCACACACAGAACAAGTTATGAATATAATAATAAAATATGTATTGTATGTTATATCTGTATGTCATATTATTATAGATTTTATTATATTAATATAACGGTGTGCATGTGTGTGTGTGTGAGACCTTGTGTAGAGTTCCCTCTTTGTCTCCTAACAGGGCTATAGTGTGGCCCGCCTCCATTGCAGTGGTGATGGCTGTCAACTGTGTTGTCATGGTAATGGAGGGTGTGGCAGGAAGAGGGAGAGAGCTGGCGATGGGGCTGGGGGTGTGCTCCCCCCCGCAGGGGTACTCAGATAGAGAGTCCTTCAGGAGTAATTGTGGAGAGAGCGAGAGAGAGAGCAAGAGAATAGATGTGTGTATAGGGTATATACATATATATAAAAATACAAATTACAAAAATTATCGAATTAATTAATTGTTTTGTGATTAATCAAATGAATTGCATATTATTCCCACCCTTCTGACTTGTCCTCTACAAAAAGACATTTCCATTACAATTCATTTTATGATCTGGCACAGGTAAATTTATCATCCTTTTACATCATTCAGTGAATAAAAGATTTTTTTGACACTGTCACACCAGTGAAAAAACAATGCTATGCTCCGTCATTTCACCAAAATATCCTATGCATTTAGAGCGTTCTTTAAAACATATTTTGGAGACATTAATTTTTGGGTTGTTTCCCTGTTCCAAAACTGCACCAACCATCATGTTATCAAAGCAATCTATATTCACGTAGGTCTAATGCAGTGCAAGTAGGTTTGGAATGCCGACTGTTGTTGAGATTAAGGATCAATATATGACAGATAGCAATAATCATAGGTCGATGAATGTAGTTTACAACTATGGATGCAAAGTGAGACTGTTGAGAAACACCTTTCCTACATGCTCACTGTAGCATCATGAATCGCAATTAATCTGCGTTTTATGATGCGAATAAGCAACATTTTCCAATAAGAACTTTGCCAGCAAAAAACAATCTTATGCTCAGCTATTTTGCCAAAATATCTTATGTATTTATAGGATTCAATTAAGAAGGAGTTTGACTTTTTAATCCAAGTGTAAAATATAGTGAGTTTGTGGATGAGGGGATATAATAAGTGGGTGTGTTTCGGTGTGCATTTGGCGCATTGTTTTGGAGATGTTAGTTCATGAGCTCCTTTCCCTGTTTGATAACTAAAAGAAGTCTAGATATCTCTCTTTTGGGGAAAGTTGTCGAAAACAAAACTGTTACAGCCATGTTATCAAAACAACCTGTGTTCACATACAACAACTTGTAAAGCCGACTGCTGTTGAGATTAATGAATAGGCCTACATACTGTATAACATTTAATATAGCAATAATTATACGTCTCATGAATGCAGTTTACCATGATCGATGCAAAGATGACTGTTGAGAAACGCCATTTCCTACATGGTCACTGTAGATCAGTGCCTGCATTAAAATGTTTTCACATTATTTTTCTGTGATTTTTGCACATTATTTTTCTGTAATTGATGAATCAAATGTGTGTGCATGTGTGTGTACCTGGGGGAGGCGGAGACATCGTGATGACACAGCATATTCTATGTAGGCCTCTTCCTGTCCATTACTTCCCCTTCCTGCCTCTGTGTAGCAGACTTCCTGTGTCTTCCTCAGCATGGTGTCCAACTCCTCCAGCCCATAAATGCAGAGTGCAGAACGCCCAGTCGCCACAGGCGTGGAGGCCTGTCCCATTGCCATGGTGACAAAGAGGGCAGGGTGGTCCAGGTGTGGTGCTAGCCACGCCCCCTGGGCCAGATTGTACCCGCCTCTACAGAGAAGCGGCAGCTCTACATAGGAGTAGAAGCTGCGGTCTGAGACACAGAGGCGAGCCACGTAGCTGCGGTACTCCTTCTTGTGCCACATGTCGCGCCGGGACAACAAGAAGTAGACGTGGGCACGGTGGCGGAAGGTGTAGACAAAGTGGTTGTTGTACTCAGAGTAGCTGCCCACCACCAGCTTCCCGAGCTCCTCCTCCTGGGAGAACGCCAGCCGGGGGGGCGGAGTCGGCGCCAGACGCCGCGTGGTGATTGGTGGGATATCGCCGGGGCCTTTGCTGGTGTAGCCCCGGCCAACCAGCATCAGCCTCAGTCTGCTGTCTCCGCCCATGTCCTTGTTTCCTCCTTTGTTTTGGGACGTTATGACAACTCCAACGGTGGAGACACGCGGGTCGTTGGCGGCAACGTACTGCGTGTCCACAGGGTTGGTTGTGACATAGAGGAGCTCAGACACATTACCAAGACTCCTGTAACATATAACATATCATAAGATAACATTGAAGTGTCATAGAGCAGCTTAGACATACTACCTTGCATATCCTGTTATTATATGATATTGTAGCGGACCCTACTCGGACATAAGGGCATGATTCACCAAAACCTGTTTGGCAGTGGGTCAGACTTGTGGGTTATATTGCTTTCACGCTGTAATGCAGGTTAATATGCCGTGTAATATGCTCCCTTTAAGACGCTTATGGGTAATCGTGGTAATGCAACGCCGGTAGGGGTTAAAAGTGGAAGTGACGTCAGTGCAGAGGGTTCAGTGTGTGTGTGTGTATGTGTATGTGTAAATAAACAGCAATGGAGGTGAAGCCAAAAAGAGACAAGTGTCCTGGTGTTATAAATTCCAGTAACTCTTCAATATATAATATATTCTACTACAGGTTTAATGTTGTATATACACTGCAGTTTTTCCGATCCTCTTGCAGAATATGTTACAAAGACTAGACACCCTGGCGTGGTTTATCACACACACACATGCACGCGCACACACAAGCATGCACACAAACACACCTCCTGTCACAGATTCCTTGGAAGACAGAACCACAGACGATAAGTCCTCTTTCTCCCTCCTCGCCATCCTCCCATTGATCCAGGAGTAGTAGCTTGTTGTGATTGGCTGTGGGCCGGGCGCTGGGACAGTCCTTGGCCAGGATGGGTGGCAGACAGTCAGGAGAGTCTAGGTGGGGTCCAGTGGAGCTGTGGCTCATGTGCTGCAGGTTGGGGGGAAAGGTGGTGGAGGTGGTCTACGCCCCCCACATACAGCTGGCCTGACTGGGGGTCCAGCAGGAGGTGGCTGAGTGGAGAGCCCTGCAGCTCCACCCAGGATATGACATCATCTGAAAGATTCTTGGAGGTGACCATGGGGGAGTGGGTGGAGTAGTAAGAGCAGGAGGAGGGCCTGAGGGAGGGCCATGGTCCCTTAAACTTCTGTAGGACAGAGAAGTCGGCAGACAGGCAGGCAGACAGACACACAGACAGGCAAAGAGACAGAGAGAGAATGTCAAAATGGTTGATTAAATGAACATGTATAGTATAGGTTAAAATGCCTTTCCTGCAGAAAAATGCGGTGAGTGCTATGGTTTAAAATGAGGTAAGCGACACATAGGCCTAGTTTAAGACTTAGAGATATCTTGAATAGCTACCATGCTACAAGTTAAACCAAATTATTCCAAATCAATTTACATGATAACCAGCCAAATTCTATGAATAAGGTGTATAACACCAAACTTAAAATTACCTGTCCCTTTAATGAGATTACCTATGCATGATCCAGTGACATAAATACAGGAAGTGAAATGCAGACTTTGCCTTCAATGTAAGCGTATTAATGAAAGTTTGGTGAATTACTCAGAGTGACGTTCATGGCTTGCAATGTATAAAGAGTAAAATGCTCGCAATGTACAGATAAGATCATGGATGAATTTATAGTCCTTAAAGAATTCAACTGAAAACTCTACTTTCAACACCATAGTTCCAAGTAGACTTGAGCTGGGTCTGAACACCCCCCTGTGCGCCTGGATTATGGACTTCTTAATCGCCACGCCCCAGGTCGTCAGGCAAACACACCTCCAGACCCCTCACCCTGAACGCAGAATCCCTCCAGGGTTGCGTCCTCAACCCATTACTGTACTCCCTGTACACACATGTTAATATAAGTGTGGCCCAGGCCCAGCTCCAAAACCATCTTCAAGTTTGCAGATGACACAGTGGTGGTGGGCCTGATCTTCGGTAACGATGAGAAGGCCTACCTAGAGGAAGTTACTAACCTGTCACTATGGTGCCAAGACAACAGCCTCATGCTGAATGTTTCCAAAACTAAGGAGCTGATTGTGTACTTTAGGAGGACACAACATCAGAGGAATTACACACCACTGGGGATTAATGGTACTGCTATGGATAGGGTGAGCAGCTTCAGGTACCTGGGAGTACATGTCGCAGAGGGTCTGACTTGGACTACACACATTGACACTCTGGTGAGGAAGGCGAAGCAGCACCTCTACCACCTCGGTAGTAATGCGCGATATAAACGATATACGATATAAACGATAAAAAATGGCCTACGATAGAGATTTTAATTCTATCGCTCTATGCGATAACGCATGTTGATAACGCAATCTACCCGCGACCCGCGAAATTTAGAGCCACGAGCTGCAACCGGCTGCAACGCATCATCGTCATCTGTAGTAAACATGGCTGAAAGCAAACGGAGGAGCCAGTGAAGAAGACCGGTGCACTTCCATTATTTGGACTTGGTTTCGGATTTAAGCCGTCCGACGAGCAGCAGCAAACATACGCTGTAGAGTGTGTGGGGCAACGGTTCTGGCTAAGAGCAGTAACACAACTAATCTGTTCTACCACCTCAAACGAAATAGTGTATGTGCCTTATACTGGAAGTATTTTATTTATTAAAAAAATGTATTGTGCTTTCATTTTGCACTTTTATGTTTTCATTTGAAGTATCTGTGCACTACACTTGGAATAATTATTCTTTATTTAAAATAGCCATGCCTAATACTGGAAGTATTTACCTAATTCACAGTATCCGTTCCTTTAACAAGACGCCACCAGTTTTAATTTCATTAAGAGAACAAAATGTTTAAAACCAAATGCGTTACGTTAGGCTGCAGGTAAGAAAGTTTATGTTTTGTTTGTATTTAAAGTATCTGTCATTACACAGAAGAATTTTCTTTGCCTAATACTGAAAGTATTTTCAGTACAGTGTCTGTTCCTTAAAAAGACAGTTTTTTATTTATCTGCAACATTATGTTTACAGTTTACTGTATGATTACAGTTTTGCACAATAAATGTTGTATGTCTACATACTATGTTTCTTTCTTTCTTATTTTAAATACATTTAGCAGTTTGGCTTTCCTTAGGGTCTATGTAACCTGTTCTGAA
Organism: Coryphaenoides rupestris; assembly: GCA_002895965.2. Taxonomy (NCBI): domain Eukaryota; kingdom Metazoa; phylum Chordata; class Actinopteri; order Gadiformes; family Macrouridae; genus Coryphaenoides; species Coryphaenoides rupestris. The sequence continues at coordinate 146,257 of PIJE02000678.1, read as the reverse complement.
ATGGTTCTACTATAATTTATATATCGTGATATGTATCGTTATCGCAAGAGGCTGCAATGTATATCGCAATATGGATTTTAGGCCATATCGCCCATCCCTACACCTCGGGCAGCTGAGGATGTTCTCCTGGAGGTCCTTCAGGCCTTCTCCGCTGGTGTGGTGGAGACCATCCTGACAGGGAGCAACACTGCCTGGTTCGGCAACAGGTCGTCTTAGGACAGGAGGGCTCAGAGGGTGGTGCATTCGGCTGAGAGCACTATTGGCACTACACTCTCCACCCTGCAGTACCTGTAGTCCAGGATATGTCAAACCAAAGCCTGCAGGATCATGAAGGATCCTCACCACCCCAACAACAACCTGTTCCAACTTCTGCGGTTAGGCAAGCGCCTCCGCAGTCACGCTGCTAGAACAGAGACTAAAACTGAGTTTCTTTCAGGCCATCAGGACTGTGAACTCACATAACTTGGCCCCCTCACTGGCCACATAACTTGATACATGTATATTGCCCTGTTGTTGATATTCCTATTTGATTGCCTTATTGATATGCAGGGCTTGACATTAACGTTTTGAGACACTTGTCCTTTGGACCTTTCACTTGTCCAGGCACAAAAGTCACTCCTCTGGGTAAAAACGACCATAATTTACTTTTCAATTATTACATTTATAAATTGTATTACAGTGGCTATAATGCAGTGCTTCCTGTGGATCAAGAGGTTTGGCGTGGGGGCAACATGGCCACTGGGGGGAGGGGGGAGAAAAAAAAAGATGGTCAGCGATTATTTCAGAGTATTCCACCAATTATTCCATCGATTAATCGAGTAATCGGATAAGTAATACGTACAAAGAAAACATTTACCGTTCTACATCATTATTGCAGAAATTGCAATAATCTGATGTGTTCTACATACGCCAGTAGGTGGCGACAGTGTACTATTTGGTGTGTGAAGTTGCTCAATATATATGAAAGAAGGAGTGAAAAGACTATTAGATTGCGACTGCCATGCTCTGCATGATTTAAACCAGTTTACTTTACTACGTCCAGTTATTCCGTTTCACCGTCCCTACATAACAGTCGACTCAAAACTAAGCCCGTTTATTGCATTAGACGCGGTGGGCTTCTCCGTACTTTGTTTACTATGACATCCATGTTAGCTCCTTAGCTCCTAGCTTAACATCGTTGCGATAACTTATTATTTATCCCTGGCTGGTGACACCATCGCACTTTTGAAAAGTTCAATGGTTTTAACTTGGAGCGTTGTGACGCTTGCATGCAGAAAAAGGCGCTATGGGTCCAAAGGGCTTTATCGTCCATGAAACTGTATACTGGCTGTATACCAGTAGTTTTAAGCAATAAGCCACAAGAGGCCGTGGTTTACCGTGGTCTACCGTTGTTAGGGACAGGAAAACCACGGATTTGTGGGGCTTATTGCTTTTATAAAAAGGTTACTACATTAAACTACATTAAGGTTCCCTAAATTAACCACCCACGCAGCCACACAGAGACATGATGGAGATATGTTTACAGACACAATATTGCGGTTTTTGCCCTTATTCCGCAAAAGTCAATGGACCTCATTCTCGAACACAGTTAAGAAAAAGTTAAGAAGAAATTTCTTCTTAACTCCACTTACGAAGTTCCTGCAACAATTCTGGCATTCCTGAATGGTTTCTTATCTGGGATTGGTTCTTAGCTAAGAACAGGATTTAAGAACGCGGAAAAGCAGTCGTAGCGACCTATTTGGAGTGCGCCCATGTTCTTAAGGGCTGAATTTGTGAGAAATCATTGGTGATTGCGTTCACATCAATTCTACAGACATCCTCGGATGTAAATAATTATAATAATAATAAATACGAGAATATTTGTATCATTAACAATTACGTTTCACATGCATAGTCATGATTCTACGAGGCATCGTGATGTCCTAAAATAAATAAAAGCACGACACGAACACTGCAAATGGCAGTGAATAAATAAATAAGCACGCGTGGATATAGACATAGGGGAATAGAATTGACATCTGTGAATGAACATGTGAATATCCATAACTAACATACATATAGGGCCCAAGGACGTATTGTTGTTTTGGACATTGGTGGGGACAACAGATATTGCCATTTAAGAATGAGTGGCATTCCTCATCGGGGGCGCGCAGCTGAGAACACTTTGGAGGTTTAAGAACACATTTCCCCGCGTTCATGAATCCGGCGGACAGATTTCTTAAGTTTGTTCTTACGAAGTTCGTAAGAAGATATTTAAGAAGACACTTAAGAAAATGTTCGTGAATGAGGTCCAATATTCCTATTGTTTAGATAGCTCGTGAAAATGTATATTCCACAAATATTCCCATTTACATGTAGCCATGCATACTCCGATCAATATATGGTGGTTCTTTTTGGTGCTTTTCCTGCCACTTGGCTGGGCTGCGGAGCAGATAAATTTCTCTTCCACTTTCCCTACAAAAAGATCCACTCCAGACAAGTGGACAAGCCTTAATGTAGAGCCCTGATATGCCGACTTGATTATCAAAAAAGATATTATTCCAAAACTTCACCATAAGCTAAATGTACATTAAGTGACACGAGTAGTCTTTTCACATGTCAGAAAGTTATAGTTCCATATTTCTATTGTTTGGTTGAATGAAGTTGGCGTGCTAGTGTGTTAGCTTATGTAGCGGTTAGCTGATGTGCCTCGCACGGGCGTTCAGAGGACGTGCTGCGCAGCTAATGTAAAATGGCGATTGCTTCAGTATGTTGATTGTATTCTTATTCTAATGTGTAGGGCCAGAGCTGTATGTTTATTCATCACCACCAAACACATTCATGTTTTGTACAGGTATGTTTGTATCTTCTGCAAGGAGAATTGTTTTAGTTTATTATGTTTAATGAGCGCTGGAAAGGCTTTGCATTTTATTGTTATATATTTGTTCATATACATTTTATTTGTTTTATAGTAATGTAAAACATAAATAGGTTCATGGCCTGCATACCTGCCGCAGAACGTTTTGCCAGACAAGCTGATGGTATGTCGAGTGATGACACATCTGGGCCTGAAGCAATGCTGCATTCCCACAAGCGCGTAAGTGTGTCAGCCCCAGCAAAGTGTGGAGCTTGCTTCAATAGTAACTTAACTGCCCCTACAAGACCCCCTGCCTCCCGGGGCCTCAACCACTCATTCCTGAGGAGAAGGGTCCTAGGGCAGAGAGGTTGCAGCATCTGCAGTGACAGTGCTCATTCTACCATCGCCCATAGTTGGCTGCACCACCTGTGTTTTCTGTATCACCAGTCAGGCCACATGAAAAATGAGCGCCCTAACTTGTCCCCTCCTGCACCCCAGTTTTGCCCTGCCCCCCCTTCCCATCATGGAAACTGGTCTACATTTGGAGACGGACAGTGTAGGCCTGAGGAACAACTCCCTCAGTGATGATCTGCAGTCAGTATATGAATCAATCTGTGAGAGTCTTCCCATTCACCAGACATCCTTGATCGGCGCGCACTTGCAGATGCTATCTTGGAGCACAAGCCGGCTGATATATCCATGCGAGCCCCACAGCTCCGCTTTGGCACTGGCTTCGGCAAGCCGAAGTTTCCAACCCTCTCGCCGACCACCAGCTTGGCTGACCTCGCCAACCCAGACTGCTGGTTCGGCATGCACCTGCTGCACATCGATCCCGCGTTTCTTTCACTTGATGTAGAGGATTGGGCTACCAGTGCAGCATTTCAGATGGGTGCGGTGAATGTACGTGCCATCAATGTTGTGAATGACTGTGCCGAGCGTGGCGTCAAACTGACGTCAGACTTTGTGGCAGCAGCCAGGAGCGAGGAGCACCTGCAGAATGTGCTACAGGCAGTTGAGCATGACCGCTCAAAACAGCCAAATCTTCGCTGCTGCAAGCGCAAGCTGGACCAGGACTATGATCAAGGATCTGACATGCAATTCAATGCAGATGTTACTGGGGAAATGAATTGCTGACACGACTGAAATGCCACCAACGATTCTTGTTGGCGTTTCAGGTCGTGTCAGAAATAATTTCCTCTGTGTAGTGGGGTCCCTATGAAGGTATAACTCCACAACATACAATCAGGGACGAATGCTAAGTTGGGCAGATGTGCACCCCTGTTGGCTGTTGAGGAACATCCCGAGCATGCTGACCTTTCATGTTTTTAGTCCAACAACCAACATGTCTCAACTGAACAGACCATGGATCCGTCTGACATGGCAGCAGCCTTGAGAGAACATGGCTTAGTAGACTTTCAAGTTTCAAGTATTTTTTTTTATTGTCACTTCACAATTTACACGTGAGTATAAGCAGTGAGTGAAAAACCTTTTGTGCAAAACGCCCGACAGCCGACAGTAATTATAAAAGTATACAAAATAGAAATAGAACTACAAAATAGAAGTAGGACTATAAATATAAATTCTGTGTAAAATAAGAATAAAATAAAATGAAATGAAATATACAACAAAATATCCAGGTGAGCAGTACACATATAAATCAATGTACTAAAATATACATTGTTATATGCTGACATTCACAGAATGTCACAGAATACCTTCTCAGACAGTCAACACAACACTAGCACTAGCACTAGCAGTAACACTAGCACTAGCACTGGCAGTAACACCAGCACTAGCACCAACACTTAACACTACTACCAGCACTAGCACCAGCAGTAACACTAGCACTTAGCACCAGGACCAGCACTAGTAGTAACACCAGCACTAGCACCAACACTTAGCACTACTACCAGCACTAGCACCAGCAGTAACACTTAGCACTAGCACTTAGCTCAATTAACATTGATGCCGAACTTGTTCAGCAGCCTGATGGCCTGACTGTGGAAGCTGTCTCTGAGTCTGCTCGTGTGGCACTTGTACCGCCTGCCTGACGGTAGAAGTGTGTACAGTTCATGGCTGGTGTGGTTATTGTCTTTAATAATCCGTTTGGCCTTGGCCACACACCCGCCTGGTGTATATATCCAGGAGGGAGGGAGGCTCACCTCCAACAATGTACTGGGCCGTCCGCACCACCCTCTGTAGTGTTTTACGATCCAGTGCGGTGCAGTTCCCGTACCAGACGGTGATGCATCCAGTGAGAACACTCTCGATGGTACTGGAGTAGAATGTTCTGAGGATGCGAGGGCACAAGTTGAATTTCCTCAGTCGCCTGAGGAAATACAAGCGTTGTTGGGCCTTTTTCACCACGTGTGTGGTGTGCGTGGACCATGTGAGGTCCTCGGAGATGTGCACGCCGAGGAACTTGAAGCTGCTGACCCTCTCTACTGCAGCACCGTCGATGGAGATGGGGGCGTGCTCTCCTCTCCGCTTCCTGTAGTCCACGATCAGCTCCTTGGTCTTCTTGACGTTGAGGGCGAGGTTGTTCTCTTGGCACCACTGTGCCAGTGATCCGACCTCCTCCCTGTAGGCTGTCTCGTCGGCGGCGGCGATCAGTCCCAACACTGTTGTGTCGTCAGCAAACTTGATGAAGACGTTGGAGCTGTGCATAGCCATGCAGTCATGGGTGTACAGGGAGTAGAGGAGAGGGCTCAACACGCATCCCCTGAGGGGCTCCCGTGTTGAGGGTCAGTGGCTCTGAGGTGGTGCTGCCCATCCTCACCAGATGACTTGGATCTTGACTCGTGTGAAGTCTCAGATCACTGTAAGAAACAGATGTGCAAGCTCGCTCTGAAATACTCTGACATCTTCTCTCAGCACAGACTCGACTGTGGCGAGGTGAAGGACTTTGTTCATAAGATCCATCTGGTGGATGAGAGACCCTTCAAACTCCCTTACAGACGTGCTGAATGAAATGGAAGAAAAGGCATCATCAGAAAATCAGCTAGTGAGTTTGCTTCGCCACTGGTCCTGGTTTGGAAGAAAAACGGTGATCTACACATCTGCACAGACTCAACGACCCACATGGGGGCAGTATAGCACCGCTGTGACACTGCCCTGCGGGTGTAGGGGTCTGAAGAAGACCTACCAATCCAATGTCATAGCATAGCATGGCATAGCATACACAGCTCCACGTCATCAAAATACTGCTGTAATTGTTTTGTATGTTCGCAATAAAAACTCCACCAGGTACACACATCGAAAATCTGTTTAACCTGTCAGATGTGCAGCACCGGTGATCGCATCTTTAGTTCCCCGCACCATCCATCCATCCATCCATCCATTATCGTCCGCTTATCCGGGGCCGGGTCGCGGTGGCAGCCGGCTAAGCAGGGCCCCCCAGGCTTCCTTCTCCCCAGCCACACTCTCTAGTTCCTCCTGGGGGATCCCGAGGCGTTCCCAGGCCAGACGAGATATATAATCCCTCCAGCGAGTTCTGGGTCTGCCCCGGGGTCTCCTCCCAGTTGGACGTGCCCGGAAAACCTCCAAAGGGAGGCGCCCGGGGGGCATCCTAATCAGATGCCCGAACCACCTCAGCTGACTCCTTTCGATGCGGAGGAGCAGCGGCTCTACTCCGAGCTCCTCCGGATGTCTGAGCTCCTCACCCTATCTCTAAGGCTGAGCCCAGCCACCCTGCGGAGTAAACTCATTTCGGCCGCTTGTATCCGCGATCTCATTCTTTCGGTCACTACCCAAAGCTCGTGACCATAGGTGAGGGTAGGAAAGTAGATGGACCAGTAAATCGAACGCTTCGCCTTCCGGCTCAGCTCCCTCTTCAGCACAACAGACCGGTACAGCGCCCGCATCACTGCAGACGCTGCACCAATCCGTCTGTCCATCTCCCGCTCCATTTTGCCCTCACTCGTGAACAAGACCCTGAGATACTTGAACTCCTTCGCTTGAGGCAGCAACTCACTCCCAACCCGGAGGGAACACTCCACCGTTTTCCGGCAGAGAACCATGGCCTCAGACTTGGAGGTGCTGACTCTCATCCCGACTGCTTCACACTCGGCTGCAAACCGCCCCAGTGCATGCTGGAGGTCACGGTCTGATGTAGCCAACAGAACCACATCATCTGCAAAGAGCAGAGATGCAATTCTGAGGTCCCCAAACCGGACACTCTCCTCACCTCGGCTGCGCCTTGAGATTCTGTCCATGAAGATCACGAACAGAACCGGTGACAAGGGGCAACCTTGGCGGAGTCCAACACCCACTGAGAACATGCTTGACTTTGTGCCGAGAATACAGACGCAGCTCGCACTTTGTTCGTACAGGGACCGAATCGTGGTACGTTCCCCGCACCAGACCAATGCAATTCAGATCATGAATATCTTTCAAATATCTAATATCTTTCTCAGTAAAAACTATCAACCTGATCGCTGAGTTGTGAAAGTGTGAATGTGTGTCTCCCTCTGTACAAGCATGCTGTATGATATATGGTTCACTGACGCAGGTGAGATTTTTTTTTAGGTATCGAAATTTGGAACCGAATGATAAGAAATGTTTTATGCAGAGTCCAGATTCTGAACAGGTGGGTCTTGTGTCTCTTGCGGAAGCTGGTGAGCGACTCTGCCATCCTGACATCAGCCGGGAGCTCATTGCACCACTGTGGTGACAGAAAAAGTGAACAGTTGGCTTGGAAGAGCATCTAGCCGAAGTTGTTGAGCGGAGCGCTCAGGCTCAGATTAATGTTTGGCGGTAGGTAGGGGCAGTTCCACTGACAGCCATGAAGGTCAGTACCAGTGTCTTGAATCTATGCATTATAGCAGATTTGGGTATCAGGTGTGCTTTTACTAGAGTCCAACTGCTCCCTGTGTCAATCATTGCCTGCACCCGTTTCCCCCTGATTCACACTCAACCAATGACTCCCACTGGTGCTCTGGACACTGTTTATCCACCTCCTGCCTCCCTGTACCACATACATATGTGTTTTTAGGCTTCCTGAGGGGACACTTGGGCTTAATGTGCCAGGCTGTCCACAGTGAAAACACACTACAGGGTCTTTTGGTGTTGGATAAAAAACAGGTTTTTTCAAGCTTTGCTTGGCTGCGTTATGGGACCGGGATGACAAGCTGTTGGAACTGGGTTCCTGGGATAACTTACCATACTGCCTGACTTGACCACTTAACCGACCACCCTCAGGCTTACACCATGGAGATGAGCTGGGTTGTTGATACGCTTCCATCTGGTAAGAACTGGAGTGTCAATGAGCTGTGATGAAGGAGTCGGCAAGGAAGTACTGCCTCTTGAGCTGTGCTGGGGTTGTGTTCCCGGATCCACAGCTGAACGTCTGTGTTGAGCACCCGGAGGAACTGCTCCAACGCAATCTTCTCCCGGATCTGCTCCTTGGTGTGGAGTCTTTGGAGACACCCACTTCTCATAGAGCTCATTGAGCCTTGTGTAGATTTATTTGGGTGTCTCCTCTGGCAAGACCTCCATTGCTCGAAACCTTAGTCTGTAGGTCTCTGTATGAATCTCATACTTTGCTGTGACGGAATGTATCTGCTACCTGTTCTCCATCAATGGGCATGAATGGGTTTGAAATGAATGCAGCAATATTGTTCATGACGTCACGTTGCTCCGCTGAAAAAAATACAACTGGGGCACTTTTAAAACCAAACATAAATCGGGCACAATGTATAAATAATAAAAACGCCTGAGAAACACCTGAGATTGCCGCAGCTGTAGGGGATGAGTATAATTAGCCTGATCATATTTATTTGACACCTGGTTACTCTCCCCACAGTAGGAGGCTTGGGACGGATGGAGCAGCAGGACCCGACACGAGGCCGACTAAAAACAATATTAAGATGTTCCTTATGAAGCCAATGGGCGAGCCTAATTTATAATTAAAGACTGCGGCGACTGCGGTCCGCCGCTTCTGCCACCGACTCAGCACCTTGCGTCTCTGTGTCCCAGGTCCTGTTTGGGCGCCAATGTAGTGAAGTCTATGTTGCCACAAATCCACCGTGGCTTGATCTGGTTCTGGACCGGGAAGGAGAGTCGGCAGCCGCTTCACTCCCCTTGTTTCAACCGCCGGCGCTAAATCACACACACCCGCCCACTCGCATATCACAATAATACTGCACATTCAGGTGATTAAGATGCAAAGTAAGGCCATGTTGCAGAGAAAATCGGTCTCCCTGAGTTTACTGCAGTAAGCACTTGTATCACATCGAATGCTGTTCTCCAAGAATACTGGGAGCTCAATGCGCAGCGAAAAAAACCTCTCCAAGCACTTCCTGTGGCTCATCCATCGGATCTCAGTGTGCATCCGTAAATCCCCATAAACGGCGTTCACTTCATCCAAAAAGGCTCCAAACTTCCTATGATTGAGAGACCTGTTCCTTCCTCGAATGAGATTAGTTGGCTACAGGCTGCAGCTCATTCGAGGGAGCGCCCTCTATCGGTAGACAATTATAATTACAATTGGACTCTTACGCTTGCTTCCAACGCCTGTGAAACCAACAATTTATTGATATTTGGAAGTTAGTTAGGCTAGGTTCTGTGCCTTTTGCTTTAGTGCGTTCGTTTATGAGAGAGACGGAAAGAGAGACATAGGTACTTTAAACATGACAAAACAGTAGACACATGAAACAGTACAAACTGGGTCTTCTACTGGTTATATCTGGAGCTTCCCAGTACAACCAGGGTATTCCACTAGTTCTACTGGGAGCTTCCCAGTACAACCAGTCTTTTACTGGGTTCCCAGTACAGTACTGACGAACATTGTTATATATTATAATATTATATTCTATCTGGTGTATTAGAGTGAATACATGTACTTATCCCAGATTAAAGCATGACATCATATGTGTTAATCCAAGGAACGGACACTATTTTACCACTGCTTTTGTACTGAACAATCAACAAGCTTCAGAATCCATCGAGATTTTGCTTGATTATCACAAAACAAATCAAAAAATAAACCCAAAACCAAAAAATTATAAATTATAAATAAACCACAGCAATGTGGAAGGTTTCTATAGAATTAAAGATAACATTAATCAAGATTACAATTTTGGTAATGTGCTCAGAATCGCATGTCTGCTCTTATGCCAGCTATTTATGCAGACAATTTAGCAATTAAGAAACTTGTTCTATTAGCCTCGTAACTATGAATGCTCGAAAACATCTTTATGTACCAACAACAAATGTACTCTTTGTAAGTCGCTTTGGATAAAAGTGTCTGCCAAATGCCCTAAATGTAAATGTAATTCCAAAAAACTAATTTTCCAACATCCTGCTGAACTGAAAGAGGGAGTGGTCTGATATTACCGAAACCCATGTTAAGCTCGAGCGTAGAGCATGCGCAGACAGCCCATTGGCTTCCAATCTGCTGCTGTGTTAATCTCAGCTGAAGCGCATTGCGGAATGAACTGCGTTCAACTACTACAATAGAATCCTCTACAGAGTATCCAACAAACTACTGCACATTACCCAGTCCTCCAAAACCTCCCCATCAAGCAACACACACATTGTACGTCTCTTTCCCTCCCCCGCAGACCCAAGCACCAGACCTGGAGGACAGAGGCTTCTTAAAACCACTAAAAACACCAGATCCCAACAAATCTTAAACAATCAATCATCCACCAGTTAACACACCACTAAACAACACCACTAAACCCTCACTAAACCACCAGTAAAACATCAGTAAATGCTCACTAAACCACCACTAAACCATCACTAAACAATCACTAAACAATCATTAAACAATCATGCACCCACTAAACGCAAAACCCTTATTAAAGACACCATTAAACACACCAAGAAAGACACCACGAAATCATCACTAAACGCGCCACTAACACCATAAAACCATCACGAAACAATCATTAAACCACTAGAACCTCACTAAACGATCATGAAACCACCACACTAAACACACCACGAAACCATCCCTCAACACACCAGTAAACCCACCACTAAACCATAATTTAACAAACCGCTAAACCTTCACTAATCACACGGCTAAACAAACCACGATATATTCCACATGTAGGACCTTCTACTGAAGGTATAATAAGGCGATACATACACTGGATGTGTGTGTGTGTTCTCTGTGGCGGTGCGGGTGCGGCGGTGTGGGTGGGTGCAGGGCGGTGCGTCTCGTGCGGTCGCAGGACACCTTGCTTTTAGCAAACCCAAAGGTCCACGGGGCAACACTCTGTGAGCCTCGAAAGAGCCACACAACAACTCTCGAATACGACCTCAGATCAGACGAGACAACCCGCTGAACTTAAGCATATCAGTAAGCGGAGGAAAAGAAACTAACCAGGATTCCCCTAGTAGCGGCGAGCGAAGAGGGAGAAGCCCAGCGCCGAATCCCCGCCCGCCCAGTCGGGCGCGGGACATGTGGCGTACGGAAGATCGTTTTCCCGGTGTCGGCGTGGGGGCCTGAGTCCTTCTGATCGAGGCTCAACCCAGGGACGGTGTGAGGCCGGTAGCGGCCCCCGTCGCGCCGGGGCGCGGTCTTCCCGGAGTCGGGTTGCTTGGGAATGCAGCCCAAAGTGGGTGGTAAACTCCATCTAAGGCTAAATACTGGCACGAGACCGATAGTCGACAAGTACCGTAAGGGAAAGTTGAAAAGAACTTTGAAGAGAGAGTTCAACAGGGCGTGAAACCGTTAAGAGGTAAACGGGTGGGGTCCGCGCAGTCTGCCCGGGGGACTCAACCCGGCGGGTTACGGTACGGCGGCTCGGTGTCGTGAGGATCGTCTAGTCGGCGACCCCCGCCCGAGCCGGCTCCGGCCCCCGTCGGGCGCATTTCCTCCGCGGCGGTGCGCCGCGACCGGCTCTGGGTCGGCTTGGAAGGGTTCGGGGGCAAAGGTGGCCGGCGGCTTCGGCCGGCGGCTTTACAGAGCCCCCTCGCTCCGACCTCGCCGCTTCCCGGGGCCGCGGACGCAGTACCTCGCTGCGCCTTCCTCCCCACCCCCCCTTCACTGGGGGGGAGGGAGGACGGAGCCCCCTCGCCCCCGGCGTGACTGTCAAACGGGACGGACTGTCCTCAGTGCGTCCCAACCGCGTCGCGCCGTCCAGGGCGGGGATCGGCTCACGTACACTGGGCGCAAGGGGTCGGCGGCGATGTCGGCTACCCACCCGACCCGTCTTGAAACACGGACCAAGGAGTCTAACGCACGCGCGAGTCAGAGGGTCCTACGAAACCCCGCGGCGCAATGAAAGTGAGGGCCGGCGCGCGCCGGCCGAGGTGGGATCCCGGCCCCCCGGGGCTCGGGCGCACCACCGGCCCGCCTCCGCCCGTTCCTACGGGGAGGTGGAGCTTGAGCGCGTGCGATAGTACCCGAAAGATGGTGAACTATGCCTGGGCAGGGCGAAGCCAGAGGAAACTCTGGTGGAGGCCCGTAGCGGTCCTGACGTGCAAATCGGTCGTCCGACCTGGGCATAGGGGCGAAAGACTAATCGAACCATCTAGTAGCTGGTTCCCTCCGAAGTTTCCCTCAGGATAGCTGGCGCTCGATACTCGCAGTTTTATCTGGTAAAGCGAATGACTAGATGGCTGTGTGTGTGTGTGTGTGTGTGTGAGAGAGAATATCATTAGTATCACCTTAGATAGATATGTCCCACCTTACCCCAAGATATATATCCTACCCCAAGATACATCCTCCTACCGTACCCTAAATTGTACCCTACCCTACCCTAAAATGTCCTACCCCAAGATACCCTACCCACACACCAGAAAATGGTTGGCTCATGGCTTCTTTCTTATGTGGAGCCCCACCCTACAGGAGGAACAAAACGACAGCAGGTATTACACAACTATTACTATAAAGTAACATAGATGTTCATGCAGACCCGGACTCTAAACAGGACCCTGCCACAGCCCGGTGAGGTCTTCCCTCAGGCGCGGACGAGCGATCAGAGAAGAACACAGGTGTGACCCAACACAATGAGTCACTATCCCTGTGACAAGGCAAGTGGACTCCAACATATTCTGACGACGAACCAATTACTTTACCAACAATAACCAATGATTTGGTGAACGAATAACGTTATGCTCCTGGGAGGCGGAAACGTTCAACTAAACTAAAGGCTTTACGGCCACTACAATTATAGGCTTTCATCTTTTAGCTTAATTCGTTAACAAATCACAATCTTATCCTAAATGTTATCAGAATCTCGGTGGTTCTGGAGTCAACATGGACCGGGGAAAGATCCCACTTTCCCCGGTCCTGGCTTTGTTCCAAAGAACTTCAGTCCGGATGCACGGCAACGAAGTACTAAGACGCGTAACACTATGAACACTCGTATGCCCAACACTGCAACACTATTAACACTGCAACGCTATTAACACTGCAACACTATTGACACTATAAATCCAGAACATTAGAACCAGAAACACGATCAAGTCATGTAATCATGTCCAGAGAATGACAGCGGAACTCACTTTGTTCATACACCGGCTGCCTGGTCACTCATTCTTGAGAAAAAATGTGAAATTAATCAAAATGAGTCAGACTCAAACCGGGAAAACAAAAAACAAAAACAACGCGCAGGTGTCAAAGAAAGCTTGGTCGCCGTAATCCAGTTCTAAATCCAGTGAGCGCATATTGTTCCTTCCGAGGGAGCGGAGGGACCCGCTGGGAATAGAGGGGGGCGGGGTTCACTCAGGAGGCTTTGTACAGATCTCTCGTTCTTTCTTTCTCTCTCTGTCAGGAGAGAGGTTACTTTTTAATATTTAATTATTCTGTGGTTAGGGGCCTGAAGAAGACGAAAATTTGCTCTATGATTCAGGTGCCGTGTGTGTGTGTGTGTGTGCGCGCACGTTGGGTAGGGGGTAGTATAAACCAGTGACCCCCCCTCCCCCCAGATCCAGCTGGTGGGTTAAGACGAGCTGTTTAATCGCTGCCTGACACATAAACAGCCACCTCTGTGTGTGTGTGTGTGTGTGTGTGTGTGTGTGTGCGTGCGTGCGTCAGGAGGTAGTAAACTTAACCACTATAAGTAAAAGATATGAGAGGAGGACAGGGGAGGAGGAGGGGAGAGGAAGGGAGGAGATGAGGAGGAGAGAGGAAGGGAGGAGATGAGAGAGGAAGGGAGGATATGAGGAGGACGGGATGAGGAGAGAGGAAGGGAGGAGATGAGGAGAGAGGAAGGGAGGAGATGAGGACAGGGGAGCAGAGGGGGGAGATGAGATGAGGCTAGGCCTATACTATTTATTTTTGTTTTCAATTTACTTTGGACTTACAGTGCCGTGAAAAAGTATTTGCCCCCCCCCCCCAACACATTCTTCACGTTTTGTTGTCTCAGATCCTGAATTTGGATTAAATTAGGACTTTTCTCCACTGATCTTCAAAGTCTTGAGCATCATGTCACATCAAAAGAAGAATTCCCCTAAATTTCAAATATGAACTAAAAATGAAAAACCGTAGTTATCAGTGTGAAAAAGTATTTGCCCCCTTTGTTTAGAATAGGGCTAAATCGGCTCAGGAGCAAAAGTTTTCTCATCATTCGATGTAATAGAATATCTGTGCAGTAACAGGGGGTTTTGAATCATTTTTCCTTCAGGAATTATTCACATTTGTGCATTCTTGCACAACTGACATAAGGTGCCTCCAATGCATCTCAATGGGGTTTCTGTTACGTGGGCGTGTGCGGTGGGGGACCCAAGCGCAAGACACAGACTCAGAGTTTATGCAAGGGGTGTTTATTTATAGAATACGTGAGGAAACGGGAGTGAAGCCAGCGGACGGGTGGTTAGCGCGGCAGGCAGATCCAGAGGCCGGCAGACAGGTAGGAAGGTGATCGGATGGCTGGAGACGATCGCGCTCCGTGCCGGATACAGGTACATACGTGAACAAGACAGGATGAAGCCAGCGGGAGGGGAACGCTGGGAACCGGTAGGCAGGGCGGTGATCGGCTGGCTGGCGCGATCACGGTCCATGCGGGTAATGGCGATAATGTTCCGACGCCGAGTGGGTGGAACGCCGGGGTTCTTATACTGTGATTGATTGTTCATTGGCCGCAGGTGTGAGCGCAGCGCAGGTGCCTATTGACGCTGGGGCGGCACCAGAGCCCGAAGCCACTATAAAATCCAGCACATTAGAAACAGAAACACGATCAAGTCATGTAATCACGTCCAGAGAATGACAGCGGAACTCACTTTGTTCATACACCGGCTGCCTGGTCACTCATTCTTGAGAAAAAAATGTGAATTAATCAAAATGAGTCAGAATCAAACCGGGAAAACAAAAAACAAAAACAACGCGCAGGTGTCAAAGAAAGCTTGGTCGCCCGTAATCCAGTTCTAAATCCAGTGAGCGCATATTGTTCCTTCCGAGGGAGCGGAGGGACCCGCTGGGAATAGAGGGGGGCGGGGTTCACTCAGGAGGCTTTGTACAGATCTCTCGTTCTTTCTTTCTCTCTCTGTCAGGAGAGAGGTTACTTTTTAATATTTAATTATTCTGTGGTTAGGGGCCTGAAGAAGACGAAAATTTGCTCTATGATTCAGGTGCCGTGTGTGTGTGTGTGTGTGTGTGTGTGTGTGTGCGCGCACGTTGGGTAGGGGGTAGTATAAACCAGTGACCCCCCCTCCCCCCAGATCCAGCTGGTGGGTTAAGACGAGCTGTTTAATCGCTGCCTGACACATAAACAGCCACCTCTGTGTGTGTGTGTGTGTGTGTGTGTGTGTGTGTGCGTGTGTGTGTGTGTGTGCGTGCGTGCGTCAGGAGGTAGTAAACTTAACCACTATAAGTAATAGAATGACTGTCCAACATTGCTATTTATTGCAGTGTTACGTATTATTATTACGTATTATTATTGTTATTCGTTATTATTATTATTATATTATTATTGTTATACACACTCTCACTCTCTGTGCTCAGCTGGGAGTGTTTGTCCACTCTGCTCATAAATTGCCTCATGAAATATTAATCACACACACACACCACACACACACAAAAGAGAAGATACACATGCACACCAAGACAAAAGACACACACACACACAGTCCTGAGAAGAAAAACAACTGACCAATAGCAGACTAGTATTATGTTGACCAGTTACCAACTGAGCGACTAACTAATCAAAGTCCACTTTGATGAGGGGTATAGACAACTAGTTACCTTAGCAACACCAGACCTAGTTACCACTGGTTAGTTGCCTAGCAACACCATACCTTGTTACCACAAATTGCCTAGCAACACCAGACCTAGCTACCGATGGTACCTAGCAACACCACATCTAATTACCCTAGTTACCTAACAACACCAGACCTAGTTACAACTAGTTACCTAGCAACACCACACCTAGTTAGAACTAGTTACCTGGCAACACCACACCTAGTTTACACTGGTTAACTAGCAACATAACAGCTAGTATCACTAGTTACCTAGCAACACCACACCGACTTACCACTAGTTGAGGGAGAGGGAGAGAGAGAGAGAGGGAACATGGAAGAGATACAGAAATACAAAGGTAGACCAGAGAACAATAGATGATTCGCAACTAGGACACACACACACAAACACACCATCTTTTCTGTCTGTCTGCCTCTGTCTCTGTTCGGAACTTTAAAATATGAACTAACGTTGTGTGGCTCCTCTTTGTGGGGGTCACCTGTTTAGTCAGCTGACCAATAACAGCTGACCAACTCAGGTCATCAATATTGTCTAATTCTTAGTCATCTGACCAGGTCTAGAGTATATCAATGGGGTGTAGCATTGTCATCAGCATCTTGTCATCTTATCATATTCATGCCCCACAGGGCGCACATTAGACTCATTCATCCTAACCGTAACCCTAACCGATGGATCACCTGTTTAGGTATCCTGATCCCTGGGGGCCCCTCTCTATCATCCCTCCATCATTCTGTCTCTCTTTGCTGTCCATCCTCCATAATGTAATGTCTCCTCTATCATCCCTACATCATTCTGTCTCTTCTCTATAATCCCTCCATCATTCTGTCTCCATCATCCCTCCATCCTTCTGTCTCTCCTGTGTCATCCCTTCATCATTCTGTCTCACCTCTGTCATCGCTTCATCATTCTGTCTCTTCTCTATTATCCCTCAATTTTTGTTAATGAAGCTATGTTCACTGAGTCTGTGCCTTTCGCTATAGTGATGATACAGTTTGTCTGTTGCGCTGTTCTTATATCTGTTACTTTTGTAATGTGCACATGTATTTTATTGTATTTTATAGTAACCTGTCAAATAAGAAAGCAAAATCAAACTGAAATGTTGATTAATGTCTAAAGAAAAACAGAGGGTTAGACTGACAGACAGAGGGCTACAATGCCTGGGTTGGGGCATCTCTCTCTGTGCACACTGTACGTCTGAATATGAGACGGACCATGTTTCTGTTGTCAATAGCTTCACTGTGTTTGAGTCCAAGATCCCTGTCCCCCCCCCCCACACACACACACACACACACACATATACAGTATTTAGAGCATCAGAAGTTCCACAGTGAAGAACAGAGTGATCTTTGAGGAGATGAAGGACAATAGAGCTCTTTTTCCGAAACCTCCATACCGGAACCAGAGACATGTTGGAGCTACTAGAGACACTAGAGGCTTTGGAGAACTGACTTCCTGGTGATGATATCATTAAGCTGTCAACTCAAACTATACTTCTCAGGATTGGCAACTACAGAAAACTGTGGGACAAACATTCTGTATCCCCCTTCTAGGCCTAGGAGTGACCTCACTGCCTTCCTATCATGTGATTCAAGAAGTTTAATTGTTACATACACATACAGGATTTGCAGTGAAATGAAAAAGTGGCGATGCCCAATGGAATGTGCAAAAGAACAATACAAATAACACAAATTGGAGGGATCAGAATATCCACAATATTTACAGTATTTACAGCAAAAAGAGCAGCAGGAATGAGAAATCTAAACAAATAGGCATATAAACAGCAAGGCATATAAACAAATAGGCATATAAGCAATGAGCCAATATAAAAAACTGAAAAAAAAAGAAAAAAAAATAGAATAATGTGAGTACAGACCATGTACGTTTGCATGTATGTATGTCATAAGTTATGTTATCAGTTATGTAGTCCAACAAGGAACTGGAACAATCTGCCCACCCTGACCACCTGAAGCCTGGTGATCAGGAAGCCCCGGATCCAGGTGCACAGGGGGGGGGGGGGTGTTCAGTCTCAGCTTGCCAGCCAGTCTGGTGCGGACTATGGTGTTGAAAGCTGAACTATAGCCAATGAACAGCAGTCTCACATAGCCCCCCTTCCGACTGTCAAGATGAGAGAGGGAGCTGTGCAGTAACTGACAGTAGACAGCATTGTCCGTGGATCTGTTTGGCCAGTCGGCAAACTGCAGCGGGTCTATGGAGGGAAGTAAGAAGGCGCAGATGTAGTCCTTGATCAGCCTCTCAAAACATTTCATGACCACCGACATGAGGGCCACTGGTCGGTCGTCATTAAGGCATGCTGGAGAGGCAGTCTTGGCCACAGGGACAATAGTGGACTGAATATTGAATATTATGGTGAACACTGGAGCTAGCTGGTGAGCACAGGTCTTCAGTACTCATCCAGATACGCCATCTGGACCTGCAGCTTTCCTGGTATTCACCCTCATCAGAGCCCTTCTCATGTCGTGCTCAGTCACAGAGAGAGCATGTGCTCATCCCTAGCAATGGAACTCACTTTAGCTACGGTCCTGCTGGCTGTGTTGCTAGCCTCGAACCGGGCATAGAAAGAGTTCAGATCATCCACTAGGGATGGGTCAGCACTCACAGCTGAAGGGGTTCTTCCCCGGTAGTCTGTGATAGTCCGGAGCCCCTGCCATAGGCATCGGGTGTCACGCTACTCCATCTGCGACTCCACTCTGTCTCTGTGCAGTAGTCCAAAGTTTCATCTCCCCTGGTAGCACACGTAATGAGCTGATGGATGTTTGGCATAACTCTCTTTAGGTTGGCCCTATTAAAGTCCCCCACCATCACCACAGCAGCGTCAGGATGTTAGGTCTGGTACGACACATCATGTAGGTCCGAATGTGCCATGTCGGTGTCCGCTTAGAGTGGGATGTAGGCAGCTGTAATGATGACCGTGCTGAACTCCCGGGGAAGATACAATGGACGGCAAGATATCATCAGATGCTCCAGGTTAGGCGAGCAGGAACGAGAAAGAGTCTTAATATCCTTAGGGTTGCACAACTTGTTGGTCATGAAGCAAACAGCTCCACCCTTGGATTTCCCTATATTATTCAGTTGGGGTTTGAACTGCCCGAACTGCTAGAGTATACTTGGCATCATTAATGGTAAGACCTGCCTGTCTTATCTTCTGTAGTACCACTCTCAGATGGTTAAGTTACAGTTGCCAGGATGTGGAATCAACTATCACGTCATCTAGATAGGCTGCAGTTAAGCTGTGGCAACCAGACAGCAATTCGTCCATCAAACGCTGTGACATATGGTTTCATGTATATTATGTGTATATAACACACACACACACACACACACACACACACACACACACACACACACACACACACAGACAGACAGACAGACAGACAGACAGACAGACAGACAGACAGACAGACAGACAGACAGACAGACAAGACAGACAGACAGACAGACAGACAGACATATATACATATATATATACACAGTATACTGTATATATATATACTGTATATAATATTATATAACATATACAGACAGGTAAAATGAGTGTCATACATGAAGCAAAAATAGCTGCACTTACATACAACCCAATGATAAACAGCAGGGCTATAACATACAAAAGGCTAATATACAAAAAATTGTACTTTCAAATTGAGAATGGTTGGTCACGCTCATTCTCCTGTCCGCTCGTACATTGATCATCATGTGTTATTGTTCACATGATAATCAGTTGTTTTTTTGTGAATGGCTGAATGGGGCTGCAGCAAGGAATCATCTGCAGTGGGATCAGCCATTCCAAGCGTATCCGCCCAGTGAAGAAGACCATTGCTTTCGTCAGGGCTGGGGAGAAGTCATCACCAGCTGCCAGGGCCATCTCCTCTGGCCTACTAGCAGCGGCACAAGACTGGGAGCTGAAAGTTGACCTGGGGAAGCAAATTAAGTTCCCAGTATATGCTGCTGCAACTACACTAAGGCCTGACATGGTGCTAGAACTCACAGTTCTCTGGGAGGACCACATTGAGGAGGCCCACATTGAAGAGGGCAAAGTACACTGAGCTGGTGGAGGAATGCCGGAGCAATGGGTGGCGAACAAGGTGTGAGCCCCTTGAGGTGGATGCAGAGGATTCACAGGCTAGTCCCTCTGCAGGGCCTACAACACACTGGGCATCACAGGGGGCAGTAGGTGTGACAGATTCTGTCACAGCCTACATCTCAAAGTGCATCGATGATGTCATCCCAAAGGTCAATGTTAGGACATTCCCCAACCAAAAGCCCTGGGTTAATATTGGCGTCCATGCTAAACTAAAAGCACAGTCCTCTGCCTATAGTTTTGGGGACCTGGAGGCCTTGAGGAGGTCCAGATATAATCTTCGGAGGGCCATCATAGATGCCAAAAGAGCCTACAGGGACAAGTTGGAGTCTAACTACCACAGCTCTGACCCCAGATGCATGTGGTGTGGATTGCAAGCCATCACATACTATAAAGGGAGAAATAGCTATGGTGCACAGCCCGCCGCCTCTCTCCCCGATGAGCTCAACACCTTCTATGCACCTTCTACGTTTGAGGTGAGCAACACCTAACCACGGCTGACGTAAGGAGAGCTCTTAAAAGAGTAATCCCATGGAAGTCACGAGGGCCAGGCGGCATTCCAGGGCGTGTCCTCCAGCATGTCCTCCAGCTAGCGGCGTTCCGACCTGCTAGTGGAGGTATTCACCTCTATATTCAACGTCTCCCTGTACCAAAAGATCTACGGACGACGCCCTGGCAGTACACACCTAACCCACCTGGATAAGGGAAACACATATGTGAGAATGCTGTTTGTCGATTCCAGCTCAGCATTCAGCAATATTGTGCCCACTAAGCTTGGTCCCAAGCTCAGGATCCTGAGCAACTGGAGCCTGGACTTCCTGACGGGCAGACCCCAGGTGGTGACCCCAGGCTGTACTGACCCTGAGCCCCGGAGCACCTCAGGGCTGCGTACTCAGTCCCCTACTGTACGCCCTGTTCACTTATGACTGTGTAGCCAAGGCCACAAGGCTCCAACATCATCCTTATGTTTGTGTCATACACATTGACAGAGCTGAAGTGACGAAGGTCTTCAAGAATTCCCTTCGGGATTAATAAAGTTCTATCTTATCTTATCTTGTCTCCTACTTCAAGTTTCTCTGTTTGTTCATCAAAGATGGTCTCACCTGGTCCTGGCAAGCAGACTTGGCTTTGCCCAACAGCGCCTTTACTTTCTAAGGAGACTCAAGAAGGTTGGCATGTCTGCAAAACTCTAACTTTTACAGATTCACCATTGAGAGCATCCTCTCTGGCTGCATTACTTGCTCCGCTGCTGATCACAAGGCCCTCCAGAGGGTGGTGAAGACAGCGGAGCCCATCATCAGGTGCCATCTCCCGGCCGTGCAAAGCATCTATCACACACAATGCTTTAGGTAAGCACGGAAAATCATTGAGGACTATAGCCACCGAGGCTATGGACTGTTCACGCTGCTGTCCGTTTTGTCTCCCAGGCCATCAGGCTTCTAAACCAGAACACCAATCTCATTGATCATATTGATCACTTTACATTTACATTCATAACATTCATGATATTTAGATTATTCAATTACTTCTGGATACATATCCTTCTGATTATTATTATATCTTATGTATATTTCCGCTATTCAATGCCATATTACTGCTACTACTGCCCTCACTTGTGCTTACTTGCTTGTACATTTATAATAATTCATATTCAATACTACACCTGTTCAGAGTTCACCTGGACTCCGCCTTCCCTCTCCTAACCCTAGCGCTAACTTGCGTGTTTGTACGCCTTGCCATTATTAATAGTACTTAGCATGTTCTTCTTAGATGTTGGTAATGCACTTAGAATGGCACTTCTGCATCAACACAGAAAAGTTTTGATTGAATGTGCTGGGTGTTTTTACTTTTGGTTGTTGGTTTGTTTCTTTTCATTCTGTGTTTTTTGACCAGTGGAGAACTGAACAGGGAATGCCATGGCTGCCATTTAATGTGTTTTGAAAAAACTGTTTTGAAAACTTTTTCCTTCACCTGGGGCAACATGATTCCATCACTGAAACATAATACTGTATCTCAACTATCATGTCAACAACTTGAAGACATGATTCCATTGCCTTCCTCATCATTCATTGTTCCATAATTCTGCATCTCTAATAGTAATGTTATGATAATGAGGATGGATCTCTTTCAGTTTCGATAGCGCCCGCACAAGTATAGACCAACTGAAACTCTTGATGTCCTTTGTAGCACAAACATATTTTCAGCTTGACTGTCATGACTCGAGATTCACTTCTAAGGCTGCGCCAAGCATTGACAGTCTTTTCTTGTCACGATGCGATAGTGAGATAGGTGGGGGAAAGGACCCAAATGCAGGAAGCAGGAGTAACTTAAATTATATAATTTCAAAAATACTGCTTCAGACAGGAACAGGAACAGGCAACAGGCAACAGGCACTCACACATAAGACGAGCAGGATCAGACAAAGAACACAGGGGCAGGTATAAATAGGGAGACGAACGATGTGATGCCCAGCGGAATGTGCAACAGAACAATACAAATATGACAATTGAAGGGAAATAATCTGATATCCACACTATTTACAGTAGGAGGAGAAGGAGCAGCTTGTTTTTAATGAGAATAGGCAAAATAGGCAAATAAACAGGAAAAGGCATATAAACAAGCACCTCCTGGAGTACAGGTCCTGCAGGGTGGGGAGTGTAGTGCCAATAGTGCACTCAGCCGAACGCACCACCCTCTGCAGAGCCCTCCTGTCCTGAGTGGAGTTGTTGCCGAACCAAGCAGTGATGCTCCCTGTCAGGATGTTCTCCACCGCACAACCGTAGAAGGTCTGAAGGATCCTCTGGGAGACTCAGAACTTCCTCAGCTGCCTGAGGTGACAGAGGCGCTGCTTCGCCTTCCTCACCAGTGTTAATGTGTGTAGTCCAAGTCACATCCTCTGCGATGGGGACTCCCAGGTCTCTGAAGCTGCTCACCCTCTCCACAGCAGTACCATTAATTCCCAGTTGTGTGTAAGTCCTCTGATGGTGTGTCCTCCTAAGGGGGAATTGGTGCCAGCTGTAAATGATTTGGCATGGCACAGCATGTTGCCATTTTTAAGATTAATCCCGAAGGAAATTCTTGTGCCAGGTTGCATAGCAATACAATAAAACAATAGAGAAATAAACAGAGAATACAAATAAAATAACAGATTTACAAATGTACAGTAGGTCTAAGTCCTAGTAGAAGTATAAAAATATACAGTAGGTGAAGTATAAAAATTGTCATTTGTGATTGCCATGACAAACATAGCAGATCCACTCTTTTCTTACATTTAAATGTTTGGCATTTGGCAGATGCTTTTGTCCAAAACGACTTACAATAAGTACATGCTGGTTAACAACAAGATAGTTAGGATAAAATGATTGCTAGGATAAGAACACCAAGATATCTCTAGAGAAGATGCTACACAATGCTACTATTATAAAAAAAAGTACTATTTTAAGTGCCATACGAACATCGAAGAACATGTAAGATGCTAAACAATGCCAAGTACTATTTTTTGTGTCAGGACATACAAACATACAAGTAATGTCACGAGGTACAGGAGGACCCAAACGCAAGACCCAGACTCTGAGTATAGGAACAAAGAATATTTATTTACATGAGAGGCAGGCAAGCAGGCAGGCAAGCAGGCAGGCAAGCAGGCAGGCAAGCAGGCAGGCAAGCAGGCAGGCAAGCAGGCAGGCAAGCAGGCAGGCAAGCAGGCAGGCAAGCAGGCAGGCAGGCAGAGGAGCGGGCTGGCTGGAGATGGGTCACGATCCATACGGACTAAATCAATGATCTGGCGCTGAGTGGGTGGAAAGCCGGGGTTCTTATCTTGTGGTTGATTGCAGATAGATGGCAGGTGTGAACGCAGCGCAGGTGCAGCTGATGACGCTGGGGCGGCACCGGAGTCCAGAGCCACGCCCACCAACACACAGTGAGCCCGGAGACCCGGCCGAGACATATAGAAAATACCTAGGCACGGCCGAAACCGTGACAAGTAAGTGTCGTGACTCGTGATCCAAGAGGGGATGTGATTCAAACCTTGTGTAAGTAGGAGTGGGTTTGGGAGGTGGAGGTCCTATGGTCGATTATGAGCTTATCATGAACAATTATCATCAATTATTAATTATTAAAATAAATACAAGTATTATCTGAATGAATAATAATGGGGCATCAGCAGCAAAGTACCTGGGCGTCCACATAGACAATAAGATGGACTGGAGTAAAAAAACAGAGGCCCTGTACAAGAAAGGTCAGAGTCGCCTGTATTTTCTACGGAGACTCGGATCTTTCAACGTCTGCAAAACCATGCTGCAGATGTTCTATCACTCTGTGGTGGCCAGCGTCATCTTCTACGCTGTTGTGTGCTGGGGCAGCAGGGTGAAGGCAGCCGATGCTAACCGACTCAATAAGCTCATCAGTGTAGGTCCTACGGTCGATTATTAGCTTATAAATAATTATTCAAATAAAAAAGGTTTTAATCTGGATTCATAATAACAGGGCACCAGCCTGAAATCAAGGACCAATAACCAGACAGTGGATTAAGTCTCTGAGTTCTTTACGCGACAGAGGATGGCTTCAACACAATATTCAAGCAAAAACCACAAACAGTAATAATTTAAGAATGTTTATTTAAATTCAAGTTGGCAACTGGCATAAAGTATCCCCACATACAATAAGCAATGCACAACCTGAAGTGTCTGTGTGACAAAGAAAGGGGGAGGTATTTCTAACAAAGGAATCTACGTGATCAGTGAGTGACTAAGCGGGAGGATTTGGATCACTCACTTCTAACACCAATATCAAAACACTAAAACGGGATGTATGTGCATTGTTAGTAAAAGGGAGAGAAAACCAAAAGAGAGAGGCATGTACAGATCTAACAATGGATGGGAATCCACTCAGACTTTAGATGAAAACATAAGGGAAGAAGACAAAACGTGTTTACAATATCGTCTGACAATATCAATAAACTGTTAAAAACACAATCATATAACATAGTTCTATCTAACTATGCCCAGATATCTACCTCACTGGAGATCGTGTGTGTAACGATTGAGAGGTGGCTCGTTCCTTTCCCAAAGAACTGCTTCGAGTTCGGTGGGGTTGGGTGCAGATGGTCTCGTGGTCAGCCTTTCTGAAGGCGGTGCGTTCCTTCTTTGTGCTGATGGTCCCGTGGTCAGCCTTGCTGAAGGCGGTACGTTCTTTCCCAAAAGAACTGCGTCGAGTTCGTCGGCAGCAAGGTTGTGTACATCATTTGTGGTATTTGAGGCGGTTCGTTGATGGGGAATCGATCACCCTTTATCCTCTCAAAACAAAAGCTGCGTGGTTTTGCAGGGAGTCGACTTATTCTAGACTGAGCTAAGGTACTACAGCATGGCTGGTAGTGTTAAAAGGCAACAAGGAACTTCGTCCTCAGGTTTAGCTTCTCTAATCTCTAAGCTTACCACTACCAAACGCGTGTAAGGAGCAACCATGTGGTGGTGACCGGCCAGGATTATAGTTGCAGGACCAGGAGCATTTTAATGCATGTATGCATGCATGTCTCCTCCCTTGGGGAGAGTGGGCCCTGGGAGCCCCCAGGAGCCCCTAGAGAAACTGAGTCAAGAGACTATGGTTTACCAACGTCCACCAGAGAGGGCTGCGTTGGGTACTGATCTTATATAGACTAGGTGAGCGCAGATATGCCCAGATACGCCCCCAATTCACTCAACCAATGAGCTGAAGTGACATCGATCGGCTGACTTTTTAGCAACGCCCCTTTTCTCCCGATGGGAGGGGTGAGGGCGAGTTTGTTTGCCAGTCTTCCTGGCTATGACCCCCTGTGAGGCAGGCTCGGCAGTGTGTCTTTCATCTCCATCCTGGGCACAGACGTTTCGGCGTTTCACTGCAGCCTTGATGGAATGTCTTTTCATCTCAGTGGACAACAGGCTCTGGTGGAGATTCCTTATCTCCTGTGGGAGGTTGGGTTCTTCTGATCTTCACCGGAGATCAGACTTTGCAGTGCCTCCTCACCCTTAGAGTAAATAAGCATAAGGTCCCAATCACCACCTTGGATAGCTGAGACCCTACATCAGGAAAGCGGGTTCTGTCCTTCAAGTGGAACTGGAGTCTTTGGTGGAGGTCTTGGAGAGTAGGATGCTGAGTAAACTACTCAGTATTATGGACAATGCCTCTCATCCCCTGCACACCACACTGGAGTCATACCAGAGCACCTTCAGCCGTAGACTGAGATTACCGAGGAGCACCACAGAATGCCACCGGAGGTCCTTTCTGCCTGTGGCCATCAAACTCTATAACTCCTCCCCCTTCTGCGGGATGGACAGTTGAAAGATAAGACACTGAACACGAGAACAATATCATGTGCAGTTTTCTCAATATCATGTGCAATATTAATATTACTACCCAACATCATGTGCAATACTCTCAATATCATGCGCAATATTACTTCCCAACATCATGTGCTATATTATTAATATCATATTACCTCTCAATATTACCTTGCAATATTACCTCTCATCTCCTCTCATCGTCATGTGCAATATTTCTTCTCAATATTATCCTTACTATATTACCGTGCTACATTTCCTTTATTACCTTGTAATATTACCTTTCATCATCATGTGCAATATTTTGCATGTGCAATACTACTTGTCCCTACTATGTCCCAATACCATTGCCAACTTGTTTTGCTGACTGAACATCTTACCTATACTATTTTTCAGGCTTATTCACTGTAAATTAGTGAATTAGTTATTAGATTTTTTATTATTCTATTGTTTATTTCTTCATTTCTCTTTTGTTTAGTATTCTATTGCTATGCAACTTCTGGCACAAGACTTTCCTTTGGGATTAATAAAGTTTTATCTTATCTTATCTTCAAGGCCCCAAAATGGCGGTGGTTGAGTTGAGGCCATGTGAATGTAAAAAGGGGATAGGAGCCAATGGGTAAACATAATAGGCGAGTGACTAGGTGGAAGGATTCAAATCGCTTGCTTCTATTACTAATATCAAACACTATAATGGGACAGGTGTGTTAGTAAAAGAGGATAGAATTTAGGAGGGAAGCATGCACAAATCTAACAAGGGACGGGGATCCACTCACGCTTTAGATCAAAAGTAAACAAATGAACATGTGTCTACAATATCGTCCGACAATATCAATAAACACTTAAACAAACTATCGTGTAACACACAGTCGTAGCTAACACATCTGCCTTATTTGGGATCACGTGTGCAGCGATCAGATGGCGGTACAGTCTTTTCCAAAGAACTCCATTGAGCGAGTCCAGCAGGGTTGCTCGGAGCTCGGTAGCAGGGCGGTTCACTCGTGGTGGAAGAAAACACATCGATTTCGGGAAATAACGGGGAATCGATCTCTCTTCTTCCTCCCTGGTTCGCAGGGAGTCGACCGATGTTTTCGTGGTGGTTACTCTAGACTGAGACTTAGCTAAACAATTTTTATACCATGCTGTAGCTAATAGTGTATTAAGAAACTAGGTGCTTTGTCCTCCCATTTAACGTATCTAGTCTTATAACCAAGAACTACTACTACAGAATGCGTACCCGGGACAACAGTGCGGAGGCGACCGATTAGGAGCGTGGATGAGGTGAAGAAAGCACAATTGGGTGCGAAAGACATGAAGGATCCTGGGAAACTGAGTTCAATAATGGTGCTTTGTGCCCAGGACAAAGGAGCATGTTGTCCCAACCACCATTTGTAATGGCTGAGGCCCTACAGAGGAGACTTATCACTTGATATGGATAATATAATGAATATAACGCTGGCAATTGTCCTTCTAATGGACATGTGGACATTAATTTACCTATTTGTTATTTCATTTCAAATGTCTAACGTTAGAAACAATTACCTATTTATTTTTAGCGCAAGTCCACACAGTAGTACGATTTCCGATTTTTTTCTTTCTGTCACGGCAAAGTCACGGAAAAGCAAAGCAAAACATTCCATTAACTTGTGTTGAAATCGAACAAATGTTTGCTAACGTTATATATATATACAGTATATATACTGTATATATATAATGAGGGGCTTTGTACCCAGTTGTTATTATGCCCAACATAACAGCCCATTAAGTTCACAAACAAGGACTAATAGGAAATGCAGCAATCACTTTGAAGCTACCCAGTACTAAGGCGACCATCTGAAGCCCGGAGCAGTACCCACCACACTGCTTGAGGTAGGTTCCAAGCGGGCTGAGTTGCTGACTGAGTCTATAATGGACATCTACGGTAACAGTGAGACAGCTTGCTGGTTTTTGTCATAAGGTTGTCATCATCCATTTATTATGAAGTGGCATTATAGTTGTAATACAACACTATTGACAACCAAATGTTATTGTCACTTATAAGTCATGCAATGATATGGATTCTGCCTGGTTCTACTTCCAATCAAACTGTGTAAAACATCAACAGAATGAAATGACAAATTGGTAAATGTATGTCGACATTCGTTCATTAGAAGGATGTTAAATTAGTTGACATGGAGTTTGATGTTGAATGGGCTTCTATCAGGTGTGGGCGGGGGTGTTGCTTACACGGTTATCAAATATCAAAATATTGAAGTAATGCAGCTCATCAATACTGTTAATGTGCCTGCAAACAATAAATAGTGAGTAGAGTGTTTTTTGATATTGACTACTAAGTGAGGCATTTAAGGGAGAAAACTTAGGCTTTCTATAGGCCATGTGAGGAGGGCGGGGCCTTCGTCACACAAACACTTCATAACCCAGTAGTAGAGGGGAGGGGAGTCAGGGGAGGAGAGGTTAGGGGAGTAGGGGGAGGGTAGATGTAACAGATGCCAGGCTGAAGACAGCTGCAGTCGCCAATTATATACAACTGATTATAGCGTGTGTGTGTGTGTGTGTGTGTGTGTGTATGTGTGTGTGTGTGTGTGTGTGTGTGTGTGTGTGACACATTATTCCACAGTCTATAATCTGGGCTGTAAATCTCTATGCTGGTGACACAAACACATGCACACACACACACACACACACACACACACACACACACACACACACACACACACACACACACACACACACACAGCAGGGGGGGATAGGGGGAGATAAATAGACAGAGAGAGAGAGAGAGAGACAGGGAGAGGGAGATAGACCCCCCCCCCCCCCCCCCCCCCCCCTGCTGGGTAGCTGGAGGTGATATAAATAATCTATAATATGAGAGAGAGACCGAGAGAGAGGGGGGGAGAGATGAAATATGCTCTTTGATGTTATACTCATCAGTTGAGAGACAGAGAAGCAGACAGACAGGCAGTACTGGGCATCTCCCAGTAGAACTAAACACACACACACTAGATACTAATATAGTACATTCTTGTGTGTGTGGTTGTGTGTGTGATACTAACATGGTGTTAGAATATATGAGATTGGTAGATTGTGGCACTGGGGGATTCTTGTCAACACCCACACCCCCCTCGACCCCTCATACACACACACACACACACACACACACATGTTAGCTGTCCATCATGTCTGATGATGATGCTTTCTCCGAGGGGGTGGGGGGGGGTGGCTAGTTTTCTTTTCCTGGGATAAGAACGGAAGGTTTTGCCTTGACCACGCCCCAAACTAATTTAATTGGTCGCCCCAACTGCTGCTGCTTCTTCTTCTTCTTCTTTGGGGTATGTGGCTATGTCATCCACATTCTAGATCCTGTTGATACCGCCACTATATTATTAAATAATAAATATTATATATATACATGTATATATATAATATTTATTATTATTATTATTATTATTATTATTATTATTATTATTATTATTATTATATATTACAGTATTAATAATAATATTAAATATGTAAAACTCGTTTTAATAATAATGGTGGTGGTGATGATGGGTCTAGGTATCATCGGATAATGACACAGATCTGGGATCTGGAGATGGAAAAAGTAAATTACTTTATAATAAAAAATATTACATAAAATTGATTACAAATTAATCTTCCGATTATCTGAGGTCTTAATAGCTTTTCTGTTCATTGTTATCTTGGAAACAGAGTTAACTATATGTTGTGGATTGCTGGAGGTTCCAGGGGGTCTTTTGGACATGTTAAGACCACTGATGATGAGGATCTACCCCAGATTCTCCAGGGGTGGGTTGACACGCAAGTTTTTGGTTTTGAAAGAAATTACAGATATACGGTTTTTCCGTTTTTAAATCACAAATGAATTATGGATTATCCGATGATACCCAGACCATGATGGTGATGATGCAGTTGCAGAGGCTAACTGTCTCCAACCACAAAACCTTCTGGACCCTCTCAAAACTTCCGTTCTCATCTGAGGAAAAGAAAACCCACAGGGGGTGGGGGGATTCAGCTACGTTGACGCTGGTGCCACTGTGAGCCACACACTCGTCCACAGGTAGGGACAAGGGAGCCCAGATGTTGGAGTAATGACAGCAGCCCTCTGGTGGTTCAAGATGGGTGGGTTTATGTTGCATTGCTTCAAGAGTTCTTTGGTGTAATCCTTATAGTGCTTCTTTTGTCCCACCAGCAGCCCGCTTTGCAGCGGTTGAATTGCCCATAGAAGGCTTGGTGGGGTAGGCGGTGGTCAGGCATGCGAATAGTATGCCCTACCCAACTTTGGTTTTTCGACCACAGAAAGGGATTCTCCGACGGCTGCGGTTCCGTCCCTGCGGCTCTGTCCCGAGTTAGGGGAGCAGACCATTTTTGGACCACCTTTTCCAGGTCCTTCAGGTGAGTGGGGATGCTCAGACGCAATGGAAGCTGCCGAGGAGACACTCTGCTCCATCCCGCAATCTCAATGACCATCACTCCATTGCTGCCTGTGTGCATGGTTTGGCTAGGCACTCCCACATCCTTGGCTTGTACCTGCCACCATTCCATATCGCCACAGGGCTTTGGGGAGGGGGGTGGGGCAAGCCTGTGCCTATCCCCAGTTGCAGATTTGAGCTCAGGGTTTACTCCCCTAACCATCGTACCTCCCAAGGTTTACCCACGTGGCAGTGGGGCAGTGGTTGGTGAAACACCTCTTGGGATCACTGGAGCTCCGAGATGCTTGAATAATTCAGCATGAGGTCACGAGACCCCAGTTACCGTGGGCTGTCACAGGGAGGCATAGCAGGAGTCTTGGTGAGGGAGAGGCTATATACTGGCCAATAGAAGTCTTCCACACTGCTTCCTGGACCAGCTGCGATGGCCAGCGGCAGAAACTGAAGGAGGGAGATTGGCAGGCATCTCTACATGCAATGGCTTGTTAGCAGACTGCACTAGACACATCACAACACCCTGCTGGCAATACAGTTGGCAAACCCATACTTCTTTCAGAGCTCTTTGATCTGTTAGGGCAGAATGTCAAGTGGTTGCGAAATGCAGAGCAGTCAGGAAAACCAGCCCAACAGCCAGTCAGACCTGTTTCACTTTCCTCTGACAATAACGTCTCACGCACAGGCGGCTATAGCAGTGGTGGCTCGTCATGTATATGGGTGTTATAATTTTCATGTGTTTGTATATATACTGTAGATATATATTTATATATATTGAGATTTTAACTTTATGTGTTATGAATCACATGTGACAATAAAACACTTTGACTTTGACTTTCACAATCGGGGGCGTTGGGGTGCTGAGGCGCTGGGCCGTTCCAATTCATTCCAGTTTGTTATTCGTTTTATTTGTGTGAATCCAATACACTTCGGCTACTTCCTGGTTTGTGGAACTTGTGGGCCGCTGGATTAATGTGTGAGTATGAGTAACCTTTTGGCTAGCACGTGACCAAAAGCTGCTCTCTGATTGGCGGCTGTTGTTTTTTTACCAAGGGGTACTGTGAATCTCAAAGAGCCCACTTTTATTGGCAGCGAATCAGTTTTGCTTTCGTGTTGGTGTTCTGGTGTGATTGCACAATTCTCAATGCGACAGAGTAGGCAAAGGATTATAGGTCAATGGGTGGGAAATTGATGTGTGTGTTTATGTATGTTATTAGTGTCAGGCACGCACCTGTACAGTGTGTTGTGTTGCTTTCGTTGGGGTGACTGAGACTACGTAAACTGACAAGACCGTGACACAGACTGAATGAGCCCCATGGCCTGGGGGGAGGGGCGGGGGAACAACCCACTGTGTGGGCGTGTCGATTATGCTGATTTCTCAAAATCAGCTGTTATATATTATTATATACCTGAGGTCGTGCAGTGTATGGGGCACAGGACAACAATAAAATATACTCATCCTATTTTTTTCAGATCTTATCCTTGTCATTTACAGATGTTTGTTATTTGCCAACACATAGTTTCTGTAGCTCCCTCCAGTAATAGACACAATGCACAAGGTTGTGGTTAACCGCGTTGCTTGGCCCGGTGAATGACTGTCTGTATAAGAAACATCCTGATGGAAGTGTCGATAGGGAGAACGGTTGTGTGCAAATTGTGCAACAAAGATTTGCATATCACCGGAGCAGTTCAAGCCTACAATATCACCTCAATGCTAAACATGGATATTGGAAGAATAAGAGGGATTGAGGACCAATCACAGGACCTTTTTTTTGTCTTTTTTGTTACCATTTTAGATGGTAGAAATGGCACTTTATGTTAAACTGTTGGTCTGTTTATTATTTTGACCAAGGATATTTGGGTGGAATGGCAGAAATTTGTTTCGCTTCTATATTATAGGTAGGAACCCAAAAATAGTAAGGTTCCAAACTAGAAACTTCACTGAAAATGTGAGGCAGTTACACTTTCCAAAAACATGGCAATAATAACTTCCTGAGGAGTTACTGGGGTTAATAACACCAAGACGCTTGTCTCTATTTGGCTGCACCTCCGTGGCCGTTTATTTACATACACACTGAACCCCCGGCAGCGACATAACTTCTCAACCCCTCCCGGCAGTGCCGTTACCATGGTTACCCATAAGCATCTTAAAGGGAATGGCGTATTACCGTGCCTTACAGTGTGCAGCCAGTATCACCCACAGGTCGGTGAAACACCCACTTGAGTCCAAGTAGGGTCCATTCCTTTATAGGCCAAAAGGATTGGAGCTGGACAAATAATAGCTTCTGCAGCAAGCTTGTGACTAGTTATAATATCTTTGTTAAAAAAAAAAATTGGCAGACTTTTCAGGTAACATTAAGGATGTTTTGGAGAGTTTATTCAGAGTTCAAAAGTCTGAAAGGAGTTAGGTATGAACATATGAACCATTTGAAACAAGGTGTTCAAACAGTTTATTAGAGTTAAAAAAAAAAATTAAAAAACATGAGACAATCATTGTGAGAGTGCCATCTTGTGGTCAACATCAACTAAAACTTAGGCACAGCAACCTAAACCTTTATTTTAGAGTTTGGCGTCACACATAGATTTGAGGTTGTCAAGTGTCCTGTCCATTTCCTCCCGGAATAGTCTAATCTTCGTTTGGCAAGTATTTTTCTGAAAGTTTAGAGCAAAACATTTTAACTGGGCAAACAGCCTTGATCATCATTTGCATAAAGTTAAAGACAGCCAGACTTACAAGGTATATTTTCAGCCTGTCCTTCTCCATAATGGAGGAATTCTGCCAAGGTGAGCTCTGAGAAAGTCCTTGTCCATAGTTAGGAACCTACAGTTAGGAGACCACTTGATGCTCCATGCAGGAGACATGACACAAGAGTCATTACACACAGTAATATGACACCTCACAAGACAAATAAAGCCTTGGGAGAAAGTCATGTCTACTCAACACCTTATGTCACAGCTATACCATGAAGATAAAAATATTGTCAATGCCACCGGGGTCATCATCTGGTTCCCAGTCCTCCAGTTCTATGAGACAGTAAAAGCAGCAGGCAATAGCTGGCTCATTCTCACTGGGACAGTAAACAAACCCAGCCCTGGACATCTGAATTGGGGAAACACAACAACACTATACATTATTATACAAAGTATTGCATTTTCTGCATAGTGCAGACAGCATAATGACCTCATTGACAATGCAGTGTCTAGGCCTAAATGCACTTTTGGCAATCTTTTCTTCACCATGGTGGTGAAATGGCTTTACAGGCCATACATCTATGGACACAACCCTAACCCCCTACACAGATGACAAAGTCCTATGTGTTGACAGACAAAGCACAGCTAAATAGGAATTATGCAGGCTTTCTGTCACCTTGAAAAGAAAAAGTCCTTACACTGCTGTACAAATAGTGTTACAATGCACAAAGCAGCCCAATTACTAAACAATCCAACACAAATATTCCATACCATGCTATAACCTACACATCTGCAAGTACCACGTAAGGCAATTGAATACAAGAACATTTAGACCCATTTATTCTGATAGACTATCACATTGAAAGCATTTCTTATCCTCACTAAACTTTTCCAACTTTCAGGGTACCTTTTTCATCAAGCATCTACCCCTGTGTTGATGCTAATGAGGGCAGTCACTGCTTCAAGACGATGTGGCCAACATACAAAGTGAAGACCCAGGTTTCTATGTGCATAATCACCAAAGCAATGCCCAGACATTACGACTCCCAACGCAGCTATGCCACCAGCTGCCACCATTACAACACCCCATCTCAATCCCTTTTCCGCTGCCCACCTGGGGAATTTCATCCAGAGCACACCTGTCTCCTGTTATCCCCCAGGCTCCCCATACCGATGGCACCTCTGGTTATAACCCGGCCAAAAGACACTAATTATGGAGAGTTACCTGGACATAGTCAGACTGTACAATGAATGACTTCTCCCAAGTGTCTCAGGTCAGGCACACATTACATCACATTACATTTAGGGCATTTGGCAGACGCTTTGATCCAAAGCGACTTACAAAGAGTACATTTGTTGAAGGAGACAGCAATATATCGCTATGGTACATAAAGAAAGCAACAGAGCAAACCAGATTTCCTCTTAGAGCGAGGATGTCTATGATCACAGGAAAAGAGTCCCCACCTTACGACTTGGTCATTACGGTGGCACCATTCCTTTTCTGCAATTTCTGCAAAGGTTTGAGAGCTGTGCTGAAGCTAATTACTGATCAGAAAAGACTGGCTGTCCAGTTAAAATTCTTCCTGATGGGTACAGCAGGGGCCATCATCCACAGAAATCCCCGGTCATCACAGTGGAATTACAGCCACCTTGTGGAGGAGATGGAGATTGCCTATGGCCCCTCTTCAGAGCATGCAGGCAGCTTGAATTGAGACAACATATCCACAAACTGGGTGAGGCTCAGGACTGAAACAGGACTGAAACCTAGGAGGATGCCATAGGCGTTGAATTTTCCACTAACGCCATGGGGGATGCACAAATTGTAAAATACCTATGACATTACCCGCTGCCATGAAACCACCAAACGGGCAGCGTCATATGTCACCAGCTTCATGCACTCAGGTGCACAAAGCATAACTGAAAGGAGGCCTCCAACACAGTTTTCCTGACCACAACTACACACCACAAATGGGAGGAGATGAGACCAGCTATGAGGCTATGTCATGCAGAGTGGTACATGGGGGACAGCTATCGGAGCTATTTGGAGTTCAAACTGGAGTTCGGCAGAAAGAAAATCCAGACTTTCATCAACAGCTGCCTTAGACGAATCTTGCGGATACATTGGCAAGATAAAGTGTCCAATGAGGAACTTGGGAAGTGTGCAGTAGAAGAGCCTGTGTCTCTGCAGATAAAGATAAGGAAATGGGGATGGATTGGTCATACTATGTGCAAGCCTGCAAGCAACATCACGCGTCCGGATTTGGCCTGGAATCCCCAAGGGAAGCGGAATGCGAGTTGAAGGAACAGGGTTTGAGCTGGACTGATATAGGTAGAAAGACCCAGAATCGTGTGGGCTGGAAAGGGATCATCGATGGCCTATGCTCCGCAGGGCGCAAGTAAGTAAGTAAGTAAGTAAGAGGAATTCTATCACCTCATCAGAGTGTGTTTAGGAGAGGTAGAGGAACTATGGACCCTGTTATGTGTCTAGAAACAGAGATCAGGAAAGCTCAAGTAAATAACGTTTTTTTTATGTAGAATAGGCATGCTATGGTTTAGTCGGCGGGATTTATGATTACATTAAATATGATGGGAATAGCAGGTAGAGCTGTCATGATCCACATTCCAGCTCTGTGAATTCCACCTTTACCTTCAATTACCCTACTTCCCTACATCATTCACTCTGCATCATCGTGTACTGCCAGATTGTATCTTCGCTTCTCTATGCAAGACTCTCCAGCATTTTCTCAGTTCAATTACCCGTTGCCGATGCTGCCTGTTCCCGACCATCCCACCTCACTTGATCCCCGGAGTTCATCGAAAGCCTTCAATTCCCGATTCCCGTCCACCCGTACCTGTGGCTGTTTCGACGACTCTCCGCTTCGCCCTTGCTTTCTGGTTTCCCGATCTTGCCTGTCCCTGACGATCTGCCAGCCTGCTATTCCCCGGAACCTCCGGGGAAAATACTTTTCATTTCATAGATTTATACAGGTCAGAATTGACAGCCTTATCAGGAAGATACATGGTGGGCAATGGTACTCCTCAGGGAAGTATCATTCGTCCAATAGTCTTTTCCATCATGATAACTGATGTTTTTTCTCTAGTTCAGGGCGACATTGGACGATTTGCGGTGGATGACGGGCCTTGTGGGTCCTGCAGTCAGGTGTTATGGAGATCAAGGTTATGAGCATGGTTGAAAAGTGGGTACAAGACACAAGACAATAATGTTCACTAGAAAGAGGGGTGTTGATGCACGAGTAAAGATGTATGGGCAAAGAATGAAAGAAGTGACAATATTTAGATTTGTGTGTGTATGGTTTGACAAAGTTAACATGGAATGAATATATTCATGAGATAAACACCAAGTGTAAAAACATAATGAATGTGATGAGATGTTTAGCAGGATCTTAACATCTCATCTCAGAGACTATGAGTGTATTGTGCATGGTTCAGTAGCAAAAAAATTGAAGATGGTGCAAGCTCAAGCTTTGAGCATTTGTTGTGGGGCTCTCAGAACGACTCCTGTGTCAGCTCTTCAGGTTAAGGTGGGAGAAATCCCGCTGCATTTTAGACACAAACAGTTAATCTTGTAACTGCTGGGTAAATCTTCAAGGACACTCTAAAATTCAACATCCAACTACAAAGGCACTTCTCCCACGCTCTTCTCTTAGGAGAGAGAAAGGGCCAAACAGGAGTGTTTTGCATGGAACAGTGAGAAAGTAGCTAGAGACATGACAAGACATGACCAGTAACACTACCCTGGCTGTTTCCCTCAGTGTCAATTGATCTATATATTCTGGAAAAAATACAGGTACATAAAGATTTT
This sequence comes from Coryphaenoides rupestris, assembly GCA_002895965.2. Taxonomy (NCBI): domain Eukaryota; kingdom Metazoa; phylum Chordata; class Actinopteri; order Gadiformes; family Macrouridae; genus Coryphaenoides; species Coryphaenoides rupestris. The sequence goes on along the minus strand of PIJE02000678.1, from coordinate 108,905 downwards.
GGAAATATCACAGTGTTGGTTGAACAAACATATCAATCATATGTCCCTGTATATACTGCTGGATCCAAGGATCATAATACAGGGAGCACAGGTTTTGCTTTTAGCATACCAGCCTTACGAAAGAACACCAGATCAATTGCCCGGATACACTGTTGAAATTATGGCCATTGCAACAGCATGACAGTGGATTGAGGACACATTTAAAACGTTATTCTTTGTTCAGATTCATGTTCCGCTTACAGTCTCACAGTAGGCAGGACATTGTTAATGAGATATATGAAACCCTTTACAGATTTAGAAGGATGAACATTTACAGTATGTGGATACCAGCTCAAAGGGGGATTAAGGGCAATGAAACTGTGGATGGTTTAGCAAAACAGGCTCGGCAACATGGGGAGATCTTAAACATGTCATTCAGTAAATCTTAAGCAAAAGGAATAATCAAAAGAAACATTAAAGAGGAGAACATAATTACAAGGAGAGGGGTAGGACATACCAGACGTAATACAACACTGCACTTAATAAACCAACACCCCTCAGGATTATGTGAGCGCTGTCAAGTAGCACTGTCAATCAGTGGAGCATGTAATCAATAGTAGGCCTACTCTCGACAACGAGTGATATTAGAGAGAGAAATCAGGAAGCTTGGAGTGGAAAAAACGAGTTAAGACTTCTACAGTAGCTCAGTTTTAAGTAGCTCAGTGTTCAGTGAAATATAGTGTATTTATTATTATTAATATTATTATTAGTAGTAGTAGTAGCATACTGTTTATTGTATTTTATGTATTTATGTATTTATTTATTTATGTATTTAATTTGTTAAAGGAATAGATAACTGGTCCACACTCCAACATAGCGGGTGGCGGTAATGCACCTTAACGATGTTTGCCAACCGCCATAAAATCTAAAAAGAAGAAGAAGAAGAGGAGGAAGAGGAGGAAGAAGAAGAAGAAGAAGAAGCTGCTTCAATGCATTCGTATCTCCGCAGAGCGTCGCCGGTCCTCCGCCCCGACGCGTCATGAGGATCACCGCCCTAGCGGAGTCCTTGCCAATGAAATCAAATGAACAACAAATATCATCAACATCATCAATATCATCAAGATCGTTCCTGTGAAGAGACTGCAACCGAAGCGACGGAGGTAAGCATGGTTTGTTAGTAAATGAAGGCTTTTAACCGCAGCGTCATAGCGATAGTTACAATTGCGACGATTCGTGTAGGACGTTTGAAGGACTGTGGACGCATGTGTGGATGGAATAGAACACACGTCCTGAGTGATGGGAGCCAAGACGTGGCAGCTTATCTGGTGGTTTTCTCTCCTCATCATCATTCGCAGCATCGTTCCGCTGTCCGCTTTATTCAGCCGGAGACAGATGCTCACCTGCCTCGACATCCACTTTGTGTAGATCTGCGTGTTCAGCACCTTCATTACCGTAGCGTATATGCGTCAAAGTAGGCCAGCTAGTCATTGAAATCATTTAACAAATTGAAGTACAACATTGCGGACCGATTGTATTGGTGGCCGAACGACGGTTGGTCTCATGTTGGAGCAAAGTCGTGACATGATCCATGCTGTGTGTGACCTTGCAACATCACCCATATGCAATGAGCACTGACTGAATACCATGGGATGCAGAAACTGCAGAAGTCATTGTATTGCTGTGATTTATATCTCTAGGCTGCATAAAAAGCCTCGTTTCCTGGCTCATGCATTGGATTGCGATGTTTTGATATGCTCATTGTGCGCATTAGACATTCAATTGTATCTTTAAATCATATCACACTCCTTCTTTATTTGTCGGCCTATGATATATTGACTTGCACTAACTACCGAGAATATAGTTTATATTTCTGACCCAACATAGGCCTACCGGACAAAAATATATTTCTGTAACTAGTATCCTTCAATGCATTGTTCATTCACAACCTTGTGGTCTATAGGGAATATTGTCAATGCAATAGGCCTAATGAGGAGGCAGTGTTTACTTCCTCTGGCATAGGATGACATGCATTACATGTGTTTTCCAACATGGCCATCCTGTTAACAGCAGGCGGGCATGCTCCCCGGACCCCCTCAGCCATTGTGGCTCTGCATCGGCTCATTTTTCAGCCGAAGTGGATGGTGTTTGTGGCCTCAATCCGGCGAAAGTCTGTGGTGGCTGACGTTCTCTAATTTCTCTGCTGACGCTTGTTGCTTCATGGAATGTAACAGACACAAACAAAGGCTTGCAAAAGATGCGTCAATACTGCATTTTGTCTGCATCTAATGTGTATGTGTGTATGTATTTGTATATAGCACAAGCATTGTTGAATTCCAATCCTGATTATTTTTGGTCAATATTGAAATCACAATGATTTAACAAGATTACTCATTGACTTTGGCTCATTGAATTTTTATTTAACTTTTTGAAAAAACTTTTAACAGTGAACTTAGAACAAAAAAATGTTGCATGTAAATGAGTCTGCATTCTAGTTACAAAATTGTTAGAAATGTATTTTTGTGTGAATACAATACGTACTTCCGCCAAATGAGTGTGTATGTAAGTTAGTAAACTTTTGCAATGACATCACGTGAAGCTACTCTGACTGGCGGGTTCAGATTTTACCATGGGGTGCAATGGACCTTTCCACACTGTCAGTCACGCGGAGAATAATAACCAATAAGATTGCCTGATTTCTTAAGACCACGCCCCTTGCAATAGAGCCGCCATGATGTCCCACAAACAAAGCTTGTCCCGCGTTGTTGTGTTCATAAATTAGACTACAGCTACATTTAGTTAGAACAACATGGTTCTTAGATGCGCTTGGGCAACTTCAAGAGCAGCCGCAGAAGAAAATTCAGCTGTTTTGTTCCAAAAACACTTAATGAATATACATATATACCTACATATAATTAGAATTATAAGGTTGCAGCAGAGTCCTTGCCACAATGCCACATTTTGTGGCTTAGTCGGGGTTCTTGACCAGGAAGGATAGATGGGATGATACGAAATAGTCTAAATCATCAACGAAAGATTGCCCATTGGCTTAATAATCTTTTCTGCCAGGTCTTGTGCACTCCGTCCATACCCAGCCTCCTACTGTGGGTAGAGCAAACACATGTCATATATACAGTATACGTTCCTAATCAAGCGCATCGCTGACAGCTGCGTCAATCTCAGGAATTCGCCGTTCCGCCCCCCTTGTTTTACCTGCCGACACTAAACCATGCCCCCTTCATACCACAAAGGTATATATACATAAATATATACCTTATGCTTATTGTCTGACAACATGTTTCCTTGTCATTTACAGATGTTCGTAATTATCCAAGTAAGTGGGAATGTCCACCTAGATGTATGATTACTAAAACTACCCAGTGGACTTTACCGACAGGTAAACTGATATAGTCAGCATACATCTAGGACATTCCCACTTGTGATGTCTCAAGACGGTAGTCACATGGCAATTGTGAAATGGCTTGCAATGGCTAATCACACTCACGCCTAGGGCTGGAACTTCGATAACTTTAAGGCACTGACCATAATAAGTATTCGGTCATTCGGTTCCAAATTTTGAATCGCATCAGGGAGTCATTAATAATTCAGCATGCTTGCACTGAGGGAGACACATTCAGTTTCACAACTCAGTGAACATGTTGATAGTTTTTACTGAGAAAGATATTCACACTTTGAATTACATTGGTCTGGCGCGGGGAACTAAAGACGCGATCACCGGTGAGTCCTGAGTGTCTAGTGGTGTCTCTCTGCCCTGGTGACGGAGGCTGTCCGAAGCCCCCTTTTTATTTTTTTTTCCCTTTGGGCAGCAGCACTCCTCTCTATTGTTTGGTCAATATTTTGACACAATAGGTGAATTACAAAGTACCCTGCCCTAAACTAGCCAGCTTTGTCTTTCATTTCAAAATGTCTCAAATCGATATGGCATTAAAATAGTTTCCCCCATGTACTGCCCCCATGCGGGGCAGTACAGTATACTGCCACAATAAGGGAAGTAGTTGCATAAACTATTAGATTTTTTTATCATAAAACTTCATCCTGGGCTCACACGAGCTTCAAGCCGGCGAAGTCCAGATCCCTGGTGCTGAAGAAAGGGAAGTCCACCGACAAGTTCCACTTCGTATTTGGTAGTACTCAGATACCATCCATCAGTGAGAAACCATTGAAGAGCCTGGGAAAGGTGTTTGCAGCTTGAGAGACACGGCATCCATCAGAGTCACCAACCAGGAGCTGGAAGCCTGGCTAGGGGTAGTGGACAAGTCAGGCCTGCCAGGCCAGTTCATGGCCTGGATATACCACCACGGCATCCTCCCTAGGATCCTCTTGCCCCTCTTTGTTTATGAGGTCCCAATCTCCACAGTCGAGGGCTTTGAGGGGAGTGGTTGGGACTACCTCGGAGCCTGAGCAGCATCGCCTTATATGGGCAAAAAAACATGCTGAAGCTCCCCATCACCAGCCTGAATGAAGAGTTCATGGTGACCCGTACTCGGGAGGTGCTGCAATACCGAGAGTCCTTTGAGGTCGGAAGTGGAGGGCAGCAGAGGCCGTAGATTCTGCTGAGTCACGGCTAAGGCACAGGGCGCTGGTGGGCGCATTGTCTCGTGGGAGGGCTAGCTTGAGTAGCAGCAATACACCTCACTACGACTAGGGTATTGTTTGAATTTTATCGGTTCTGGTTCCAGTTCTGCTTATCGATTCCGGTTCTTATCGATTCCAAGTTTTGATTCCAATATGGTTAAAGAAAAGAGGTCAAATGTTTTAGATAACAAAAATATCTTTATTCTTTTAACCTTTACTGATCATTAACAAAGTAAATACATACAATTAAAAACATTAAATAAATAATAGATATAAAGTATATAGATAATCTAGAGCAGTTAATTGTTAGGGGTGGTGTGGAGGTGAGACCCAGGCGCACAGCAACAGAGGAGGCGTAGTTGAGAGACAGGCCCAGGGTGAGGCAAACACAGGCAACAAGGCTGAGCGCAACAACGGCGTGACGTTAAGTTGGCTATAAATAACTGCTGCAGGATGGGGTATCTGGAGTATACTTTACCACCTGTAGCTTAGGGGACGATCTGGCGCCGACTGGAGCGCCGGCCAGGTTCTTGTAGTGCGGGCGGTGATTGCCGATCAGGGACAGGTGCGGTGGGAACGGGGATCCAGTGTGGGGACTCGCGCTGTGTGCAGTCTCAGCGCCGCTCCACCGTTGCGCCTTCGCTGACGTGCCGGGAATCTCCGACAGGTGGGAGGAGCCTGCCGAGAGGACAGGGCGTGTAGCGGGAGGAGAAAGGAGCGGGCGTGGAGGCGAGGATGGGCGAGCCGTAACATTAATTAAACTAAGGTAGACAAAAGGAAACCCACACTCAGTCAAAACTCCTCTCAGAGCCTTATCAGACAGGCTCCTCATCTAGTGTATATTTACAATGGAACAGAGTCAGTCTGACCATTCAATTGTCTTTCAATCACAACAAAACTCGCTCTTTGGCGTTTAAGCCAGAAAATAATAATAATCATAGAGCAGGTTGTAATATTGTCTTCTTCGATGGGTTACGGCGGTTACAGAGATAAGTCGGGGATCTCGCTTGCCGTTCATCCCAGCCTCTTACTGTGGGGAGAGTAGACAGGTGTCAAATAAATATCATCAGGCTAATTATACTCATCCCCTACAGCTGCGTCAATCACAGGTATTTTTCAGTGAGCCCGGCCTACCTCAGCGACTCCAGGCTGGCCACCACCTGGTGGAGATGCTGCGGCCAGGTGTCACTATGAATAATGACATTGAGGTAGGCCGCCGCATACTCCGTGTGCGGGCGCAGTACCTGGTCCATGAGATGCTGGAATGTGTTTTAAATTGGTACAACCTATACGGAGTGGAGAAGGCCGGTTTCTCCTTGGACTCTGTAGATAAAGGAATTCTTCCAGTAGCCCTTGGTTAAATCCAGTGCCATGCCTAGCCGGGTTCAGGAGTTCATCAACCCGAGGCATGCAATACGCGTGAAATTTGGACACACTATTCACCTTGCGATAGTCGACACAGAAGCGAATAGCCCCATTGAGCTTATTTACAAGAACAATTGGGCTTGCCCATGCACTATGCGACTCTTCTATTACCCCCATCTCCAGCATGGTCTTTAATTCTTCCTTCACAATTTTTCTTTTGTGTTCAGGTAATCTGTACGGATGCGACCTAACAGACACGCCGGGGGGAGTCTCGATGTGGTGTTCAAAGAGAGCGGTGAGGCCACCTCATAGTGGACGTCCCCCACTTGCCGTGTGACCACGAAGGGTCCTTGCCCACTCCACTGGAGGTGAGAAGCAATACAAGTACTTTATCTCCCGGTGCGAATTGTCTCAGCCGTTTACCTCTATTATACAGCCGCTGTTGATGCCCCTGGACCTGCAGCAAATTCTCACGTTCAACTGCCCCAGTGAATGGAGACTTACTCTCAGGTCCATGACATACTGTCCTTCGCTTTTGCTGGCGCTTGGACCCGCTGGGTCCTATCTATTGGTGTCCCTGTGTGGCCCAAAGCCACTTAAAGGGCTCCTATAATACCACCAGATGTGATTGTGATGAGCCATTGCCCATTTCAGAATCTCTGGCTTATGTCATCATAAGTGGGATGTCCACTCAGATGTATGCTGGATAGATCAGCCTACCCAGTGGATTGTAGCAACTGTTAGGCTGTGGACACTCCCACTTGTGATGTCATAAGCAGGAGATTCTGAAACGGCTTCCAATGGCTAAGCACAGGCGCACCTGGTGTTAATATAGGAACCCTTTAATCTTAATTCTTATCTCACTGTTGTATGTGAGGCTGGCAGTCACCACGGAGCTGAGGAGAGAACAGTAAGAAGAGAAATAAAGGACCAGGAGAGGATGTGAAAAACTGTCGTGCCTCATGTCTGCACCTGTTCCTGCTGCTGCTCCAGGCAATCGGAGGTCTCCGCCAGGCTCACGCAGGTGAGCCATTGAAAAGAGGTTGAAATCCGGTTCTCCGGTGTCAAGGGTGCAGGGTCTGGACAGGGAGCCATTCCATGTGACCTGGAGGTTTTGTTCTTTATATTGCCTTGTTGTTCTATGCCTATTTGTTTACATGCCTTGCTGTTTATATGCTTATTTGTTTACATGCCTTGCTGTTTATATGCTTATTTGTTTAGATGTATCATTTCTGCTACTCTTTTTGTTGTATATAGTGTTAATATTGTGGATATTCTGTTCCTCCAATTTGTTATTCATATTATATTCTTCTTTTGCACATTCCGCTAGGCATCGCCACTTTTTAATTTCACTACACATCCTGTATGTGTATGTGACAATGAAACATATTGAATCTTGAATGTGTTCAGGATCCCTGTCTCTATTAGGCTGGGATCTGGTGCTTATCATGTGACCTCCAATATTCCTGTTTGAATGAGAAATAGACGCAAAAAAGTATCTTCAACCTGCACTGTAAACTTGGCTAATCTGATTCTTGCTCCTTGTCATGTCCAACGTGACCTGGAAAATGTCTGTGTGAATGATCTTGAACTGAGATCGCGATAAAATGTATGTCGATTTCGATCGATAAGCCTTGACATTTTTACTCGAGATAGATCTAACAGTAGAAATAAACAGCCAATCAGTCTGATGTTTTTGGCCCGCACACACCCATTACTATATTTTATCTTACAGTTGTACTTAAATGTACACTGTTATTCACTTGTTTCCTCTTTTTGTCTTGTTTGTACCTCTACAAACATTTGAGATGTTTGCTGTTTAGTTTTATTTGCATTATTTTCCTAATTTACAAGGTAAGTGAACTTGTATTGTTTTGTTAAGGCAGATACAGCATGTTTGCACAGTTAAATGTTTAACTGTTTAATTGACATTTTCTTTTTTTATTAATAAACTACTAAAGTTTAACTAATTAACCCTCTGGTTTCTTCAGGCTATTGTCATCAGGATATTCAAACTGGCAGCATTATCAAATCATATATCATGATAAATATCGAGATAGAGAATCGATCAATATGAGAAAAGAAATCGTCATTTTATTTATTTTTTGCCATATTGCCCAGCCCTACACTAAACCTGGCTTTATTAAATGTCAGATTGTTAGCAGGCAAAAAACATTTAATGAATGATTTTCAGGGTCATTTAGTCCCCCTTACTACCTTGCTAAACCTGTATTTTGACTCTCTAAACAGGGCTTGACATTAACTTTTTGAGGAACTTGTCCAGATAAAAATGACAATAATTTTGTTTGTGAATGCAGAATTCAGACGAACAAACTGTTTGAAGGCATCCAAACAGTGTCAACATGTAAATGATTCAATTTATCCATTTTATTAAAGTGGCTATAATGCAGTGATCCCTGTGTATCAAGAGGTTTGGCGTGGGGGCAACGTGACCGCTGTGGGGGGGGGTATTCAACGGGGAATGGGTTGATGGGCGGGTGTAGGTGTTATTTGCATGCGTTTGTGCAATAAAGGGGTGGTGGGGGTTGGAGGAGAAAAAAGAGATGCGTTGTCGCCCCTCACCAAAGCCTGCTGAGGGCTACAGCTCAATACCTTACCAGCAATAGTGTGTTCCACAAACTATTCCATCGATTAATCGAGTCATCAGTTAAGAAATACTTAAAGAAAACATTAAAAGGTCTACTTCATTATTGCTTGAATTGCAATAATATCTGTGTTGTGTTCTACATACGCCAGTAGATGGTGAGAGTGTACTATTCGGTGTGTGAACTGCTAAATATACAAAAGAAGAAGGAATGAAGAGACTACATAAGCCGTTTCTCAATACCAAGAATGCAAACTTGGACTTGTGTACTTGAGGAGAAGGTTCTTGCTAGTCGTCCTTGGAAGAATGAACTCACAAGGTCATAAGCACACAGAATGCTCCTGACAGTTTGAGACGATGCGTTCTTCCGGAGGCGTTTCTCAATACCAAGAATGCAAAAGACGGACTTGTGTACTTGGGGAGAACGTTCAGTTTCAGACGATGCGTTTGGGTCAGGGGAATTTCCATGCCAGAAATGAAAAGGTTAAAATAAAATGACTTATCATCATCATTATATTAGCATTATATTACCACTTTATGAACAACTGTTTATCTATCATACAGACTGAAAGATGTATTTCTTTTTTAATGCAAGAACTCTTTATTTATGCAAGAAAATCAAATGCAACAAACAATGATCATGAACTTGAAGGTCCTGTATATAAGAATTATGAATCCATTCAGGGACTACATTTAGGGTTTTACATGCACATATCACTTTAAATTGGCAGTTTATGAGCAGGTTGTGGTTGAAGTTAAAAAATGAGAGCTTCCCAGACACTCTCTGTTGCGTTGAACAGCTTTTGGGCTGACGTAGCTGTCATTATCTGTCAGTGGTGGTCTGATGGGCTTTTCAATGACAATAATGTTGGCTAGTAAGCTTACTAAAAAGTTATACATTAAATTCACTAAAGGCAGCATTCATAATTCTAATCTATATGGTTATGCACAATCCCCATGTATTATCTATGAATAGTTTCAAAATGACAAACCATGATTCTACCAACAGACCATTACTCCAGCAACCCAATTTTTTACTGGCTGTTCTGTCTGAAACTGTAGAGCCCCCCTAGTTGGGAAGATGAATGTAAATAAACTATCAAATTGGATGTTTCTATCGTCCGGACTACAGTAGGCCTCAGTGGGGCCCACTAGCTGGGTTAACATTAGGTCAACGAGTTTTGAACATAAAGCCTATTATGAATATAAGATGAAGTTGAAGTTTCAAGTTTTTTTATTGTCACAGGCTACATGATAAAATGATGAAAAAATGCAAGCAGAAGTTGTAAAAATATTGCGGTTTTTGCACAGATTCCAAAAAAGACAATATTCCTACTAAGCTGTTTTAGATGGCTAGTTAAAATTAATCTTCCACTAATATCCCTGTTTACATGCAGCCATGCATACTCCAATCAATATACGTTGGTTATTTTTGGTGCTTTTCCTGGCACTTGGCCGGGCTGTGGAGCCTGAAGGAACATCGCCGCCACTGTGAGGTAAAATGTTTGAATTTTACCTCACAGTGCGGTTCCTGCTCTGGGGAATAGTTGGATCGACTCCTGATTGGTTGATAAAGGCATTCTGAGTAGGACCTATCGTGGGGAAAAATACATTTTCTTTCAAATCGGTATTTTTTTACTTTTAACTTGTCCGCTTGTTCCAGACAATTGCCCCCACCATTCGCCTTTGGCCTCTCCCTGTGCCTCCTCGCCCCGTGTCCCACATTTCCTTGGACTTTGTCATGGGTCTCACCCTATCTAGCGGCAACACAGTCAGCTTCACTGTGGCTCCATGGTCTCCCGGTTGACGTGGTCTCTGACCGGTGTTCACAGTTCCAGTCTTGTCAGCCTGTCCTCCGGTTTCCACCCCCAATTCAACGGACAGTATGAACTAGCTGATGACTTTGTCACCTAACTAACAAAGAAGCTGAAGGGCATTACCTCCTCTTTCACCCCTGCTGCCATCCTCCCTCCCACTACACCCACCCCTGTCAGCCTTAACTGCTTTGCCCCTCTCTCCTCTGAAGAAGTCAACAGGCTTGTGACATCCAACCATGCCACCACCTGCCCCCTTGACCCAATTCCATCCTCCATTTCGGGCAACATCCTTCCTCACCACCCTTATCAACTCCCCCTCAATTCAGGCCTGTTTACAACCGCCTTCAAGACTGCCAGAATCAAGCACTCCTCAAGAAGCCAACCCCTTGACACCACCGACGTCCGGAACTACAGACCTGTGTCTCCTTTTTCATTCCTCTCCAAAAACGCCTAGAATGTGCTATATCTAACCCAACTATCCTCCTATCTCTTTCAAAACAACATGCTAGACCCTCATCAGTGCAGGCGTCAAGGCCGCACACTCACGGAGACGGCCCTGCTTGCGGTAACTGAGTCCCTCCGTGACGCCAGAGGCTCGTCCCTCTCATCTGTGCTCATCCTTCTTGACTTGTCCCGCCGCGTTCAACACAGTGAATCACCAGATTCTCCACTCTGGCAGAGCTTAGCGTTGCTGGAACTACGTTATCCTGGTTCACTTCCTATCTGACAGATGGCACCTATCAGCTTGTCACATACTGGCTCCTGGGCTCATTGTGGAGTTCCATCGGCTGTACCCCGACCAGGAAACTAAGACCTCTGCGGGCTCTGGAATGTATGCCAGAGACCCCTTCCTGCCCTCCCACCGGACGCCGCCAGACGAGGAAGAGGCATTCTCCGACTCCGAGGATTCCCTTCCCCAGACCCCCTCCACCCACCTGGCTGAGGAAAGAACCTTGTTGGGATCCCAGAGTTCTAGACCCACCCTCTGGCCCCTCTATCCACCTGGACCCTGTTTGTGATCTTGCTTTGGTTTTTTTGTGTTTTTCTTTTTGTTTCTCTTAGAACGCCGCTTCACTCCGTGAGTTTCTATGCTCACCATCAATTAACCAACTAATCAGCCTAATCACCTCCACCTGCCACTTGCTCACTGCCAGATTGTATCTTCGCTCATGTATGCAAGACTCTCCAGAAAATTCTCTGTTTGATTACCTCTTGCCGATCCTGCCCGAGCAACCTGCCTCATCTGACCCCCGAAGTACACCAAAAGCCTTCTGTCCCTGATTCCTGTCCGCCCATATACAGTATGTTGGCTGTTTTTGGTGTCTCTCTCCACTCGCCCTCGCTTCCTGGTTTCTCGATCCTGCCTGTCCCCGACCATCCGTCTGCCTGCTACCTCCCGGTACCTCCGCCCAGCTGATTACCCGCCCGGCTCTGACCCCGCTACCACCACGACGATGACTTCCACATCTACACTGTCTGTACCTCTACTCCGATATGAGGGGTTCGTATGGGAGTGTTTTGTTCCCCGTTTCAACATCACCTGTGTCCCCGTTCCAACATCACCTGTGTCCCCGTTCCAACATCACCTGTGTCCCCGTTCCAACATCACAGGTGTCCCCGCTCCAACATCACCTGGTTCAAGACCTGTGGGTCCCGTACCCATGGACATCCAGTCACCAGTTGTCGTCTGCTACCCTGTACCTTATCAAAACTAAGTAATAAATGTCATTACCAACCGTCTCCCTTGTTGTGCTGCGATTGGGTCCTAAAGACCCACATTACACAAACGTATTATATCTCAAGTGTTGAGCAACCACAGTGTTTTCCATTTACTTTTGTTTTTCCATTTCCCATTTGCGTTTTCTTGACAATTACATAATAAAATAGGCCTAGGGCACTGCTCCCTGAAATGTGCACAGATTAGTCTATATCACATCAAACCTACAGTTAAGAGGTGATGTGAAGTGCAGGAACCCACCTCTGACAACAAGTGGCTTATAATAGCGTACTATATAGGCTACGCTGTCATGTCACAGTCCCATTCTGTCACCTCACCCCTATAGGAACTTGGCACGCCTATTTTTCAGATGCACAAATGTATGTATAAATACCATGATCTTAAAATTTGAATTATTCTCCTCCTCAGTTCATGGTTTACATGGCCCTTGAAGGCCGTTGCAGGTTCATTTCTTAAACTAACCGTGAAGCCAGTGGTATCAGGTTAATCTGGAGATTGTAATGAATCCGTTGATACCGTAGCTTACTCGGAAAAGGTTAAATATTCCTCACAAATTTGGAACTGTTTACTACGATGTCCGTGACACACCTCAATGTCAAATAATTTATATACATAACAATATGACATTGTTGCTAGCTCTGATGCGATATGTGCATTATAACTACACATAAGCTCCAGGCTAGATTCCTGGCTGACTGCCTTCAATCTAAACGGCTGATATTAGCGAGCTTAAACCATTCTTAAACTGTTAGTTGTGCGTTGTGTGCTCACCGTTCTTTTGAAAGAACTTTGTCAGCAGTTGTTTTCCGTCATTCTGCCTTCTTTCCCTTTCCTTTCCTTCAGGTACCCTGACTTCACTTGTTTTGGGGACACGCCTCCTCCACACACTCAGCCACTGGGCGTCTCTCACTGAGACGGACGTGTGGGGGGCGGACTAAAGCATGTTGTACATTTTTTAAGAGGGTGACAGGGGCCCTCTAGTATTTTGTTTTTATTCTTTTTGACACAAATGTCAGCCTGTCAACCAAAGTATTTGCAAATTTAATGCAGTTTATGACACTAATTATTTAGAAAAAAATAAAATAAATAAAAAGGGTTAGAAATAAAAAATCATTTTAGGCTTTTCAGGGCCCCCTCTTACCTTTGGGCCCTGGGTAGTCAGTCCCACTTTTCCCCCCAGTCCGACGCCATGTTTGTATGTATATTGGTTGTGGTGATTTCAACTGAAGTAGTTGGTGTACTATTTTGGGTGTGCTAAATTAAACTTGTAAAAATTGAACTTCAATCTTGCAGGCCATGTAACCTACTGTTCTCTGCCTGGTCAGGTTCAACTACTGCAAGTTAATTGAGCTCGACTACATCCCAATGGAGACGGGTTACATGCACCCTACAAAAGGCTACGTGTCATCCAAGTCTCCATCTAAAAGCTATGCCTCCATCAAGTCACCATCGAAAGGTTATGCGTCCAGCAAGCCACAGTCGAAAGACTGTGCCTCCACCAAGTCTCCATCTAAAGGCTATGTATCCAGGTCTCCAGAGCACCACAGTCATTCAGCAACAGCTCCATCAACCCCTCGGACGCGGTTTGTTGCCATCATTCCTCCTCTCTATGGTGTATTCTACTATTTCAACCATGAGCCAACAAAGCATGCGTTTGTTCTTCAGGCTAAAGACTTTTTAAACTGTTAGGGAATGTTCCAATATGACCTATCTGTCATTCTGGAAAAGGATATGGAACTGATGGCATCATTGGTGAAATTAATACATTTTAAAACATGCATGTTCTGTTCAGTCTGACCTCTGTCTTATAGTGGCAGGGATATATTTTAAATTTTTGTATTGACCAATATATTGCATTTTTGTATTGACTAACCAATGCAACCATTGTTTTTCCAGTGGTCTGTTTTTTAGCTACAGTTTTGTTAGCTACTTGGCATCTCTAACATGCATGGCATTATATCCCATCTGTGAAATGTGTGGCAAAAGTGTTTCTCTGTCCTAGTGGATGTGATCATTGTGTTGCCAAGACATAAGCTGTTGTTGACATAAAATAACGAAATTATGTTGTATAGTCTCTAGGGTGGCAGAAATTGAAAAGTGTCAGACAATGTTATGAGAAAAAATGCCAGGGCCACCAGCACACTGCAGCTTGTATAGCAAGCCATTACTAGGGCATTTAGTGAAACATCAATATCAGACACTTTTATTCTAATTATGAATAAATATTGAGTAGAAGCAGAATACTTCACAACTGCTATCATTAAATATGTATTGACACACACTAGGGATGTATGAAAATTTCATATCACGATTATCGTGACCAAAGTGATCACAGTTATCAGTAGTATTGCGGTATTGAGAAAATATGCTGATTTCTGCATTTTTGTCACTGGCCATATAATGGCATTGTGACTAAATAGCTGCCAATATACATTTTAGGACATTTTGAGGTAATTCCCACTGAAATGAATGAACACAATATAACAAAAACTAGTGAAATCAATTTCAGATACTTTTATTCTTAAACAAGTTAATATTCGAAAAGTCGTTTTATTAATAAAATAGTTTGTGTGACTAGCGTCCTGTTTAAAAAAAATATATGTCCCATGGGGCAGTAAAGCGCCGCTGTGATGCTGCATTGGGTCGAGAAGAAGAAATACCAAAACAATGCCATAGCATAGACGGGTTTCTGTGCAACGTCATCGCAAAGATGCGTGCGCAGCTCAGGGCCAGAGTCACAGCATATTTAGCAGCAGCCAAGCGCCAAAGCAGAGTTGACGAGGATATACAGTATCATGACAAAAAATTGAATTACTCATCTTCTAACGTGTGATTTTCTCATCAGTTGGGAGTTCTTGACGCACAAACTGACAATGTGTTTTAATTGAGTTTTAAATTCAATCTAATCAATGCAACATATCTGAAATCCATTCATGGTCTGGAATAGCGTAGGGATCTGGTCGAACTAATTTATTGATGTAGTCAGCGCAGTCTGAGCTACCTAGGCTTCTAATGTAATCTGTGCCAGCCATTTCCTCACTGTCCCAGACCTAGCTGTCATACGTGTCTCATGTCTTGTACAGTATGTTTACAGTAGCTGTCAAATGTATTTCTAATCTGGCAGATCATAAAGTAGTCTTGTCATAAACATTTTTACTTTGACTTAGTTAGCTTAGTGACACTAACGTTACCACCATGCCCCTGATATTGACAAATAATGAGAGGATATACAGGCTCAACAACCAACAAAACCAGGTAAGTTGAGCGAAATTGCGAAAACAATGCGAAACCGACATTTATTTCCATCAGATTAAATGTTGTGACCTGCAACCAAAGTGATTTTGCCTCCTGAATGCGCGTGCACCCAGTAATGTTTGGAAACAAGAAACCCGTCTCTAGCTACATGGCTCTACATCTCACAGAGTACTGCTGTACTTAGTTTTGCACCAATTACACATCGAATGTCCATTTTACCTGTCTGTTGTACATCTGCATTACATTCACATCAGATTTTCTCCTGGCTTTTTACTTTTGCAGAGCTGGCAGTATACACTTCTAAACAGCTATTTTAATGCCATATTGATTTGAGAAATCTTTAAACGTAAGACATAGCTGGCTAATTAACGACAGGGTACTTTGTAATTAGCAATACCTATTGTGTAGAAATATTGACCAAACAATAGAGATGAGTGCTGCTGCCTGACGGCTTCGCTCGGAAGCCCCGTCATCTGGGCAGGTAGACACCGCTCGACACTCGGGATTCAGTCTTTAGTGGATATCTGTTGAATATCCCATATCTTTCTAAGTTAAACAACTTTAAAACTATTAACATAATCGCAGAGTTGTGAGACTGAGTTGTGAAAGTGAATTGGTGTCTCCCTCTCTGTTGCCTGAAGCCCATGGGGGAGGACCCGAACCATATAGATTTTCAGGTTTTGAGACATTTTTAACCGACACGTAGTCCGACATGGAAAAAATCGTCCAACATATTCGCAAATCGTCCGACATGATGTCGGATGGGCAGGTCTCTGCCTAACACTATGATGGTCTCTGTATAACATGCATTTGTCTTTTTCTTCTGTTCAACTGGCATGTGTGTCGGATAGATTTCACTGGAGCCTCATGTTCAAATTATCTTGATTAGTTTTGATTTGCAACCAATTACTTTCATTGTGATGATGTGGTATTGTGGTATTAATTTTGCTGTTATGGCCATTAGCAACAGGTTCATGTTTTCTTCTCTCACTTTGTAACAGGCGGCCACCAGGTCCGGCCAGTAGTAGAGATCCTTTTGGCAATGCCTCCCACAGTAGCAGCAGCAATTCTGGCTCATGTAAGGGCAGTGACTGCAGTCCAACCAAGGGGTAAGATGTCTTAATGATCCCCACTATAACTTGTGCGTTCAAGTTTTTGGCTTTGATTTAACATTATATAATTGCATCTGTTCTTGAAAGCTTCTTATTAGGAATCTCACATCATACTTTTTCAGAATCCCCATTAGTATCATGCAGCATTAGATTAGCTTATTTTTTGGATCAAACCAGGTGCCTCTTTCCTCCAACAAATACTTTGGAGCTACGAGGCATATTGCCGACATGATTGCCGCACTAGTGGGTTGAGCCACTGGGCCGCCTGCCCCAATCATCAACAAAAATCAATCAGGACACATAGTGTAGCTGGTTACTATTTACTATTCAGTAAGTGATCCTTAAGCCTTAATCTGAATGAAGATACAGATTGCCAAAGTATTGTTTAAGTATTGTGCAATACTTAAAATATTCTTATACCTTTTCCCAGACGTCACCAGAAGTACACATCATGTACCGATAACCATGGAATCCGCCCTCCTCCCCCAGAGCAATATCTCACCCCTCTACAGCAGAAGGAGGTGTGTATACGACACCTGCGGGCCAGGCTAAAAGAAACCATCGACAGACTGCAGGACAGGTTAGACAACAATTGTCTCCTTTTCTCTCATATCAAGTTTTTTAAAGGGCTGCTATTTTATCCACCAGGTGTGAGTTTGATTAGCCATCCCAAGCGGTTAAGAATCTCCAGCTCCATCACAAGTGTGAGTGTTCACTCAGATGTATAGTTGGATAGATTAGCCTACCAGCCTACCCAGTGGACTTTAGCTGCTTGTAGGCAGGTTCATTAAAAAAATCATCCAGCATACATCTGGATAGACACTCCCACGTGTGATGTCATAAGCCAGAGAACCGCTTGGATAATCACACTCACGCCTGGTATAATAGGAGCCCTTAAAGTTAAGCCAACAACACGTGGTGTCTCTATGGTTTCCCATAGAGATTAGTTTAATTGAGGAGGAGGGAAATTCAGTTTGGTCTACATTAATTTTCTTACCATAGTGTTCCAGCCTACAACTAATTCAGGACGAGTTTGGAAGCCTGATTAGATGAACAATGTGCACTTAGAGCTGGTGTGAAAACCTGGGGTGGATCAATAAGTATTATGTGGCACCGCAGTGGACTCTGCATAACCGCTCTCCTCTCCCCTCTCCTCTTCCATCTCCTAACCCTAGCACTAACTTGCGTGTTTGTACGTCTTTATTAATATTTTAAGCATTAATAGTACTTGGCATTGTATGTTCATAGATGTTGGTAATACACTCAGAATGGCACTTCTGCTCTCATGGTAAATAGACTGCATTTATAAAGCGCTTTTATGCAAAGCGATTTACAATATTGCCTCACATTCACCCATTCATAGACCGACGGCGGTGCCAACCATGCAAGGTAACAACCAACATGTCAGGAGCAGTTAGGGTTTGGTGTCTTGCTCAGGGACTAATACCCTAAATGTGAATGTAAATGTTGAAACAACAATGACCAACAATAGATATGGTCTAGCTATAATTTCTTTAAAGGTGCTTTAGGTAAGATTAAGACCTGTTAAACCTGTTAAGTTTAAGTAAATATATGTACAAGTTTTGAATCTTATTTACAGCAGCTTTAATTACTTCACTGTACATACTGTACATTTATCATACTGTATCTACAAACCTATTAAAATCTTTCTTCATCTCCTCCCCCTCGCTCACGCCTCTCAGAGACACAGAGATTGATGAGTTGAGAGGCCAGCTGTCAAGAATGCAAGAGGACTGGATCGAGGAAGAGTGTCACCGCGTGGAGGCCCAGTTGGCCCTGAAAGAGGCGTGGCGCGAGATTCAACAGTTCAAGAATGCAGTGGATGCTGTTCGAAATGCCTTGAGTGATGCTGGGGGGGTTAATGGGGATGAAGAAGTCCAGAAGTACTTTCAGGACATTAATGCCCAGAACCACAAGCTGGAGAAGCTACTGCTCAACATGGAGCTAGCCCAGGCTAACGTGGCCAAGGAGGGTGAGGGCATACCTCGATGCCTTGCTAGAGTTGGTGGTTCAGCCCCTGCTTCGGTATCAGGGGAGAGTCCCGGAGCAATTCCTAGACCTCAAGTGGGAGGAAAATGGTGGCATGTGACGTCTCTCCTGCCCACTCGCTGACACGGAGCTCAACATTCACCAAGCTGAGCGAACAAGCATTGGCAGACTGCAGCGGGAATGGATCAGGCTTTCCTAGCTTGTCCGGGGATGGAACTCGGGATATCGGCTTTGTGTGCTGTGGGGAAAGCAACATCCTAGCCGAGCTGACTTACTGTTGGAGGCTGCATTTCTGTCAGAGGAGACTGCTTCACTACTCAGCTTTACTCCCAGACCTTTCCCCATTCCTTACCCAACTCCCTTTCCCACAGCTTTTCCCACACTGTGCCTCACAATTTAGCCCACAACCTTGCCCACACCATGCCCCACTCTTCACCTATGAGAAGCTGTGCACAGAGGATCGACAGGCCCCCTTCCACTGTGCCCTGTGTGGAGTGAGCAGCGTCAGCCACCCTTGCCTTGTCCCACCACCATCTCTACCTGCACCACTGCGGGAGATGGGCATCCAGACGGAAAGCTGCCCTGCGCCCACCACAACCGGTTACCCTTCTGACCTGGACACCATCGCAGAGCAACGCACTTTCCGCTCACAGGCCTGCAGTCCCACTTCCACCTGGATGTCGGATGAGGGTGAGGAAGAGCAAGATTCCATTACTACAACAACTTCAATAATGACGCCGATGATAATGACTGCAGCCACTGAACCAATCCCTGTCTCCATAACACCTCTACTTTCACCCTTACCGCGTTCTATGTCCTACTCCATGGATGTTCCTCATAACGGCAAGGATGCAGATGGAGAAGAGGAAAAACAGAAAAATGAAGATAAAGAGAAGGAAACTTGCAGAGTGGAAAAAACAGGTCTAGAGACAGAGTTGGTGCGAGAGAGGTTGTCAGAAGCTTCTTATGTAGAACCAGAAATGTTAGATGAAAACCCTGCTGAGGAAGCTTGGCAGGTGAACACAACTAGATGTTGTGAGAGGAAATATCAGGATGTGGGAGAGGGAGATATACCAAGGTCGACAGTAGGGTTATGCATACAGGCAGAGGCAAAACAGGGATCTAATCCAGGGATATCACCAGGTGTAGAAATGCCTCATACTTCTCAGCCAAAGAGATCTACCACACAAGAGGAGATAGTGTGCCTCACTGCAGAGAGGATCTGCAATGAAGATGGTGCAGAGGAGGAATCTGAAAAACAGGGCACCACGGGTGGTTCTGTACAACCAGAATCTGAGCAGGACCCTGGTACCGTTCAGAAAAGCTACTGGAGCCGCCATTTTCTTGTAGACCTGCTTGCGGTGGCTGTGCCAATGGTCCCCACAGTGGCATGGCTCTGCCGTGGTCCAGCACATAGCGGACAGCCCATGTATCATATTGGATCATTGCTACGCGGATGTTGCACTGTAGCCCTACACTCTTTGCGCCGTGGAGGTGGCCTGAGGCACTACCCCGCCGGCGGGGGTGATCTGGGGGGAACGCAAATATGAGAGAAAAGCACCTGTCTAAAATACAATGGCAGCACAGCTGTAGCAGGTAAAACTACGACCAGAAAATAAATCATGTCTTCAGTTCATTCAGTTAAGTTACAGGTGTACACTAAAATGAGTCAGCTTAGGAGAACTGAATGAGGCTTTGATGTGATTGACTGAATAGAAAAATGTATCTGAAAATCATTTATATAATGATTTTGCTGTGGCTAGTGAAGTAAAATATTAATGAACTATTAATTAACTTAAACTGAATGAAGCTTTGACCTGTGTGAGTGTGCGTGTGTGCTTGAGTGCATGTGTGTGTGTGTGTGTGTGTGTGTGTGTGTCAGTGGCAAGCGGTCCATATCATATTGGCAGTGAATGTGGCACATGCCCCAAAGTTTTTTGAAAGATGACTTAAATACATTTCCAATGTTTTTGTTCTTTTAATTGTTTTTCCTCCAATGCATTTCATTTTCGAAAGACAAGTTGTGCCGCTGGGTTTCTATCTCTTTGTGAATCTACACTGAAAAGCTGCCTGGTGCTCAGCATATTTCACGCATGCTCTATGGAATCTCCCGCTTTCGTGAGGGAGAAGGGGGAGGGGTTGAAAGAGCTGAATGTGTGTTGGGAGAAATCGCCGTAACTTTTAAATCATGCGAAATAGTGCAGCAATGCCACTAGTGACTCGCAAGGTTGCACATACGTACCTTCGGTACACTGTATGGGGCCATTATTGTAGCAACTATTTACAGATGTGATTGGAGAGTTGCTGTACTTGTATCTCAATCCATGTGTGCATAATCCATCCATCTGATTACACACACATCCATCCATCCATGGATGGATGGATGTGTGTGTAATCAGGTTTGTAATTGTAAAATATAGGTTTGTAAAGGTGTAAACTAATCTGTAAATGCACACATAGATATTAATAGTGCAAAAGTAATTAGCTCCAAAAGCTGTCATCAGTTACGAGTCAGGCAGACCCCTCAATTTTCTTTTTACATGACACTTCTCACACGAGCCGGTTACTGTGAGCAAGAGAGTTCATTGTGTTGCGAAAAAAGGAAAAAGGAGTGGTCAACTGCACATAAAATTAACTAATTTTTTTTTTCTTCTCAGTGGTAACGGATACTCAATTTGGCAATCACTTTACCACCACAGAAACCCAGCAACTCTGAACATTTGGACAAATTCCAAAAGTCCAGCAGTTGTGCATTTCAACTTTAGGAAGTTTATTTAACCCCCAAAAAGTCCCTGCTGTATGTAGTTAAGAAAAACGGAAAAAAAATCTAGCAAAATCACTGTTTGCTATCGCAGACTGGTGATACAGTATGTAAGCTGTATATAGCTACTGAGGCGCAAAGACAAATCTCCACAAACATCTGCAAATCACCACATGCATTTACAGATCTCCGCCACGTCAGAAGTATCATAAAATGTAAGTGCCAATTGAGAGGCCTGAGGTGTAACTGATAACTTGATAGTTGCACAACTCTCCACTCACATTTGTAAATAGCTCTGCTACAGTAATAGCCCCATACTACTGTTTCATGCACCTGTCACACCAACCCTGTGATTAAACATCACATTATTTTCGAACGGTTATATTATACTATATTATACACTCAATCCAATTTGGCTGAAGGAGTGAAAAATAAAATCCATTGCATGTGCTACTTGAAAAGCAACACAATCAAGCAGACTTTATTTGTATAGCCCTTTTCACACAAAAAAAATGTAACAAAGTGCTTCATACAATAAAATCCCTCTGCAGGGTATTAAAGAGAGAATACATAAAAAATAAATAAATATAATTACAAAATAAAATTTAAATAAGATAAAAATAGAATTAAAAAAGTCAATTAAAAACCAGACTAAAAAGGTGGGTCTTTAGTTTGCTTTTAAAAATATCAACATTCTCTGCTGCCCTCAGGTCTTTAGGAAGGGTGTTCCAGAGATGTGGACAATAATAATAAAAGGATGCCTCACCGTGGGTTTTGTTCTAACTTTAGGGATAATTAAAAGGCCACGACCAGACGACCTGAGGGTTCTAGAGGGTTCATAGGCTAAAAGCAAATCTGATAAATAGGTAGGACCAAGACCATTAAGAGCTTTATAAACCAAGTACCTTAAAATTCTGCCAAACCCAATTCTGAAGCAGGCAGGTACACAGTGCAGAGTGCTTGCAGTTTCACACTGAGTTTGTCTGTCTGAGGTTCAGAACCAATAACCAAGAGTTCAGTTTTGTCCTGATTGAGCTGTAGAAAATTCTCTGCCATCAATGACGTAATATCTAAAATACAGTTAAAAATGGCATCTATTGGCTGTGAGTCATCAGGAGAAACGGCAATGTAAAGCTGTTTTCATTTCACTGCATATCCTGTATGTATGTGACAATTAAACTTCTTGAATCTTGAATCTGTGTAATCAGCATAGCTAGGGAAATGTATGCCGTGCCTCATGATGACGCTTCCAAGTGGCAGCATGGAAAGGTTAAAAACCATTTAAAAACTACCAGAGATGCTAATCAGACTGTGAAGTCTAAAAAAAAAGAATCAAATCATCTTCTGTATCAAAGGCTGCGCTTAAGTCAAGTAGAACTAATATAGAGAGTGTTCTCATGTCCATATTGGACCCAAGGTCGTTTACAATCTTGACTAGTGCTGTCTCAGTGCTATGATTGACCTGAAAAGCAGATTGGCATTTTTAAAAAATGTTGTGGGAGCTCATAAAATCATTTAACTGATTAAAAACAAGCTTCTCTAAAATTGTACTTAAAAATGGCAGATTAGATACTGGTCTGTAATTATTAAGAAGTGAGGCATCTACATTATTTTGCTTCAGAAGAGGTTTAACTATGGCAGTCTTTAGAGCAGTAGGGAAAACACCCATATGAACAGAGTAGTTTACAATGTTAAGTAAGTGTTCATCAAAAAAGCTATAAACTGTTTTAAAAGGGGATGTGGGAATGGGATCTAAAAGGCAGGTTGCAGGTTCCAATTGGGAAATAACTTTGCCAAGCATCAGCATCAATCAGGGCAGATGTCTCAAGTGTTTCCTCGCATAAAAACAAAGGTCCTGGGGTATTAAAATTCATAGGCTGATATTGACATAAGTTCGATCTAATCGTGGCTATTTTATCTCTGAAGTGGACTACAAATTCTTTACTTTTGGAGTTGGGAAACATACTGCTAGACTTCTTAAAAACAGGGTTGATTAAATGGTCAATGGTTGAAAAATGATATTTTGTGTTATTCCGGTTGTCTGTTATTAATTTTGAGAAGTGTGCTTGTCTCGCATGATTGCCTCATTGACAAATTGATAATTGATTGAATTAATTTATTCTTTCTCCATCGTCTTTCTGCTGTTGCCTTTAATTGTTTAATAGTTTCATTTCCTAAAAGGTGTCAGAATAGAGGTAACCTTTTTCAGTTTCAGTTGGGCATCTGTGTCAGGGGTTGACCTTAATTCACTGTTCAAACTATTCCCACTCTTAAAATCACAAGAGGAGGGTAAACATGTCACGTAAATCATCAATATAATTTGCAGCCACTTCAGTAGTAAGATAGCGCTTCCTCGCAGTTCATTCAGTATTATCCAACCTTTGACAGTAGAAAAGAGATGATCAAATTAATATCAAGTTATCAGAGATGCCTACATCCACAACTGAAGAATTACTGGCAGACAGGCCATGGGTTATTATAAAGTCTAAAGTGTGGCCTCTGTTATAGGTAGGTTGAGTAACATGTTGGGCAAAATTCATGCAGTTCAGGAAATTCTTCTGAGAAATCTGAAATAAAAGAAGGGCATCGTTTTGGTGGCCTGTAAACTATCATACACCAAATGATGCTGAGAGGATGTTTCCTGTGAAAAAATATGTAAGTGCCATATTCAGGGGTGGTTTAGCAGGTGGTGGGTTATAGGTGGGTGCATAGGTGTCTGAGATTAAGTCAAGTCAACTTTATTTGTATAGCACCTTTCATACATGGATGCAATTCAAAGTGCTTTACAGAATGAAAAAAGTACAGTTAAGATAAAAACTATAGTTAAAAGGTGCAAAAGTACAAACAGGAGATCCATCCATCCATTCTCTTCCGCTTATCCAGGGCCGGGGCGCGGTGACGGCCAGCTAAGCAGGTCCCCCCAGGCTTTCTTCTGCCCAGCAACACTCTAGCTCCTCCTGGGAGATCCCGAGGCATTCCCAGGCACCCGGGAGGCATCCTAATCAGATGCCCGAACCGCAATGAACCACCTTTCAATGCGGAGGAGCAGCGGCTGTACTCCGGGCTCCCTCTGAATTTCTGAGCTCCTCAGTCTATCTCTAAAGCTGAGCCCAGCCAACCTGTGGAGGAAACTCTTTTCGGCCGCTTGATTTCGTGATCTCGTTCTTTCGGTCATTATCCAAAGCTTGTGACCATAGGTGAGGGTTGGAACGTAGAAAGACTCGTACAGCGCCCGCATTACTGCAGGCGGTGCACCAATTCGTCTGTCCATCTTCCACTTCATTTTGCCCTCACTCGTGAACAAGATTGCAAGATACTTGAACTCCTTCACTTGAGGCAGCAACTGTGAAATGTGAATCCACAACTGAAAGCATTGCAATGGAGGATTTATCCCTAACTCTGCTTTATATTTACTGCAAACTATATAAAATACTACTATTCTCATGTAATTTAACTGTTAAGCCCACCTTCTGAGATTTAGTCAAAGTAAGTCACAGAATTAATTTTGCTCAACTTGTGCACGGGTTTTAAACAGTACAAGTAAAGGGACTGTATTTGGTGGCCGAAAGGACGTTTTTGTAAATAATGGGTTGTGGTGATCTTATGTGAATGTGGGTATGTGGAGTGTATAATGGAGCTTAATTGAATTAGAAAGAATCTATTACAAGATGAGTGAAATAAGCTGCTACAACTGCAGCTTCTTCCAACTGACAGATCAGCAGTCACAAAGTGTATTTCGAAAGACCATGAAAGACCAACTATGTCAGTCTTTATCAGTTTATATTTTGTCTGAATGGATCAAAACTTTAGTTGAGAAGGTTTGCACTACTGTTCACTTTATGAACTTCATGTTATTACTTGAAGTCAGGACTTGATGTTCATCCAATATTTGTGTGTTCATTTTGTGTGCAATATCATAATGTGGAATAGAGTATGCATCATGTTCGTGCATTGGGAAACACTGTAAATCAAATTAAAAAAGGGTCAACTCTAAAACTCAACAGCTCTGACAACACAATTACAATAAATGTAAACGGGTCATATGGAAGCAAATAAAATTACACATCCATAGTAACATTGAGAAACACTTTCTATGTGAAGTATGTAAAGCTTAGTTTCGTGTTCGAGAATTGTTTGCATTTCTCTCCCTCTGTTCATTGTGTCAGTAGCTTCTGTTGTGAGCCGCTAATCTATATTAGTCATTCTGTCTGCTGTACATTTGGCTTGTTGCTTGTACAAAATGTTGACCTCACAACATTTCTCTACCATGGTGATGTCTCATAGATGTCTCAAAGAATTAATGAAGCCTTTATGTTGATTGTGAGGATGACTTGGTAAGTGTTATATATTTAAGCCATATGCTGTTGAGCTGAACAGGTCTTAGAATGTACAGGGTGAACCTCATTTGAATGAAGTATGTACGATACGGGGCGTTTCTCAATATGCGTTCTTTTCTGTACTTGTGTTCTTGTGGAGCCCAAATAAAGAGTTGTACATAGAGTGGTCATATGCAGGTAAGATGTTATTTAGACTTAAGGTGACACACTAAAGCTTATAATGGTGGTCAGATCAATGCCTTCTTCTTAATATTACATTGTTGCATAGTTGGATCACTCTTGTGACTTTACTTGGAGACAGCCATCACATTTGGCAGATTTCTTTCTGATCAGAATAGTTGCTGATAAATAGATGCGTTTTTCCAAACAATGTACACAATATTTTTTAATTGATCAGAAAAACAATATTGATGATGCAGTTATATTATACCGTTGGCTCGTGATGTACAGAACATTATTGGCTCAAGACACATATTGCGCAACACCCAGAAGAAAACGCATCGTATGAAAGTGAACGTTCTCCCCAAATACACAAGTCAGTCTTTTGCATTCTTGGTCTTGAGAAACGGCCCTGTATCTTCACTTTCACATGCAAGACTTCCCGGATTGAGGACCCGTTACCGACCCTGGCTGTCCCGGACCATCCTCTGCCTGCTCCTACAACATTTATTTCTATAAAAACCACAATAAGAAGAACAACTTTATTAATCCACACTTGTCTGGTCACAAACACAGCATGCCGAAGTGGTGACCGCCAAACACACACACATGCAGGGAGGGTGGCCCGTGGAAATTAAGTCTTGTGGTGGATTGACATAATTCACCCACGGAACTATGGGTGGGGTTTATTGTTCCGCACGGACACTTTTACTGCACGTACTTGAGAGTTGTTGTTTATCTCGTGCTGTTTTGGAGTGTTTACTTGCGACCTGTTCCATGTCAATTAAACGTCAAGTTTTGACATTTGATACACCGCCTCCGACTCCCGTCTCTCGGCACTACACTGGTGACCCCGACGTCAGTCTTGCAGAAGTATCCGAGACTGAACCGAACATGGCAAACAATGCCGTTTTTCTCAAGTTGCCGGAGTTTTGGGAGACATCCGCGGCAGCATGGTTCGCGCAGACGGAGGCTCAAAAACTTCTCCTTCGCGACGTCGATTAAATAAAATCAGCTGTGTCAGGGTGACTTGCGAGAGCTCACTCCATGACCTTTCTGATGGATGGTCAATGAGAGCCTTTTTGTTCAACTCTTCAAGGGATTTTAAATGATCCTGGAGCTTTTTGATGTCTTCTGATAGAGGCAACGTTTGGGGGCTGTTCCATTTCTTCTGGTACAGGGTTTTCAGTGCGTTGGATGACACATGTGTTGTCCATTCTAGTTCAATTAATTTGATGAACTGTTCCGCCCTTCCCTTTAAGGCATTGTCCTCTTGACGCAGAGCCTCTCCTTGCACAATATGCGACACCTTCACAAGGGAGTGGCGCAGTTTCAGTGCTGTTGAGGGAACTGAGAATCTGTTTGTTAAGGCATCAAACCCAGTCATATTTTTTACAGCCTCAAGTACTGTGTTGAACTTTCCTGGGTTGATCAAGTCCTTCAAAAAGATAACGTCTTTGTCAATTTTTCGAGCCGACAAAACAAATCTGGCAAGTTCCCTCATCTTGTTCCTGATGTCTGCCCGATGACGTCGAACTTCTCCATTTTTGAGGAACATTCTTTCTCCCAGTGAAAGAATCAGGTCATCAGATTTCACCACTTGTGTAACAATGTCATATGTCATGTCCTGAAGAATTTCTTTGAGTCCGGTAGAAATTGTTGTGTCCAAGGGCAACATCAGAGAAGAACTTGCCTGAACTTTTCTTTTCACCGGTCCATCGTTTTTCACTTGCAGTTTGCAACGCTTATGATGTTTCCAGAGGTCAGTTCTGACATACATAGCGAAGCAAAACTTGCAAGGCAGATAGTCTGTTGCTGAGGATAGATAGGTTGCTTGTGTTACGGCTCTTAGATGTAAATAGCTCGTCTACGTCTAGGGGGGTGTAGAGGAGTCGCAACAAAACTATGCGCACCAAACTTATTGTAGGACATGAGGAAGCAAGCACGCTACAACCCAACTTAAGCGTAAAAACAATACTTTATTTGCCCAGGGCAAATACAAAACACACGCCAAGGGGAAAGGGAACAATGAGCGGTGCCAAAGTAAAGCAATCATAAACCAAAAGTGATCTCCTAAACTAGTGCAATAGTAATCTATACTAACAAGGCAAAGCAAAATCTAAGCTACACTATACTAATAAATACAGAGGGTGGCACCCACTCCTAACCTGGTGAATAGTAACAGAGGTAAGGCTACGTGATGCAAATGTAAACCCATGGGTCTCTTACCTATTCACCTTGCCCCTGTGGCGTACAACTTACAGACAAACTAACAGAATAATACATAACAAAAAGCATACGAGCAAAACTGGGAGTTAAACAAATCGTAACTGTGATCGCACAAACAATGCAACCGCGAGCGGACAGGAAACACACAAAAACGGGTCCGCCCGGAGGGAAGGCAGGCGGGGCTTTTAAAGGCACGGACCGCCCTCTGATTGGACAGGAACAGATTAGTGGTGGGGGAGTGACGGGACGAATGGCCAATCACCTGACGGACACCTGAATGCTGAATGATAGGAGAGGGGAGAAACAGAAGGAAACACAAAACACAACAAGGACACGCTCATGCAGGAGCGGGGAACGTAACACCCCCACACATAAAGGAACAAGCCTCTATCGGCTTGTGACACGAGGCTAATAACTGCACGGGTGACCTACACACGGGAAAGGGCATCCGCGCAGACATTCTCTGAGCCCTTCTTGTGCCGGATCTCTAAATTATAACTCTGCACAACCAGCGCCCAACGCATAAGCCGTTGGTTCTGATTGTACATCCGGTTGAGAAATACTAAGGGATTGTGATCAGTATACACGATGATGGGAATAGCACTAGAGCCTACATAAACCTCAAAGAACTGAAGGGCAAATAATAAAGCTAAGGTTTCTTGCTCAATTGTGGAGTAACGGGTCTGGCACTTGTTAAACTTCCGCGAGAAGTAACACACAGGATGGTCCAGCCCATTCGAATCCTCCTGGATTAGAACAGCTCCAGCACCTACACTGCTTGCGTCCACCTCCATCTTAAATGGTTTCCCAAAGTCTGGAGCCGCAAGAACAGTGTGCTACAGAGCAAAGCTTTCGCACAATCAAAATCATGTTGGCAGTCCTTAGACCACGCAAACAAAACATGGGGACTCAGCAGACTAGTTAGTGGGGCAACAACAGAGGAAAAATTCCGACAAAACCCACGATAGTAACCAGCCATACCTAAGAAGCGGCGCAGCTCGCGCCGGGTGGCGGGAACTGGGAAGGCAGTGATTGCAGCCACTTTAGCTTCCACAGGACGCACTTCACCTCCCCCAACCTGTTTACCAAGATAGGTAACGGTCGCCTTGCCGAACTCGCATTTTGCTAAATTCAGCGTTAGGGAAGCCTCCGCTAATCGCTGAAACACGGTTCTCAATGTTGTCATATGGGCAGCCCAATCTGGGGAATACACCACTACATCATCCAGATAGGCAGTACAATGGGGAACATCAGCTAAAACAAGGTTGACTAAGCGCTGGAATGTGGCAGGTGCATTGCGCATTCCAAACGCCATCACAGAATACTCCTGAAAGCTGTCAGGGGTAACGAACACCAAAATGGCTGAGGCACGAGGAGTAAGAGGGACTTGCCAGTAGCCCTTTAATAAATCCAACTTGGTAAAAAATGAGCAGTAGGGATGCTGCTTAATAGGAGGTGCCCCTCCCACATCAATGTCATGCTCTAGAACTGTGGTCCATGTAGGAACATCTCCGAATCGACCAGGGAACTCTTGTATCATGGTTATGACGCTGGCCTTCTTTTCACTATCCAGGTATGCCAAATGTGAGTCAAGAGCCAACAACATCTCAGAGTTCAGTAACCGAGGAGTCTGCTGGGGAGCATTACTCAACTCCAAGCCATTCTCATCACCAACATCAAGAACATGATGTGAGCCTGAAACCACCACAGCAGGAACAACAGATTTGACGGCGGGCCCTGCAGTCTCATCTAGGGTTTCCTTCTGAGGTTTGCCTCTAGCATGGTATACCTTTAACATGTTGATGTGGCAAACTCGAGACTTGCGTCTCCGATCGGGAGTCTGGATAACATAATCAGTGTTACTCAACTTCTGTTCCACAGAGTAGGAACCTGAGAAACGGGCAGAGAGAGAGGACCCTGGAAAAGGTAACAAAACTAAAACCTGGTCACCTGGTTGCAACGAATGTGGGACTGCTTTCATATCAAAGTGACGCTTCATTCTCTTCTGTGAGGAGGAGAGAGCGCACGCACTGTGCAAGCGCTCACGAAACCTGCTCACATAAGCCAACACACTGTGACGGAGCACGACTTGAAATAAACTGATCTTTTAGGACTCTGAGAGGTCCGCAAACTGTATGTCTGAAGACAAGGTCAGCCGGACTAAATCCTAAAGACTCCTGAACAATCTCACGAACTGCAAACAAAGCAAAAGGAACACCCTCATCCCAGTCGTTTCCAGTCTCACAACAGTACTTCCGCAGCACGGATTTAAAAGTTTGATGCCACCGCTCGAGTGCACCTTGCGACTCAGGGTGGTACTAGACACTCGGTGTCGAATAGACAGTGATGTCAACACTTGCTTAAACACGTTTGAAAGAAAATTGGAACCCTGATCCGTTTGCACAATTCTCGGGAGTCCAAATGTAGAAAAAAACTTCATCAGAGCCTTAACAACTGACTGAGCAGTGATCTTCCTAAGAGGAATAGCCTCTGGAAAGCGCATAGCAACACACATTATTGTCAATAGAAACTGGTTACCAGTCCTAGACTTAGGTAACAGGCCAACGCAATCTACTATCACATGCTCAAAAGGCTCACCCAGCACAGGTATTGGACAGAGGGGAGCAGGAGGGATAACCTGATTTGGTTTACCGGTGATCTGACAGGTGCGGCAGGTACGACAGAAATGAGCTACAGCTCGTTTTAGACCTGGCCAAAAGAAATGTCTAAGAACCCTATCGTAGGTCTTCGTGATACCTAAATGTCCAGACCATAGGTCTGGAGCTAGGTCATGAGCTAGAGATAAAACATGCTGACGGTAGGCCATGGGTACCACAATTTGATAGTCACTTTCTGACTCAGGACGGGAAGTCCACTTCCGCATGAGAAGGCCATCATCGAGGAAGTAGGCCATTTTCTTCTTCTTAACTCCCTCCGGAGAAACAACATTCACAAAATACTTGGTAAGGGTAGGGTCTGTTTTCTGGGCAGTTACCAGCTTGTCACAAGTGATAGCCAGTTTCATTGTGTCACCGATGGGACCAGCACACTTTCTAGCGCGGTCTTTATCAAGGGGTGGAGAGGATACAATGTCGGAACTAACAAACTCTTCCGTGGCCAATACTGGGCCAAGAACGGAATCAACCAAGTCCACGATGTCAGTCAACTTGCGGGACTGCGCTTGCGTGACAACACATGCTGGGAAAACCCCTGGGAAACTCCCGGCCAAGTCACCGGTCTGGGCTTCCGCTGAGCAGTCAAACAGTTCTAAAATAGGCAGCACTCTACCTCCAGCAATGTAATTTCCCAGGATGAAAGTAACGCCTTTCACCGGTAGGGCAGGACGTACCCCAACCCTGAAAACTCCACTTACCAAATCACAACTCAAATGTACCTGGTGTAATGGGACTGGCACAAACCCCATTTCAATGCCCTGAGCCAAGACACTAGTACCACAGTATGAGTCACTTGTCAATGGAAGCACGTCCGACAGAATGAAGGATTGCATTTTTGTGGTTTCGGAACTTTTGCCAATATGCCTCTGGCACCAACTCATAGGCACGAAGCACGGTGGCTTCGAAACAGAGAAACAGAAGGAAACACAAAACACCCGGACAGGCCCCCACTGTTATGTTACGGCTCTTAGATGTATATAGCTCGTCTACGTCTAGGGGGGGTGTAGAGGAGTCGCAACAAAACTATGTGCACCAAACTTATCATAGGAAGTGAGGAAGCAAGCACGCTACAACCCGACTTAAGTGTAAATACAATACTTTATTTGCTCAAGGCAAATACCAAATATCAATACAAAACGCACGCCAAGGGGAAAAGGGAACGATGAGCGGTGCCCAAGTAAAGAAATCATAAACCATTTCCAGCCTGCGGACCTCCAGCCGGAGAGTCATCTCAGCCTGCCTCTCTTTGTCCTGCTTTTCCATATCTATACGGGCCAGGCGAACCTTAAGGCGGGCATCAGCACCAGCACTCGACAGTGCGGGTAGTGGCAGGGGAAAAGGGATCATAACGTGGCAAGGTGGCAGGCGCCTTAACCTTTACATCGGACCCCACATCCGCTTTGGCATCACGCACCACCACCACCTCACGTTCGTCCGCTACCATAAACCCAGGTGAAGGAGGGGGAGGGAGCCGATCTGCAGCCGCAGACTCACCCGCACAAAGCACTTTCCTTTCCACCAGCATGTCCACAATTAGTTCCTTCAGTTTGGCCTTTACTAAAGACCTCTGAACCGTGAAACTGAAGTGATCCGCTATGGCATGTAAGTCGCTCTTCCTACATAGGTTAATGTGCTCAATAGACGGATCCAACAGAAACACATCCAAATCAAAAGACGCCATAGCTGGCCCGCCTACCACTAGTAAGGACCAAGCCAACTAGAACTACAAAAGATGTAGCCTACTACACAACACCAACACCCCACTACAATAAGCCCGATGCACAGCATGTTGATGTGGCAAACTCGAGACTTGCGTCTCCGATCGGGAGTCTGGATAACATAATCAGTGTTACTCAACTTCTGTTCCACAGAGTAGGGACCTGAGAAACGGGCAGAGAGAGAGGACCCTGGAATGGGTAACAAAACTAAAACCTGGTCACCTGGTTGCAACGAACGTGGGACTGCTTTCATATCAAAGTGACGCTTCATCCTCTTCTGTGAGGAGGAGAGAGCGTCTTTAGCGAGAGCGCACGCACTGTGCAAGCGCTCACGAAACCTGCTCACATAAGCCAACACGCTTTGTGACGGAGCACTACCTGAACTAAACTGATCTTTTAGGACTCTGAGAGGTCCGCGAACTGTATGTCCGAAGACAAGGTCAGCCGGACTAAATCCTAAAGACTCCTGAACAATCTCACGAACTGCAAACAAAGCAAAAGGAACACCCTCATCCCAGTCGTTTCCAGTCTCACAACAGTACTTCCGCAGCACGGATTTAAAAGTTTGATGCCACCGCTCGAGTGCACCTTGCGACTCAGGGTGGTAGGCACTAGACACTCGGTGTCTAATAGACAGTGATGTCAACACCTGCTTAAACACGTTTGAAAGAAAATTGGAACCCTGATCCGTTTGCACAATTCTCGGGAGTCCAAACGTAGAAAAAAACTTAATCAGAGCCTTAATAACTGACTGAGCAGTGATCTTCCTAAGAGGAATAGCCTCTGGATAGCGCGTAGCAACACACATTATTGTCAGTAGAAACTGGTTACCAGTCCTAGACTTAGGTAACGGGCCAACGCAATCTACTATCACATGCTCAAAAGGCTCACCCAGCACAGGTATTGGACAGAGGGGAGCAGGAGGGATAACCTGATTTGGTTTACCGGTGATCTGACAGGTGTGGCAGGTACGACAGAAATGAGCTACATCTCATTTTAGACCTGGCCAAAAGAAATGTCTCAGAACCCTATCGTAGGTCTTCGTGATACCTAAATGTCCAGACCATAGGTAGTCATGAGCTAGAGATAAAACATGCTGAACGGTAGGCCATGGGGTACCCACAATCTGATAGATAGCACTCCAGTCATGTTCTGAATCAGGACGGGAAGTCCACTTCCGCATGAGAAGGTCATCGTCGAGGAAGTAGGCCATTTTCTTCTTGTAAACTCCCTCCGGAGAAACAACACTCACCAAACACTTGGTAAGGGTAGGGTCTGTTTTCTGGGCAGCTACCAGCTTGTCACGAGTGATAGCCAGTTTCATTCGTGTCAACGATGGGGACCAGCGCACTTTCCTAGCGCGGTCTTTATTAAGGGGTGGAGAGGGTACAGTGTCGGAACTAACAAACTCATCCGTGGCCAATACTGGGCCAAGAACGGAATCAACCAAATCCACAACGTCAGTCAACTTGCGGGACTGCGCTCGCGTGACAAACACATGCTGGGAAAACCCCTGGGAAACTCCCGGCCAAGTCATCGGTCTGGGCTTCCGCTGGGCAGTCCAACAGTTCTAAAATAGGCAGCACTCTACCTCCAGCAATGTCATTTCCCAGGATGAATGTAACGCCTTTCACCGGTAGGGCAGGACGTACCCCAACCCTGAAAACTTACCAAATCACAACTCAAATGTACCTGGTGTAATGGGACTGGCACAAACCCCATTTCAATGCCCTGAACCAAGACGCTAGTACCACAGTATGAGTCACTTGTCAATGGAAGCACGTCCAACAGAATGAAAGACAGCACCAGTGTCTCGCAGAATCCTAACCTCTCGCTGGTCCTCCCGACCGCCACCAGGCAGTGAAACTGGACCACTAAGAATGAACGGGTCATAGCAGGGTTCTGGAGAGTCGAAATCACCTACCGTTGGCCTACCAGGCACGTCGGACACCGGAGGAGACACTGTTCGGATCAACCCAACCCCCTTGAGTGGTTTAACAGGCTTTGGTTGTTTATTCTGCAGGATTACACAATCAGTAATGACATGGCCAGGCTTGTGACAATAAAAAACACTCCCGTTCCTCCTTAGAGCGTACGGGAAGCCCTCTTGATTGCCCAGACTGAGCACTTGGAGAGGATGTATCAGAAGCAGTCCTACCCCAGGTACGAGAAAACGATTGGACAGGCTTGTGGGTTAAAACAAACTCGTCTGCCAGGACAGCTGCCTGGGACAACGCCACCTTCTGCTTATTTAAATAAGTCACCAAACGCTCTGGAATACTGTTCTTGAACTCTTCAAGTAACAACAACTCACGTATAGAAGAAACGTTGGTAGCCTTGCTGGCGGTGCACCACCGATCGAACAGGGTTTCTTTCTCTCGTGCAAATTCTGTATATGTCCGATTTGGTGCCTTTTTGTGGTTTCGGAACTTTTGCCTATATGCCTCTGGCACCAACTCATAGGCACGAAGCACGGTGGCTTTAACAATATCATAGTCTAAACTGTCTGCAAGAGAAAGGGAAGACAACACTTCCTGTGCTTTACCCGATAACTTGCACTGCAGCAAGAGAGTCCATACCTCTTTAGGCCACCGCAGAAAAGCTGCGATGCGCTCAAAAGCACTAAAATAGGAATCGATTTCAGACTCGCGAAACTGAGGGACTAAGGCTATGTTTTTACTAACGTCGAATGTGTCCGATGAGCGAGCTGGTGGAAAAGGCGAGGTGGAGGTTGCGGGCAGAGAACGCCCCGCACTGACAGCCTCAAGCTCTAGCCTCCATAGACTGACCTTCTCTGCCTCGATTTCCAGCCTGCGGACCTCCAGCCGGAGAGTCATCTCAGCCTGCCTCTCTTTGTCCTGCCTTTCTATATCCAGACGGGCCAAGCGAACCTTAAGGTGGGCATCAGCACCAGCACTCGACACAGTGCGGGTAGTGGCAGGGGAAAAGGGATCATAACGTGGCAAGGTGGCAGGCACCTTTACATCGGACCCCACATCCACTTTGGCATCACGCCACACCACCACCTCACGTTCGTCCGCTACTATGAACCCAGGTGAAGGAGGGGGAGGGAGCTGATCTGCAGACGCAGACTCACCCGCACAAAGCACTTTCCTTTCCACCAGCATATCCACAACTACTTCCTTCAGTTTGGCCTTTACTAAAGACCTCTGAACCGTAAAACTGAAGTGATCCGCTATGGCATGTAAGTCGCTCTTCCTACATAGGTTAATGTGCTCAATAGACGGATCCACCAGAAACACATCCAAATCAAAAGACGCCATAGCTGGCCCGCCTACCACTAGTAAGCACCAAGCCAACTAGAACTACAAAAGATGTAGCCTACTACACAACACCAACACCCCACTGCCGATGCACAGGCCCACAAAGATCCCGGACGAGCCCCCACTGTTGTTACAGCTCTTAGATGTATATAGCTCGTCTACGTCTAGGGGGGGGTGTAGAGGAGTCACAACAAAACTATGCGCACCAAACTTATCGTAGGAAGTGAGGAAGCAAGCACGCCAAACCCAACTTAAGTGTAAATACAATACTTTATTTGCTCAGAGCAAATACCAAGTATCAATACAAAACATATATATACATACAATCGCTCTTCTTGCTATTTATATCTTTTATCTTGCTATTTTATATTTTATCTTTTTGACTACTCTCTTGCGTACTGTTGCCTGCCATGTCACATGAATTTCACTGTTCAGAATGGCCCTGTGTTATCAAGAACATGTGACAATAAAACACTTTGACTTTGACTTGATCAAGAACATGTGAAATATGCTTCTTCGTCAAGATACTACAAATCACAATTTTTTCTGCTCTCTTTATATTATTGAGCCATGCTCGTCTTCTGTCCGTACTAAGTAGCAGAGTTTATTCACCTTAATTCTGGATTACAGATAGCCTGGAAATCCAGACCCACATCTAGAAAGCTGTAGGGTCTGGTAATGAGTAATGAAAATGGCCCAACTCGAGGGGCGGCACCAAGCATGCATTTGAAAATATCACTGCACGCAATTGGATAACACTACGACCAATCAGAAGAATACACGGGGTGACGTATCCAGAGCGACGGAAACGAGTTTGTTTTGGAGAATAGTTTGACAGAGACGTTAAATGTAGCCTAATGGAAATGGAGCCACTAAACGAGTTTTGCCGTTTTTTGCAAGCAGAATATGAGAATAGTTGGTTTGTACAGATACTCAGTCAACATTTTCGATAGATTGTTTGTTTACTGTTTACTGACTGATTCCGGACTGATTCCGTCGCAGCGCTGTCGTCATCTGTTTAGCCCGCTTCTGGCCGGCCTATATCAGATACACCGATGTGATTGGTTTACGTTGGATCAACAGGAATTGGTAATGAGCATGTTACTGATCACCAGAGTGACTCGCTGAGCAAATTCAAATTGTGCTCTCGT
Source organism: Coryphaenoides rupestris (assembly GCA_002895965.2). Classification (NCBI taxonomy): domain Eukaryota; kingdom Metazoa; phylum Chordata; class Actinopteri; order Gadiformes; family Macrouridae; genus Coryphaenoides; species Coryphaenoides rupestris. Next base: position 72,117 of record PIJE02000678.1, on the reverse strand, counting down.
GAGAACTCTGGATTTCCAGGGTAGATTACAGACGGAATTTGATCAAATCAAAATAAGCCACTCCACGAGTGCTATTGTTACCACAACCATACACAGCACAAAGATATGGCATGGCTAAAAGAGCACTATACAACAGCATACTAAGAGAGTCGTGGACCCGTGACTACTGTGTCTGATAGCTATTAGTGCATTGTATATCCACCAACATGGCCGACTTCCGGTTTTCCGAATTGGCTTTAACGTCACTTGCAAGTCAAGAATACGACTGCCGTCTCAATACCAAGAATGCAAACTTGAACTCACAAGGTCACGAGCACACTGAACTATCCAGACAGATTGAGACGATGCGTTCTTCCGGGGGCGTTTCTCAATACCAAGAATGCAAAAGGCAAACTTGTGTATTCACTTGCAGACAATGCATTTTCTTCTGGGTATAGCAATACATGTCATGAGCCAATAATTGTGTGTACATCACGAGCCATCAGTATAATATAACGGCATAATCAATATTGTTTTTCTGATTAATTAAAAAATATTGTGTATATGGTTATTCAGGTTTTTTTTTAAATACACACCTCATTAAATTGCAATGACAATTGAAAAAAGCATCTATTAATCACCAACTATTTTAATCAGAAAGAAATATGCCAAATGTGATGGCTGTTTCCAAGTAAAGTCACAAGAGTGATCCAACTATGTAACAATGTAATTTTAAGAAGAAGGCATTGATCTGATCACCATTATAAGCTTTGGTGTCTCACCTTAAAGGTCCTGTATGTAAGAATAATGAATCCATTCAGGGACTACATGTAGGATTTTACTTTAAATTGCCAGTTAATGAGCAGGTTGTGGTTGAAGTTAAAAAAAACATGAGCGCTTCCCCGACTCTCTGTTGAGTAGAACAGCTTTTGGGTGATTTCTCGTATATCGGGTCGGATTTCGTGGGAAAAATGAACGAAGTGACATGTAAGCGTGGATAATTAATATATATATATATATATCATAGCTTTTTTAAATGTGTACAAGGTTTAATTCTGATTAGAACTAATATTAGTTTCTGATTGTTATTGTCTCAACCCAAGGAGTTCAGAATGCACTTGATTCTGACATATAGTACATTTAAGCCTAAATAACATATGCCTTACCTGCATATTACAATTTTATGTACAATTTATCTACCATACAGACTGAAACTCAATGTTTTTATGCAAGAACTCTCTTTATTTATGCAAGAGATTCAAATAAAACAAACAATGATGATGAACTGAAATATTACTGAATGGGGACAGTACTTGGGCTACGAGTCCACAAGAACACAAGTACAGAAAAGAAAGCATATTGAGGAACGTCCGCCATCTTGTCGCCAACATCTCCTTTGACATCTCGTGGGGTACTGTGTGATTTGGACAACTTCACGTTACGCCTACTGCTATAAGCCACGCCCCCTGCACGTTACGCCCCTTTCTTGCAGTCCGCAGGCAAACCCTCCACTCAGCTCAGAGCAGCAGTCCTGCTGGTTTGTCCATGTGTGTGTTTTACATTCTGTGAGGCAGACGCTACAGCATAACTGTACACACACGTTTAAAAAGGGCCGGTCGACGTGCACGTCACGTGGTAGGCGTTGCATTCGCTTGGCTGCGTGAACTGGCGTCTACCGAGACAGCTGAGCTCATCTGCTGGAATAGTAGTAACCGTGTTGCGAGTTAAGCCTTGACGAATACCGAAAATGGGAGTGGACATCGAAACAATCACCCCAGGCGACGGTAAAGTTGCTGTTAAAATGCATGATATGACTTGGACAATGTGCATGATCATTCATTATAGCTGCGGAAATCAGTCCTGCTCATCGTTATGTCAAACGCTTTATCTACAGGAAGGACTTTCCCCAAAAAAGGACAGACGTGTGTGGTGCATTATGTTGGTGAGTTTAAATGTACAATGTGCTGTAGCGTAGGCCTACGCGCAGTGTGCTCTGCACTCACGATCAAATACGAGAGTAGTATTTCGGATTTCTCATCCCCAAGGTCCCGTACAAGTAGCATAGGCCTAAGTTCTTGACCGACGACTCGTATACTTTGCTTCGCCCTGGAATTACATTTCCAAATCATTTTGTAGTCATATATTTTAATTAATGAAAGCGATGTAACCAGCCGTAGTAGACGTGACATGTAAAGGAATCATTGTTCCCTGTTCATGGGGTCGGCTAATATATTTTGGCAAATGGGATGTATTTTGATTTTTCACCGATCTGATGTAGACTCCTGAGACGTGGGGTTCATTGTGTGATCTTCCAGACATACACGCAGACAGACAGGTATTGCTAGATAGCAGTTTAAATCATGTCTAATGAGTAATGCTATTCTAGAACATGATTTTGTGGAGTGGACTATTTATTAGGCTTCTGTAGACGTCCGTTCAACTCGCGTGGTCGACACGCATAACTGTTAGACAAGCCCATTGCTTTACGATTATGTAACTTGAAATTATCCCCGTCATTTCTAGGGTGCCGATTTAATTGAATCATTCTTTTTCTATAATTTGAAGACTTATAAACGTATAACTATCATCAGAATAGAAGGTCTATAATGTGTTCCATAACAATTCTCAAAATGTCAAACCTTTCCTTGAATTGATGTGACAAAAAATCACAAATGTTTCAAATGGAAGGTGTTAATGTTTGAAATTATTTGAAAGGCACAATTATGGTGCTTTGTGCTCATGCAAAGAAAATAGGCATTCTTGTCAAGAAGTTCAAGATTCAAGAAGTTTACGTCACATAGGACATACAGGATGTGCAGTGAAATTAAAAAGTGCAGGTGCCCAGTAAAATGTGTAATAGTACAAATATCAAAACAATACAAATATCAAGATTGAATTGGAGGGATCAGAATCAGAATGTCCACACTATTTACAGTATTTACAGCAAAAAAGAGCATTTTTTTTAGGAATGAGAAATATAACCAAAATAACCATATAAACAGCAAGGCACATCAACAAGGAAATATATATATTTTTTTTAAATGAAAAACAGAATAAAGTCAGTACAGACCATGTATGTCTGCATGTATGTATGTCATAAGTTATAAAACTGTGAGTGCATGTACTGTGTACTAACTATGTGTGTATGTCATAAGTCATAAGCATCTATCATGCCATAAGCATGTGTGCCCTGGTGAGGTCAGAGTTCAGTCCTGATTTCCTGCCCAAAATAATTATGTTTTAGTCTTTATTCTTTATTCTTATTCTGTTCTAGCAGCATGACTGCGGAGACGCTTGCATGACCGCAGCAGTTGGAACAGTTTGTTGTTGGGGTGGTGAGGATCCTTCATGAGCCGGCAGGCTCTGGTTCGACACTTCCTGGAGTACAGGTCCAGTCGGGTGGGGAGTGTAGTGCCAATAGTGCGTTCAGTCGAACACACCACCCTCTGCAGAGCCCTCCTGTCCTGAGAGGAGCTGTTGCCGAAACAGGCAGTGATGCTCCCTGTCCGGATGCTCTCCACCACACCAGCGTAGAAGGTCTGAAGGATCCTCTGGGAGACTCAGAACTTCCTCAGCTGCCTGAGTTGGTAGAGGCGCTGCTTCTTTCCTCCCCAGAGTGTCAATGTGCGAACGAGTTGAGATCGTCCACTAGGGATGCGTCAGTACTCACAGTGGGGTTCTACCCCGGTAATCCATGATAGTCCGTAGTCCTTGCCATAGGTGTCTGGTGTCACACTGCTCCATCTGCATCTTCACTCTCTCTGTACCGCCTCTTTGCGTCATTCACCACTCGCTGGAGTCCGTAAGATGGCGCTTTGTATTCGTCCATGTGGCCGGATACGAGGCCGGGAGTTGAAGGCAGCAGAACGGGTGCTCAGGGCGTCGCAGATGGATCCTTCGACCCAGGGTTTTTGGTTAGGAAAGGATCTCACTTTAACCGTGGGGATGATGGTGTCCGCTAGTGTTGCTATAAAGCTTGTCACCATGTCCGTAAACTCGCTGACGTCACTGGAACTGGATCGGAACATGTCCCAGTCGAGCTATATTGAGCCGGCTATATTGAACAGCCTTAGCCATATCGGGGGTGGGTGATATGGATACATTTAATAATGATAAAAAGCTATCTCTATGATGATATGTTAGATAAGTATTGGATGACACATTGTTTTCATGTGTTTTTAAGTTTTTAACAACAGCATATTTTAGTGATTGTGTTGTTGATTTGACCAGGTTTAGAGTGTGCTCTGGCTCTGTGGCTTATCTTGTCATTTGCAGGGGAAGAAGCATCTGAAAAACATACAAACAAAAAGAGAAACCTTTAAACACATTTTTAAGTTTAAGTTTCAGTTCAATTTATAAAGCTCAATGAATTATGACAGCACATACTATTTGTTATTACGCAAAGCAAAACAAACATATTAAGCTTTCATAAATAGTAACAAAAATAAAACATTTAAATGTAAAAATAAATTCATGTATATGCCTATAATGTACTTATTAAAGAATTATGAAAATTGTGTTACAGTCAGCATTATTACTGTCAAATAGATACATACTAGTACTTAATATTGTTGGAAATGTCCTACCTTAACTCTTGTATGTCTTTGTCTCCTTTCCAGTGGTCATAGACCTTGTGAATGTTTATAGGGCCCTCTCCTTGTCTTGACTTGATTCTCATCAGTTGGTCCAAGCGGTTTTGTGATTTTTGTCTTGTATCACTCCCATTTTTCTTTAACCATGAACTTGAAATCGTTGTACTGTTGGTAGATGCGCATTGCGGCTGCCTCACCTGTTTCCATCAGCAGCACTTGGAACTTCTAGGTCAGTCTGGTCACGTCATTTACCCCATGCACAAAGTCACCCGTCGCATTCTGTATGTCCAGTTCAAAACAGCCCACTCTTTAAGCAGACTTTGCGGACAAACAGAATAATATGTTATATTTACTGCACTCTCACTTTCCAACAGCGTGTTCACTCGTTTGCTCCAGTGAACGCCTTCTCCGAGATACTCCGAGATACTCACCCGCTGTCTCACGTCATCGTGTGACATCGTGTACCCGGACAAAAATGTAATATAAAATAATTATTTTATTTTGTGTGCGGTCTGAAAAATGGAGTGCGTCGCTCCTTCAACTGCCCTGCGCAGCCACGCACGTGTGCAGCTTACAGGTAACATTGGCCACCACCACAGCTGGGTCAGGATGTTGGGTCTGATGCTGACATAGCACATCATGTAGGGCCAATAGTGCCACGTCGGTGTCCGCTTGTGGTGGGATGTAGACAACTGTAATGATGACTGTACTGAACCCCGGGGAAGATGGAATGGACGGCAAGAGATCGTCAGATGCTCCAGGTTTGGCGAGCAGGAGCGAGAAAGAGTCTTCGTATCCTTAGAGTTGCACCACTTGTTGTTGGTCATGAAGTAAACCCCTCCACCCTTGGATTTACCTGACTCATCTGTCCTGTCCACTCAGAAAACAGAGAATGACTCGGTCGGACAAATGACTTGATCTGGCACCAGCAGGGTCAGCTGTGTTTCCGTCACACAAAAAATATTGCAGTCCCTTATGTCCAGTTGGAATCGAATCCTCACCCTGATATCTTCTAACTTATTTTCCAGAGACTAGACGTTAGCTAAAAGGATGTGGGGCAGAGGTGTGGACGTTGGGCATGGACTTTCAGTCTGTGCCGAACCCCGCTTCGTTTCCCCCGGTGTTCTTCATTTCCCCAGAGACGCATCACCGCTGTTGTTGTTGTGGCCACTCGGGATCGATGTAAAAAGTATCCCAGAACCTTTGTTGTAGACCACAGTTAATGTCCAGAAGTGTATCTCGCTTGTATGTTGTTAGTGCTGATACATTTGTGCAAAAGAAGATACAAATACAAATACTAAGAAAACGCACAATCTCCGAAACTACCAGCGACTAGACACGGCCGCGCCATCTTACATCTTACGTTGTCTTACCATTTGCCAGCCGACACAGGTACATATATTAGCACATTTGACTAATTTATATACATACTCGTAGTTTAGCACACAGAACTTTCATGCTGCAGAGCTATAGATTGTGTAGACCACACCAACCATTTCCTCATGCATTGAATGGCTGCCTTGTGCTAATAACAGCAGGCTAATTATGTTGTTGTAAATAGTCTTAGAATGCAATCTTGTGGATTGATGCTTGCTGTCAGAGTGCTGCCCAACCCTGCAGACAGCTGCAGCGGCTATTTCTGCAATCCTTGGAATCTCCTCATTTGCCTCTCAATATACACACAGCAGGGAAGATGGCTGACTTAAAAGCGGAGCTTATAGATTGTGTACTGTTATTTAAAGAACTATCTGAACCCTGTTATACTACTTGTGTTTCTATTAGATTGTATTTGCTACCTGTCAAACATAAACAAATGTATTGTAAGTATTTTAAGGTTCATGGCTCAATATCTGCTGTTTAAATCAACCAGTTGTATTATCGCTAAACCAGCAAAATGATCGTGCACATTGACATTGATTGTCTTGCTCTAATCCTTTTCCCTGTCCCCCATTTAAGGTTCCCTCACAGATGGACGTAAGTTTGACTCCTCGCGCGACAGGGACAAGCCTTTCAGGTTCAAGATCGGCAAGCAGGAAGTGATCAGAGGCTGGGAAGAGGGTGTGGTGCAGGTGAGTTTAACAATGGGGCATGGTTGCAACCCATAGTCTCGGGTCGACCTGCAATCTGAGGCCATTTGCAGTCTCGGGAGGAAGTTGTGTCACAGAAAGGAAATTGCATCAACATTTTAAGGACTACATTATTGTCACTACTGGAAACATTAAAACATTTATTGTCTTGCTGACATGTGGCCCATTTTGTAAGAAAATGACACATAGGAAGTCTTGTTGTCCTAGTAAGAGTAATATATGCATAAAAAACATTTATATTGTGACTAGTTTTATTTGTTATGATGCATGACATACATTACAATACTGTTGAAGGGTGGTTGCGAGTGTGACCAGCTGATCATAAAAAAAACTGATTTATTCATGTAAATTGATATTCATAATTTTATGCATATGTGATATACAGATTTAAATGATGTAAACGTATACCTACGATATGATATCAATACAGGATGTTAAGTTAGAGTATTATACAGATTGACAGGATGTGAAAGGTTACCAATGGAATTATATATTTACAGGATGCAGAGAGCAGTTCTAGTGTAGCAGGTCAAGACTGTTCCTCTATGTCTAGTACCATTGCCGCTCAGAACTGGGCCGCTGGTGTTGATACTTATCTCATCTAATGGCAGCTGGAATAACAGACCTGTAGTATAGTGGCCAACTCAAGCTGTGATTGAAAATTAGTCATCCAATAAAATGTTTGTAGATGCTTCTCTGGTTAATCAGCATGTTATACAGTGGCTTTTTTGAGTGGGGTTGGATACATTCTATGACATTTGATTGAGTATTGACTGGTATTAAATATTATGTGACACAATATAATCATTATGCCCAATATGACACACTCAAAACACAGGCAGGAGGTCGAAAAAAATGTCAGGTAATTTCTTCCCTAGTTAACATTATAACAACATTTTCCAAGTAAGATTGAACCCTCCTCTGATATGGGATTGACCATGTTCATAGATATGTAACAATTGCATCTTTATATATCTATATTTGAGACAATGTTAATGACCTCTAAACAAGATCAAATCATCTGAAAGAAAAATGTTATTATTGTTTATCCAAATAATTTTACAATTTGTCCCCATCCTCCTGCCAAACCAAAAGACAATCTTTAGGAGACTCTTTATTGGTTGCCCCGGGAACTCTTTTTCAGCATAGTAATTGGGGTATTCACAACGTGTCCCTCTTCCCGAGAAGCCAACACACTGTACAATATTACTGCATTTTGAACAGGAGAGGATGGAAAAAGGAACTTCTCCTCCAGATGACATCACGTGTTCCAAGCACAAAAATAATCTCCCTCGAAAATAGTGCTGGTAGGCTTAATTGGCCTACCTGGCCCAGTTAAGAGTCTGGGGTTATGGGGCTGCATGCCTGTGGTGCATTGACTAAACGGTGCACCACAGGTTGTCAGCCATCAACACACACACGGACAGTGCTAGCATGCTAGCTGTTTACCATCTGCTCTGTTCATTTCATTTGACAAACTTTGCAATAAACCGGACTTTTCACCACAAACCTGCCTGTGTCCTTGGAGGAGACCCTAATAAAGCCATATGATGTGGCATTGTGGCAGGGAGATTTGCTACATTTGGTACAGGCAAAACCAGACCACTGTGTGTATGAACCAGACCAACATTTGTTCAATCACCTGAAGTTAAAGCACATTATCAAGTAATATATCAAGCTAAAGGGAGCCGCGACTCCCTAACTGCTCCTGTAACCCAAGACCGCAACAGATTCTATGTTCAGCTCCTCCATTATGAGAAGATGACCACCAAATGGAGAGAGATAATGTCACCAATCTCGTTCCATATAGCCAAGGACATGAAAAACTTTTCCACCAGATAAACTTATATAAAATTACTCAGAAAGTTACTGAAGTCATTATAACCGAGTTACCCTGCAGGAAATATTTTGCCATGGAAGCCGCATTGCCTAAACCACTTTTCTAGGACCACCAACCTGTGGTCTAGTCGCACAATGCAACCAAACGGATTTGAGCCTCACTGTGCAATGTGAGGCTTGGGAGGTGAATAGTACATATTGCAGACAAGCTACGGATCGAGAGATACAAGGACTTAAAGATGCCTTAATTTTGTGGTGAATGAAGAGTGCCAGGTCTGCATCACCAATGAATGGCAAAGACTGCAAGATGGCAGGTTGCATTTTACATCGGTAAGAGAATGCCATCCCTCTAGCGATCCCCGTCCCTCTCTTTCACACTCACAAAAACAAGACTGAGTATACATGGGGTAAATGTACATCATTGTTTTATTTTTCATGATTAATATAATTGTATTTTACAATTTACAATATATATTCAATATGTATACAGACTATAAATATAGTCTATGATTAAAACCTCACAAAAACTGTTGAATATAGACCTAGGTCTTTGTATACATTTGTTTTGATTTTGTTGAACTAAAATTTTGTTTCTTCATCTAGAGCAGGGGTCTCCAACCTTTTTCCCTCAGAGCTAATTTGTCAAAATGAAAGTGGCCGAGAGCTACTCATGAGTATAATTAGTGAATAAGCTTATTTTGTGTGAACATTTACAAATGGTTGATGTCAAACACTCAAACATCTTAACATCGTATCGTAAATTCAAACATCATTCAAAAATCACCAAACATCATCCGAATGAAGACAAGCCAGCTGGGCTGTATCGCTGTGGTCAACAGACTCATCACACTGGATGGAAAACCGTTTGCACCTGTCCACGTCCTGGTCTAGCTGTTTTACAGCATCCGCTGACAGTGCAGACATTCTCCTTGCTACAGTATTAGTATCGGCAATAGACATAATTTCGCTCTTACTTTTATGGTCCTTGAATAAAGTTTCAGCCACCGCAGTCATCGCCTCTTTTACAATTCCGCTACAGTTACTACATCACTAATCAAGAGACAGCAGCGTAACAACTAATTGACAGCTGATTGGCAAATAATAATTTTGTGTCAGAAGGGTGTAGCATGTCTGTGCATTTGATTGGATAGAAATATAAACAGATTTAGCGATTTTTGTATTATTTATTTCTGCATTTTCTTTGAACATTCCACGAGCCTCTCAGAAACGGGTAGGGTGCGACTGGTAACTCATGGGCAATGTGTTGGAGACCCCTGATCTAGAAAGAATCGTGGGATCCTCCGATCGACAGGGCCGTTGGTGTGCACAAAAAGGTGGTTGCTACTTTCTCATTTAAGTTGGTAGAGATTTGGCTACAGCTCAGAAGGAGTTAAGCCTCCCTCAACATACGCTGGTCATTGAATCCCCAAACCGATGCATAGATCCCAGGTTCAGAAGCACATAGGCTATGTCCCAGAGAGCAAGCTCGAGGCACTGAAAGAGGGAGAGGCAGAGGCTTTGCTCCCTCAACTGCCTTCTGCATCAGTCTGATGCAGCTGCCACTCCCATTCAGTGCTAGAGGTAACACATATTGAAATACCCGTCACTTCCCCAATAATGGAATGGCCTAGGTGTGATCACGTGACATAAAAACAGAAGGTATGTGGGAAGTATTTGGGAAGCAAATGAAAGAACAGTTGACTACTAGAGCGTTGACCAGTGACTGTTATTGTATATATAATTAATATGTACAGATAAGATCACAGATTAAATCTGTATTTTAGCAATGCAAAATATGTTGGCAAACAATAAGCAGTGAGTAGTGTGATTGCATGACGTGTGATTCTTAACTGGTTGAGACTGTGGTTGATATCGGGGAAATAACAGGCAAATGCAAGAGGGTAAACCTCTCTGACAGCAACATAAACCGCTGTGTACCATGCTTAAAAGCAAAGTAGTGTTGTTAAAGCAAAAGTCTGTCGCAATAAGTATAAAGATCAAAATGTGATGATTTGTTAAATGCTAACAATGTTAAACGTAGAAAGTTACAAGTTCAAGTTACAAGCCCTGTGCTTCGTCATTCAAGATGATATTGTGTTCACTGGCGAAATATATAAGGTATTTGGCTTTTCTACAAAGTGTAAGAGAATCATATGAAATTAGTAAAATATCAAGTCAATTTTGATAAGTAGCCTATAAAGATCCAAATGTGATGATTTGTCAGAAGCTGTGTGCTGCCTTGCAACCTGGTCTGCCGACTGGGTCAGTTATCCCTGAGCCCTGGGTCAAGGGGGGCCCCAAAAGTGCCTTATATTGATCTTTAAATTATTTGCTATAATTTAAAGTTCCAATGAGGCAAAAGGTTTGGTCTGTTCAAGAGTAGAATGAGCTCCCGGCCCATGTCAGGATGGCCGAGTCGCTCGCCAGCTTTCGCAAGAGACTCAAGACCCACCTGTTCAGAGTTCACCTGGACTCTGCATAACCCCCGCCTTCCTCTGCAAATTCCGAGCACTAACATGCGTGTTTGTACATCTTGGCATTTATTAATAGCACTTAGAATTGCTTGGCATATTGTATGTTCTTAGATGTTGGTAACATGCTCAGAATTGCACGTCTGCTCTTATCCCAGCTACTTATGCAGGCAACTTGGCAATTACGAAACTCGTTCTAATCGTCTCATAAATATGAATGCTCAAAAACAGCACTATTCCTATCTTTATGTACCACAGCGATGTCTTGCTTTCTCCTTCAACAAATGTACTCTTTGTAAGTCGTTTTGGATGAAAGTGTCTGCCAAATGCCCTAAATGTAATGTAATGTCATACGCTATGGTCAACAGCCCCACCCCCCTCCAGTAAACATTCATGACTTTGCCAAAGGATGGTTCACAGGGTTTTCCCTACCTATCTAACTCAAAGGTGGGCCCCCTTTGTATTACAGGCTGCCGCCTTTGTTTTGTAGAAAATTACACAAAAACACAAAGGCTTCAGCAACAGCGTTGATGCGCTAGGTTTATGCTTGACAGTGTCCCCGATGTCATCACGTTTCTTGTGTCTTGTGTTCGCCTTAGTGCACGATTAATATGCGTTAATTTTTTTAAGCCGTTATTATTTTAATAATTGTTTAATCAACATTAACGATAACGATCACGAAACGATAACCCCGTGAGCTACGGTTCTAATGGCCCGACGAGATCCTGCGCAATTCTTTCAAAGGTAATCACAATTAATGGAAGTGGCTGCAATAGGGCTTTTGGATTTGGCCGGTGGATTGCTTAGCTGACATTCGTGACAGGACGCACACCACCAGCGCAAGTCTGCGTAAATGCCTGGCCAATAGAATCGGGCCATGTTGTGAGCCTCTTTTTGGAACAAGTAACTGACTCACCTCCTCTCCTGAATGTGTGTCAGGACTCACCCTGTACAATCTGTGCCTCAGTTATGGCGAAGTGTGGGAAAGTGACGACTGCGTTGGGGCCATACCAATTGTCCATCAATTTTCATCACTTGGAGGCTTTGGTGATCAGGGTCTGACTACTCCCTGAATCCAGCAACACCTGATGCATACCCCCTTTGCACCTTTACCGGTATCAGGTACCTCCCATCCGAACCGGGAGCGGAAAGCTGACGCCGTGGCCACCCTCTACCACTTGCCCCACCTCCCATCATTGGGCACTTGGGTGGGTTGTGGCCAGGCCAGCCGCAGCGCCCGCACTCCGGTCCTGGCATCTGACGGGCTCGTTGTGGGGGCTCTTGGACTGAGGACGAGGCTGGGTCCGATCAGTAACCCCTATGTGGGTTGGTGGGGCGGGAAGGGGGTTTTGTGCTGATGATGCGGGGAGCCAGTGCAACCTGGCAGCCCTGCCCTACTGGCAGAAGCCGGCCAGAGCACCAGACAGCGTCGAAATGTGGGGATGGGGCCTGGGCCACCTTTGCCCCTGGTCTGCGGTGGACGTGCCAGGTTGTCCTCGGCCAGGTAGATCGCCACGTCAAGGGAAGCCGGCCGATGGCACATCACCCATTCGGCTGTTGACAGGTGTAGAGCCAAGATGAAGCCCTCCCGAACCACCACCTCCAACAGCTGTCGGGAGCTTCTCTCGTCCGGGAGCAGCCAGCGTCCCGCAGTGTCCATCATCCGGTGGGCCATCGTGAACGGTTGGGTGCCGTCCGCCCACTGGATCTCCTGGAAGCGATGTCGGTGGCCCTCTTGAGCGCCATATTGAGCATGTTACCAACATCTAAGAACATACAATATGCTGATGTGCCAGATAGAACTTTATTAATCCCAAAGGAAATTCTTGTGCCAGGTTGCATAGCAATACAGTACAATAAAACAATAGGGAAATCAACAGAATAATTAAAATAAACTAAACTCCTTTCGCAGTGAAGTATGATACTGCATTATTTTATCCACACGTCTTTCATACGGGGAAATGGCAGCAAATGACGACACAATCGATGCTTGTTTGGGCCCCGCTGCTACTTGTGGAAGGGCTTTCTTGGATCCGCAGCCCCAGGCTCTCGCTGTAGTCACTGGGGTGCTACCATTTCAGGTGCTTCAATAGGTTGCTCGTGTTTCCCGTCTTGGTAGACACCGTCCGACGACATGTAGACGCAGGCAGTCGTTTTCTGCGCCTTGTCATTTGTAAAGTAACGAAACCAGTTGCATTTAATAGACTTCTCGAGGCGCTTTTTGTCAACAATTTGGTCACTTTAGAACTCGCGTTCCTCGCCGGTCGTTTCTTCGCGTCGCTGTTGGTAAACAATGCCTCGTGCCGCGGTATAAATGGGCGTGTCGAGCCAAAACACTGCACACCGATTGGCTGTTTTGTGTTAATTTTGGCTGCGGCAATTGCCAATCGTAGTGAATGGGCGTGTCGAGACAAACACTGCAGACTGATTGGCTGTTGTCGCGTTTATTTTCGGTGCGTCATATTGCTGCTGTCAGATCTATTCCAGATCGAGAAAAATCGTGAAGGCTTATAGATTGAGATCGACAAATATTTTATCGCGATCTCCATTAGAGATCGATTAATCGCCCAGCCCTAACCACAGTGATTCAAGTTTTCCGTCACCACGACGGATTTCCATCAATTAGATTCCAGAGAGGGCATGTATGAGATCAGTGTAGATCCAAAGATAAAAAGGTTAGGGAGGGGGGGGGGGTTTACTAATTGCACTACCACGTGATAAATAGGCATACAATCTACCTGGCTGGATGTCGTTAATTAATAGCCTTTACTGTTGCCGTCGTAATTCACGACCAGCCGTGATTGTCTTGCTGTTGACAGTGTTGATTACGTGCTCCACCACATGTTATGGTGTCAGGATTTCACGATGAACCGGAGTAAAATTCGAGACGGTTAGTAAAAAAAATGTATTCGATCTTCCGAGTCATCTTCGTGACCACCACCCGTTACTTTACAGCCAAGGAAAGTTAAGTTAACTTTTAGCTAAATGCATGATGTGCAGAAATGATGTGCGGAAAGATATGGGGGGAAGAAGTTCTGTATGCATGTGTGTTACGGTGAATTACTAGTGCTCTCAGTAATAGTTAATTGCTAGAACACTATCACCGTCATAGCGTGTAGGCTCCCATCCAACAACAACATACGCGAACGATTGCAAATTCAAGACTGTTCAGTGGCTGTTCAGTGATGTCAAAATAATTCATTAGCCCCTACTGAAGCTTTAGAGAAAACACGCAAACCTTACAGTATGGGAGAGAAGCCAGGCCCATCGCCGTGGGAGGGAGCTTCACCCCCCTCAGTTGTATTTTCTGCCCCCCCCTCCCCACCATTTTAAGTTTTAGTTAGTCCCAAACAAATACCAACAAAAAACCGGACTCTTACAGTGGTACCATACCAACAAAACACATTTGAAAAACCCCAACCCCACTGTCCCCACACTCATCCCTAGTGTCTTGGCTTGCCCTCCTCCCCGGAGGCCGGGGCTGCTGCCTTAGTTGGTGGAGGTGTCTTCTGGGTCGTCCAGATCCGTCCCCAACGTGGTCAGCCAACCACTCTACCCTCCATCCTGGAGACCGGAGGTGCTGCCTTGACTGGCGGAGGTGTCGCTGGGTGTGGGAGTTGCCGGGCTGTCTGGGTGGTATTTGGCAGCTAGGCCATGGTGGAGCTCGTTGGAGGGGCCTGGAACAGTCCTCGGTAGGGCCACCCTCCACCAGGCGACGTAGCACGATTCCCCATCTCTCTCCTGGAGCTTGGGCCTTCGGCTGTTGTCCTACCTGGCAGAGGCATGGCTGGGTTTCTGCAGGGGTTGCCAGCAACCTGCGGTTCTGCCTTGCCGTTGTTGCACCACTGTCCTCTTCTGGGCCCCACCGACGTCCATCGATGCCATGGGAAGAGGTTGTGCTGGGAGTTGGCCGTGTGTCCTTTGTCCTGGAGGGCCCCACATTGAGCGCCATTGTAGCATGGCTCATGCTACAATGCCACATCAAGTGGCTTTAGTTCGGGGCACCTCCAACGACACAGGCAGGTTGTGGGTAAAGTCCGGTTTATTGTAAAGTCGCATGTAATATGGTATTGAGCAGATGGTAAATGCTATCTAGCATGCTAACGCTCTCGAGTGTGTGTGTTCTTGGCTGACTTAACCTGTGGCGCACTGATTGCCCCAATGCACCACGGGCTTGTAGTAAGTACGTTTTTTGATAACCACATTTGAGGGATCATTGCAAAAAAGAAATTATATAAGAATATCAGCCGACATAACAATATCGGACATTTTTTACTCCTTAATATCGGTATCGGCATCGGCCCCAAAAAATCCAGTATCGGTCTGGCTCTTATCAATTCGGTTCTTTATCTGTCAAAGGTTTTGTTTACACCTAATTACTTTTTATGCGGAGATCCTCAGTAGGAAACTCCAAAAAAAATCGCTTAGTTGACAGCGCCCCGATTTATTTTGCATTCCATCTTACCTTACATCTTATATGTACATGCATACCAGAGTGTGGATACTATATTATGCTTGACAGCCGTAGGGAGACAACGACAAGTAGGGTGATTAGTTCTTTGCATGGACACGTGGTGGCTTTCCGTTACCACTCTGGAGCAATCCATGAGGTAGTTGATCCCTGCACTCACACCTCCTTGAGCAGCACACACCTCGCTTCAGCACCATGGAGCCCGTGCCCTGGAACAATGTGCATGCTCCTCGCATTCAGCAAACTACTATTGTGTATGTATACACACATGATGCTCACCTTGTGATGGTTTAGCTTTGTGAGCAGCGTTGCTGTGTATCCAGTTCCTTAAACACATCCGTGGCCCTACTTCTTGGAGCAAGCAAAAACTGCACTACCACTACATTTGGACCCTACACAGGATCACACCAAACGTAATGGTCATATATAGTGTAGGAGGTGGGGACGTGGGGGGCGTGTTTGCATTTAAGTATTTATCTCATAAGGTTGTGTTATAAGGTAAAATGTGCAGGTACTCATGTATAATCCATCCCATCTAACAGATTTATGGTTGTGGGGAACTTTTGTGGGCTGAATATTTAATTACAGTGATCATCGATGACTTCAAACGATGACCTCAAATCAATGTATTCTAAAAACCATGTAGATTAAATAATTCCAAGCAATCCAACAGTGTTTTCTCCATATGTATGATTGGAAGTAATTTTGCATTTATTTGTGCATTCATGGGTATTCATGAATAGCATTTGTTGTTGAATACTGTCTGGCACATTTGACACTAACATACAATGGCACAACTACTAGGATACTCCAGATTGAAAGAATTATACTATTTGTCACAATAAAAACTATGTTTTCATTATTCTGATCTTAAATAGATTTGAATCTTTTGTCATCTTTGTCCTCTATATGACAGATGAGTGTTGGTCAGAGGGCCAAACTGACTTGCACTCCGGACTTTGCCCTACGGAAACAAGGGTCACCCAGGCATCATCCCACCTAACGCCACTCTCATTTTTGATGTTGAGCTGCTGAGCCTGGAATGAAATGAATCCACTGCCTGTATTATGTAAGAATCATGGTTTTTTTGTAAGGTTGTTGGCCTTTTTAACAAATATTCTCTGTTAGTCATAAAGCAAGTATATCTGGATGTAAATTATTTTTCAGCCATGAAAGACGAAGTTATGCTTTAAGACAAGATTCTGCCACCGTTTTATTACATCCTGTAACCATTCATTAACTCAAGATTACACAACCACGTCTTCATACTTTCTAATCTCTGCTACTTTTCATTACATGTGTATTAATAGTAAACATGAGTGCAGCCTTGATAAGGATAATAGTATGGCAGTATATTCTTAAATAATAAAGGATTAAGTTTCTGTTGTGTTATCAAATCTCACATAACCTAGAGCAGCCCTCTCCACCAGCACTTCACCCTCCTTCCCTCTGACAGCAGACTTAGAACCCTTAGATTCAGAAGGAACCCTTTTAGCAAAAGCTTTGTTCCTTATGCCATCCTTGCACTCAATAGTCACACTCCCTAGTCAACCAACAGCCCGCAACCCTCTTAATGTGTATGTATTCAGGCATCTTGTGTTATATTGTATTATAACATCTTGTGTACTGTGTCCATGTACTGCGTCTAAACGTGCCACCCCATTGTGTGTGATTTTTTCCTTGTTTGAGGACAATAAATTACCATCTACCGAAATACATTGTTCATCAATAGAACTAGCAATGTTAATGTATGCCCCTTTCACACATGCACTGCAACTCTGAACTTTATCTAGACATTACCCTGAGGAGCTGCATGGGAGAACGCAAATGTGCGAATTCGCTGCCAGCTCCCTAATGCATAGTCTGTGTAATGTCCGATTGAGATGTGTGAATAGAGCTGGTCTTTGTCCGGTGAATTCCCATGACTAGAACCTGTTCTATACTCCGGTACGGTACGTGAATAAATGCAAAAAGAGTAACTTGCAAGTGTTGATGACATTGCCCCTCCTAAACCAAGCTTCTGATGAGGATAATCCCCTGTTGTCTGCTTCATGTGTGAAAGGGCAACTCCAGACAATGTCCGGACCTGATTCTCTGGACATTGTCCGGAGTTCATATGTGAAATCGGCTAATGACAACATTTTGTGCCCGGGTAATGCAGTTGAACAAAAAGGAATATATTTTCATGCAAAAATACATAGCCTACATCATTGTTGATCACATCAGAAAATATATCTTTGCCTAACTCATACTTTTCCCTTTCATTGTTTTTTTCCAGTTTACTTCCTAAACTGGATGAGGAGGAGCTGGACGTCTGCACTTGATTCTATAAATGGCTAGAGTTGATAGTTCCACAAATGTTATGTTCAATATTTTATCCATCGGTTATTTTGTCTGTTCCATCATATTTCATCATATTAGAAAAAATTATGGGGTCGTTCCTTGACAAAACTCAATCATCTTAATTTTAGATATTTTATCATTGTGCTTTACTTTGCTTTTGTATAATGTTCGTTGTGCATGATGAGAACAAACAATGAATTACTAGCAGTGACATTTTTGGGCACATGCTGTTGCACATACAGTAATTTAGGAGGACAGATGCTCATAGTGGAAAAAAAATACGAGAAAAAATATGCTTGAACAGTATGCAAAAGCACATATTTATAACAAGGCTTAACGGCAGTAAAACACAACTGAAATTAGTTCATACTAGAGAAGTACAGTTAAATTATTCAAATGTATTTTACCTGTGAAGTGATTGGAGACACCATTGGTGTTGAGCAGGATATTTATTGTAACATGATCCTGTACTAATTAGGATGCAGTTGTTTATTTCTGTTACATTTCAATATTAAAATGTTTATATTGGCTAGAGAAATAGCATTTCCATCAAGAACAAGACAAGTTTTAGATAGGCTAATCCTGTTTCTGTGGTTCAAAATACTTGGCAGACTATGGTAAGAACTTACCGGTTGAGCATGATAAAGTCAATGCCTCGTCTGGACATTGCTTTGACTTGCATGAACCCAAAAGCCATTTTACTTAGTCAACTCTTTTAAACCTCTTTTAAAGCCATACACTAGCGAGCACAGACCGCAGCGATCCATGAGCTTGTGATGCTGTTCTTGGCATCGGGCGAAATGCTTGAAATATTTTACAAGAGGGAAGAGGAATCATTTAAATGGTGACTTCCCTTAAAACAGAACTGAAATGCTACTGTAACCTGTGATGTCAACTGTACATTTTATTTTGTCATCATACCACACTGCCTAAATACGCCTTATGGTTGAATAGGAATAATCCATAGGCATCCTAATGGGATATTATGTCATGAATAATTTTAAATGGAGACAATGGAAATGTTGGCCTGATTAGAAAAACTGTCCTTGGCTGCTGATGTGTTGTGTATTACCTGAGAAGCAGTTGATATGGTAGCAGCTAACCATCCATGCACTTTCTAGTCATGTGCAAATTAGTTGCATACATACTAGTAGGCTAAGCCAATGAGACATTTAAAATGTGCTGCTGCAATAAAATGCTCTCTGCTTTTTGGAAAATATCTGCATTTTCTTCATGTGTCTGGCTAGAAAGTAAGTATTTGCAAAGCGCTATATATGCCAAGTGCCAAATGAGAATCCAAATTTCTGTCACATGACTCGATAACAGCACACAAATACGTAGATGTTATTTACATCCCTACATCCAGTACAAGCTATGCAAGACAGGTTCTCACGTGATGATTTAAGTCAAGATAAGAACACGTCAGGCTGTGTTGACATAACTTGCTCATACATGACACATGCTATTTGTGAAACCTGTCCTTTGAAATAGTTTGGAAATGGGCAGGCGCAGGCCCAGATGATCAAGTTACAGACCCCTGGCGGTAGGGTCTGTAACGGTGGTTTGGTGGCCAGGCTTTTGTTTTCTATATCTCACGCATACCATGTACAGGACACATACAGAATAGTTCTAATTCAATATGGACAGCACTGTACCTATTTTGGAAAATGAAAATTAACCATTGGAAGTAACCGTTATACCGTAACGTTATGAATGCAGCGTAGGGGGACAAAGGAGCGGGTGTAACGTGGAATTCTACTGTATTTTACCAATCATAGTCCGTTACGACATCGCTACGAGATCTCTAGAATTGAGAAATGTTGTGATTGGTGGTGGATGCACATATATACATATAACATTGATGGTATAACGTTGAAAGAAACGTGCGGTAGTTTAGACAAATGTTTCTTGATGTTGGTCATAGGTACAACCCACATTCATCTGTATGTTCAAAGGACGCCCGGATGCTGGATTGTTCCACTGCATCGTCTGCATGTTTACATGAGTAAACATGCATATTCATTTACAACGCCATAGTGGATAAATTATGACCATAACACTCTGAACAATACACACATGAAAGAAGAAGAAAAACATTACCCAATAAAAGTTTTTATTTTTTATTTTTTATTTTATAAAAATGTGTCTTAAGAAGAGAAATACAATGAGGGACCGACTCGGCAAGTCTAATCTCCTCTGGCAGAGTGTTCCAAAGTCTAAGGGCTCTGAAAACAAAAGACCTGTCACCTCTGGTTTTCAGCCTTGGATCTCATTATGCGTCCTGGCTTATAGGGGGATAAAAGATCAGAAATATAGGAAATATAATAAGTGGGAAATAGTTCGGGGAGGGGTATTCTGTGTATTGAAATATGTATTTATGTATCCACATTGTTGATTGGTATTATTTGGATATTTAGATTTGGGGGTGGAAAAAATATATATCGATTATTATTGTAAATAGTGTTTCAGGAAATGTTATGTATATATTTACTGTATAATTTTTATGCATATGATTTACCCCTATTTATGGTTTGGCCCAATTATTATTTTGGCTATAGCCTTATATAGGGCTCTCATTCTGTGCTTGAAGGGTGGTACAAGACATCATACAAGATACAAGATAAAGTCTTGATTGCAGTTCCTTTGGTATGTTTCTTCATTTGCCTCTTTTCCCTCTCGGGCAATCTCACACTGTTAAAAAAAAGTATAGAAATCCCACCAAAATTCTCCCCAAAAAAATGAATGGGTTGCTGCTTAGGCGGGCCCCCAAGTGGCATGAGCCCCTGGGCCTGTGCCCAGAATGCCATTGGGTATTCCGGCCCTGGGCAGGCGATAAAGGTTGGTAGGATGATCCGTCTGCAGAGATCCGTAGCTGTCAGTATTTACTCATAGGACGCTGATTGGTCCGGACAATGTTTTCTGGCCACAAGCAGATAACTTGAAGCCTGGCCAGACCGATCCATCCATCCATCCATTCTCTTCCACTTATCTGGGCCTGGGTTCACGGTGGCAGCAGGCTGAGCAGGGCCCCGAAGTGGCTCGACTCACGGTGATCAAACAATATGCCATACATGCAGAGAAACTCACCGTCACTCAGCAAGAAGGAAAGAAGACACATCGAGAGACAGACCTCCACAAGGCGGCACTGACACTGTTCCAAGGAAGTGGCAGAGGAGGGTTCAGAGGCAAAGACAGAGGAAGATCAAGAAGCAGAAGCGGGACCAGAACGCAAAGTTGGTCCTGACAAATGTTTTGTGTGTGGAAATACTGGACACTGGGCACGAGAATGCCCTGAAAGCCGCAAACGTGACAGAGGCCAACGTCGTCGTCCGCAAGAACACAACCAGGCGGACTGACTAACCGGAGCAGCGCAGGCCAGGGAAGGTGACAGCCTGCAAGCACTGGAGGACACTGACGGAGAAGACAGTAATAGGGAAAGTATCACAATACACACACCCGACACTTACACACTGATCCAGCAAGCCACACACACACACTTAGAAACACCACAAATAGGCACGTATCCAAAGCTAGACAACGAAGCATGGAGAGGGTTACCAACTATGATATTGAATGTAGGAGGAGAGGACATTGAGTTCCTAGTGGACTCTGGGGCCACCAAATCAGTAGTAAAAGTAACGGCATTAGAGAAAGAGCAAAACATTAGTGGCCGATGTGTGCGATCACTCACGGCAGCGGGAATCACAGTTAGGGAACATCATATGGTGCCCCCAAGTTGCAGAGATAGCGAGGGAAGAGTATACTGTCCAAGCATCGTTCCTATACTCTCCCTTTTGCCAAATAAATTTGATAGGCCGTGCCATGATGTGCAAAATGGGGATCTGCCTGATCTCCACTCCAGAGGGAGTGGAGATCCAGAGGGCCAGATGTAGAATATGAAAAGAGATGGTTCAGGGAAAGTGATAAGCACGAAAAGCTAATGTTCAAGTATCTATTCTGGGATCAGCATAGATGCGCATCGTATGTACCCATAAAACAGAACAAAGAACAACCCCGTAGATCTATATAGAGTACCACAGCAGACTTCCACTTTGACGTCCCTGGCTCAGCACCATATGTGTTGCTAGCCAAGAGTAGACAGGATCAATGGTGTGACCTAGGACCATGGGTGTCATATTTGTGGGCCAGACAGGGTTGGGAACCGATGGATAATCCCGGGATAAGACAGCTGATCGATCCTGACGGAAAGGTGCTTAGAGTTGCTTAGATTTTGGGTCAACATAAAAAAATATTTACAGACGAAGGGGGTTGTTAAGGAGTGCATGAGTGCAGTAGCTGAACCCTTATTTGAAGGGAAACAAAAAGAGTTTTGTGCTAAAATCAAGGAAATACCTATATCAGCATCATCAGCCACAAAGAAAACGGAAATTAACCCAGGATGTGCTCAGCTGGATGAAGCCATTCATAAGGCACCATGCATAGGTTTAGCTGTAGATGAGTCCACTGATGTGTTTGACAATGCTCAGCTGTTAGTTTATGTAAGGTTCTTCAACAAGGAGAAGAAAGAAAAGAACATTTATTTATTATTAGAGCACATATTATTTATAATCCCTCCGGTTCAATACATATTGTTATATTATTGAATTGCACTTAATTTATTTGAATTAAGTACATAGTGGCAGCCTATAAACGTTACGATGTCATACAGTATATGACATCATAACGCAAGTTAGACATTATGATGTTCCGGACCTTTGCTTCAGGACATTTTCTTTTACTGGACCTCTTTGAAATTTAATTGAATACCCCTGGGTTAGACCATGTGTCAAAAGGGGGAATGATGAGCACCATCAGCCCACATTGGTTCACCAAAGGCTTCAGAAATTACTCAAAAATGTTGTGATGCATGTATTATCTGTGCCACTAACAACATAGGGAGAGGAATTCAGACAACACCAGCAGCCCACCCGGCTCCAGACCTACCATTTGAACATGTCCAAACGGATTTCATTGAACTAACCCCTATCAAGGGCAAAAGTATTGCTTGGTGATGATGGATATGTTCTCTAAATGGGTGGAAGTGTTCCCATCATTCAAAAGCAGACGCCAGCACAGTCGAAAAATCATTCATTACTGAAATCATACCACCATGGGGCATCCCGAGAAGAATCAGTAGCGATAATGGTTCACATGGTATTGATTTAAAATCACACTGCACATATCATCCAGCCAGTGGATTGACCAAATGCTGTGCTGACACAAGTTTAGCATGGACAAAAGTCCTCCCCCCAGTGGTGCTGCTGCAAATGAGGGCCAGAATCTGACCAAAACATGGGCTGAACCCATACGAGGTCCTTTTCGGCGACGGAAAGTCGTAGAAACAACCCGGGTGGACCGGCCCGTACCAGATTCTGCTAACAACCCAATCCGACGTCAAGGTGGGAGAGAGGGTGATGTGGGTGCATGCCTGGCACTGCAAGCGAGCACCAGCACCGCCTGTGACCAAGGGTGACGACAGACCATCACCCAACCACAAGGAAAAGAAGCAGATGACCAAGAACGACGCAACCTAAGCTGTACACACACACCACTGATTCCCACACGGTGCAAGCCGTAGAAGGTCCATACATAACCGCACATACTTCTAGAAGCTGAAGGACAGGCCTCATATGACCACAGTCTATATATCATTGTGTAATTTTGTGAACGGTGCATGCTTGAGAGTGCATGCACGTCCAGGGACTGGACGCGCATGTAAGTGAACGAACACTTGCTAGATTAATTAGTCAAGGCCATATCCCCAATTTGTGGGAAACACCTTATCTATGTAAGATGCCAGATGTCATCCTGATGCAGAGAGGACAAGGGGGGAATCCATCCTGAGACAGAAGACTTTCTGTAACTTTGATCGGGTTCTTTTAGTTGGGGGGTGCAGCACAGGGGCCTCTCACATGATTCATATGTTGTATGACGTTCCTCTGCTGGGTGCAGCTGCATCTTGACTCAAACGTATGGTCCAACACCTGCGCAGTCCACAGACTCCTGTTATGTAACACCCTGCACTTTTCTGCCATAAAAATGAGCACCAGACTCTGTTCGACACGCTCATCCTTCAACAGGTCTTGGTGGCCTGTTGACCGGTGGGAGCCTTCAGTGCTGAATATTACTTTGTACTTTGATATGTTAGAATAAACTTGTATGTGTTACGATTTTACATGAGTTGCTTGGTCATTGATTGTCCAGATTTTCCACAACAGCCCCCCAGACGTCCTTCTCCCCAGCGACACTCTCCAGCCCCTCCTGGGGGATCCCAAAGTATTCCCAGGCCAGATGGGATATATAATTCCTCCAGCGGATTCTGGGTCTGTACTGGGGTCTCCTCCCAGTCGGACATGCCCGGAAATCCTCTAAGGGGTGGTGCCCGGTAGGCATCCTAATCAGATGCCCGAAACACCTCAGCTGACTACTTTCGACACAAAGGGAGCATCGGCTCTACTCCGAGCTCCCTCTGGATGTCTGAGCTCCTCACCCTATATCTCTATTCTACTCATTTGGGCCGCTTCTATCCTCAATCTCATTCTTTCGGTCACTACCCAAAGCATGTGACCTTAGGTGAGGGTTGGAACGTAGCTTTACCAGTAAATCGAGAGCTTCGCCTCCCTGCTCAGCTCCCTCCTCACTACAACGGATCGGTACATTGCCCGCATTACTGCAGACGCCGCACCAATCCATCTTTCCAAGAGGAGTCACTCGTCCAAGATGTACCAATGAGCTGGAATTCAACTCCCGAGAGGATTTCAGGCCTGTCCCCTAAATGGGTGTTATCTGAATGAAAAGTGTAGTCATTAATTCTGCTGGTCTTGTGTGTTTGTAGGTACGTCACTAAGCTCCTGGGTGGTGCTGCCTGCACTCTGCCACTTCTTGCATACAATGGAGGCCTCAGATGTTGACCCTGCCTATGTAGTGTGCTTCAAGGCTGCATTCACAGAGGACCTAAACAGACCAAAGGAGAACAAGTAGAACAAACATGTCATGGCTTAAGGTAGCAACACCTCTAGATCACAGATTCAAGGACCTCAGTTGCCTGCCCAGAGCAGAGAGGGAAGAGGTGTGGCGAAAGCTGACTGAGATGCTTAAGGACAGGGAACCTGCACCACAGCCCTCCACAGAGGAAATAGAATCTGAGCCACAAAAGAAGAATGAGCTCCCGGCTGATGTCAGGACGGCCGAGTTGCTCACCAGCTTAGCCAGCTTCCGCAAGAGACTGAAGACCCACATATTCAGAGTTCACCTGGACTCTGACTCCCCCCCCCACCCCCGCCTTCCTCTGCGAATCCCTAGCATTAACTTGTGTGTTGTACGTCTTGGCATTATTAATAGTACTTAGCATTGCTTGGCATATTGTATGTTCTTAGGTGTTGGTAACTTGCTCAGAATTGCACGTCTGCACTTATCCCAGCTATTTATGCAGGCAACTTAGCAATTATGAAGCACGTTCTATTTGCCTCGTAACTATGAATGCTCGAAAACAGCTCTATTCCTCTCTTTATGTTCCACAGCGATATATTGCTGTCTCCTTCAACAAATGTACACTTAGTAAGTCGCTTTGGATAAAAACCTCTGCCAAATGCCCTAAATCTAAATGTAAATGTGAGATGGCCCTCCTACTGATGGAGTCAGAGTCTGATGATGAGGCACCGTCCACAGACAAAACTCTAGACAGGTATAGGGCAGAGCCCAGTGTCAGTGTAGAGGCATGGCCCCTACAGTGGTGGTCGGCACACAAAGGTGCTCATGCTAAGCTGGCCCATATTGCACAAATGTACTGAGCTACACCTGCTTCAACAGTGCCATGTGTTTTAACTAAGAATATGAAAAGGAATTGTTCATGTTGTCTCTTCAAAGAAACAATGGCATTCCATTCATTTGGGTGAGATGTTAATTTAGAGGCAAGCTGTTTAAATTCACTTTGTAGCAGATGTTAATATTGCTCAGTGGTTGTCTGCTAATTCAGTGCAATTCATGTTGTGAGATGTTATAATAAAGTAAAAAAAAACCTCTTTCTCTTTGATGCATTTTTTTATTTCACCACACATACATCTCCCTCCAAAGTAAAAGTAAATACGAGTATTTTAAACTTCTGATCAATCATGATTAATCACAGATTATTATTGTGATTAACTCGATTCCTTTTTTTCATCGATTGACACCACACAAGCACATACACACACACACACACACACACACACATACATACACACACATACATGCATATATATATATATATATATACATACACACACACATACATATACATACATACATACATATACATACATACATACATACATACATACAAGGGCGTATTGTTGTTTAGGACATTGGTGGACATCACAGATATTGCGCCAAGAATGCGCAATTACGCTCCCGTGAGGCGCGCTGGATATTGGTGGGGACATGTCCCCAGCGTCCCCACTAAATTCTACGCCCATGCATACATACATACATACATACACATATATATATATACTGTATATATACATACATACATACATACACATATATATATATACTGTATATATACATACATACATACACATACATACATACATACACATATATATTATATATACTGTATATATACATACATACATACATGCATACACATATATATATTATATATATAATATTAAAGTTCCTGGAACTTGAATCACATGACAGTCAAGCGTTTCCTTTGACTGTTTGTTTCGGGGAATCACATGAGGGTGAAAAGGTGGGCGGGACTTGTAACGTCAGCATGGACTTCGTGGAGCAGGAGTGACTACTTAAGAATTCTCCCGCTGTACCGCTAACATTAGTGCCGAAGACAAGCGTCATAACGAGTCGAGCGATCTATCCAAGTTTATTTCTGGTTTTTATTCATTCGAATAACATTTTTGGCAATCCGAGCTTCATCGAGGGCAGTAAAGGTGCGTCTATCGTTTCTTACTCCATGTAGCGTTAGAGAAACACGGAACCCGCGGCTCACCTCCGTAGCATGCTAACCTAGCTGGAGCTCTTCTTGCGTATGTTTTATTAAGGCAGCCCTGCCTGCTGTTTGGAAACAAAGAGGAAATGGTTTATCTCTTCGCTACACCCTCGTCATTCAGACGTGCTATCGACACGGCTCTTATTTGGTGTTTTGCCGAATATAGTGCTTTGCGCCAGTCCGCAAGTAATTGCGTATTTTTGGTATATTATAAATAACTTATGGGTTGTATTGGCATGTCATGTAGCAGAGGCCTTGTATTATGATTTACCTCCGCATGTAGGATATCAATAGAATGACCGAGGATACTTTTCTCGGGTCTTTTTTCGACTCTTCTCTCCTAAATTAGCAAACACTATAACGCATCCCTTAGTCATGGGCTATCTCTCTCTCTATATATATACTGTATCTATCCTCTCTCTCTACTATATATATATATACTGTATCTCTCTATATAATACTGTATCTATCTCTCTATATAGGCCTACTGTATATATCTCTCTCTATATAATATATACTGTATCTCTCTATATATACTGTGTATATATATGCTGTATCTATCTCTCTCTCTCTCTCTCTCTCTCTCTCTCTCTATATATATATACTGTATATCTATATATATTGTATCTATCTCTATATATATATATGCTGTATCTCTATATATATACTGTATCTATCTCTCTATATAGGCCAACTGTATATATCTCTCTCTCTATATATATACTGTATATCTCTCTCTCTATATACTGTATCTCTCTATATATATATACTGTATCTCTCTATATATATATATATATACTGTATCTCTCTCTATATATATACTGTATCTATCTCTCTATATATATACTGTATCTCTATATATACTGTATCTATCTCTATATATATGCTGTATCTATCTCTCTATATATATATACTGTATCTCTATATATATATACTGTATATCTATATATATGCTGTATCTATCTCTCTATATAGACTATCTCTATATATATATTGTATATATATATATACTGTATCTATCTCTATATATACTGTATCTATCTCTATATATACTGTATCTATCTCTCTATATATACGTATCTATCTCTGTCTATATTTCACCTTTCTGACGATGTTGTCGCTATCGTGCAGTAAACATGTTATGTCTCATAGGGTGTGGGTGAGTTGGAAGCATTACTTTCTCATTCCCCTTTGGCCCTTCCTTGCTTTCCGAGGCTTGTAAATAGACCTGAATACGTTACCAGGGGGGCACATTCTTCATGTATATAATCAATTCGTCTGCCCTCCAGAATGTCGACCCATTTCCCCCGTAGTAAGGCAGAGTTGTTTTTGAATTGAGGGGTGACTAAATGGTAAAAACTACTTGATTTATTCATGTGGCCTGTTTTGTCGCTTGAACCACTTTACCCTAAATTCCCATCTGGGTTCAATTATTTATTTTACATTTAGTGTGACGTGATCTACCAATATAAAATAAACACATCTGGAAACAAACATTGGAATGTTTAAAGTACCTCTGTTCGCTAACACAATGATCCATTTGTTTGTGAGTACAGAGAATAGACAGATTGAGTATGCATCAGAGTGACTGGTGAGTCCGAGAGACTTGGGCCCCATGCTTTGCTTATGTTGAATTAAGTACTAAGGCACAAGTCTTTTCTTAACATACCCAGCAGTGTGTGCCAAGGCCTTGTGAATTTGACACAGAATTATTGGGCTGAGTATTAGCCTGAGACCGGTTATTCCAAAATTGAGGAAGATTAATGAGGATGAGAAGTCAGACTTTGTTTGTGTAGGCCTGCATCGTGTTTTTGTAGGTTGAGATGTGAGTCAATGCTGGTTTCCTGTTCTGCTTTCGTTTGCATAACATGTGATCTCATTGAACACTTGGGCCAAATATGTGTGATAAATCTATGTTGCTTCTTATCTGTTCTTGTGTATCGTTTCTTTGTGAACAAGTTTTACCGATATGGCCACCCAGATTTCTAATGGATAGTTAAGATGACCAGTTTTGGGTTCGGGTTAGGTATTTCATTGTTTCCCACAGCTGTTTTTTAGGAGAGTTAAGTTACTTTTCACAATGTATAATATACAATATTATTATATGGCTGTATTACTTCTTGCATTGTGATTGTCTCCCGCGCCGACTGGAACGTTTGACCTTGTTGTTTTTCCCGGTGCAAAAGGCACAAAAATAAACAGAGTCTCTCTCTCTCTCTCTATATATATATATATATACTGTATCTATCTCTCTCTATATATATATATATATATATATATATATATATATATACTGTATCTATCTCTCTCTATATATATATATATACTGTATCTCTATATATACTATCTATCTCTCTATATAGGCCTACTGTATATATATCTCTCTCTATATATATATATATATACTGTATCTCTCTATATATACTGTGTGTATATATATATATATATACTGTATCTATCTCTCTCTATATATATATACTGTATATCTCTATATATATTGTATCTATCTCTCTATATATATGCTGTATCTATATATATATACTGTATCTCTATATATATATACTGTATCTATCTCTCTATATAGGCCAACTGTATATATATCTCTATATATACACTGTATATCTCTCTCTATATATATATACTGTATCTCTCTCTATATATATATACTGTATCTATCTCTCTATATATATGCTGTATCTATCTAATATAGTATATACTGTATCTCTATATATATACTGTATCTATCTCTCTATATAGGCCAACTGTATATATCTCTCTCTATATATACTGTATATCTCTCTCTCTCTATATATATACTGTATCTCTACTATATATATATATATATATATATATATATATACTGTATCTATCTCTCTATATATACTGTATCTCTATATATACTGTATCTATCTCTATATATATGCTGTATCTATCTCTCTATATATATATATATATATACTGTATCTCTATATATATTATACTGTATCTATATCTAATATATATGCTGTATCTATCTCTCTATATAGACTATCTCTATATATATATATGTATATATATATATACTGTATCTATCTCTATATATACTGTATCTATCTCTATATATACTGTATCTATCTCTCTATATATACTGTATCTATCTCTGTCTATATTTCACCTTTCTGACGATGTTGTCGCTATCCGCAGTAAACATGTTATGTCTCATAGGGTGTGGGTGAGTTGGAAGCATTACGTTTCTCGTTCCCCTTTGGCCCTTCCTTGCTTTTCCGAGGCTTGTAAATAGACCTGAATACGTTACCAGGGGGGCACATTCTTCATGTATATAATCAATTCGTTCGGCCCTCCAGAATGTCGACCCATTTTCCCCGTAGTAGGCAGAGTTGATTTGAATTGAGGGGTGGACTAATGGTAAAAACTTACTTGATTTATTCATGTGGCGTGTTTTGTCGCTTGACCACTTTACCCTAAATTCCCATCTGGGTTCAATTATTTATTTTACATTTAGTGTGACGTGATCTACCAATATAAAATAAACACATCTGGAAAACAAACATTGGAATGTGTTAAAGTACCTCTGTTCGCTAACACAATGATCCATTTGTTTGTGAGTACAGAGAATAGACAGATTGAGTAGAATCAGAGTGACTGTGAGTCGAGAGACTTGGGCCCATGCTTTGCTTATGTTGAATTAAGTACTAAGCACAAGTCTTTTCTTAACATACCAGCAGTGTGTGCCAAGGCCTTGTGAATTTGACACAGATTATTGGGCTGAGTATTAGCCTGAGACCGGTTATTCAAAATTGAGGAAGATTAATGAGGATGAGAAGTCAGACTTTGTTTGTGTAGGCCTGCATGTGTTTTGTAGGTTGAGATGTGAGTCAATGCTGGTTTCCTGTTCTGCTTTCGTTTGCATAACATGTGATCTCATTGAACACTTGGGCCAAATATGTGTGATAAATCTATGTTGCTTCTTATCTGTTCTTGTGTATCGTTTCTTTGTGAACAAGTTTACCGATATGGCCACCCAGATTTCTAATGGATAGTTAAGATGACCAGTTTGGGTTCGGGTTAGGTATTTCAGTGTTTCCCACAGCTGTTTTTAGGAGAGTTAAGTTACTTTTCACAATGTATAATATACAATATTATTATATGGCTGTATTACTTCTTGCATTGTGATTGTCTCCCGCGCCGACTGGAACATTTGACCTCGTTGTTTTTCCCGGTGCAAAAGGCACAAAATAAACAGAGTTCACAGATTATTTCAGCATGCTCTTCCCGTGAAACCCGGAAGTGAAAAATAACAGTGCTTCCTGCAAAAAATAACAGTGCCATACAATAAAAACACTTTACTCCCTTGTTCAGTCTGTACAGAGAAATCTCATATTTCTGATAATCTGGTATTTCTCTGTACAGACCTTGCGCTCGGTTAATAAGTAGTTAATATAGGCTAATATACTGTGTGTCCGGTCTCTGGAGACGGAGAGCTCAATTGCCCATGCATGGCGTTCACATCTCATCATGACAAAACACTAACCTCGTTTACATGACACAACATTCCGGTTTTTGCCCTTGTTCCGAAAAAGACAATATTCCTACTAAGCTGTTTACATTGCTAGTGAAAATGAATATTCCACTAATATTCCCGTTTACATGCAGCTGTGCATATATCCGATCAACATAACACGTCCCCACATAGTGTGAGGCAGAGACCCACCTGTCTCCCTCCGGGTTGGAAGTGAGCTTTTTTTTGCGAGGGGCGGATGACCATGAATTGATATATACGCTTGGTTATTAGTCTACATCAATATTATTCATTAGGTTGCCTTCGTTTTAAAATATATTATCTTAATTTCACATGTATTAAATGGTCCAAAAGTATCACTATAAACGTAGGCTACTTGATTAAGCCTAACCGAATGATTTAAACAGCATTCGCAGTCGTGTCATTGTTGGCGTTGACTACTCAATGGCCAAGATTAAAGAAGTTTATTTGTCACATCCAGGATATGCAGTCAAATGAAACGTGGTGATGTTCAGCGGAATGTGCCAAATAATTATACACATAACATGAATTGGAGGGATCAGAATCAGATTATTTACAATATTTACAGTAAAAAGACCAGCTACAAAAATGTGAGTACAAACCATGTATGTCTGCATGTATTTGTCATAAGTTCTGTAATAAGTTATGTCGTGAAACTTATCTCAGTTTCCTTCTGACTGTGAAGATGAGAGAGGTAGCTGTGTATTACCTAGGAGACAGCATTGTCTGTGGATCTGTTTGGCTGGTAGGCGAACAGATGCGGCTCCATGGAGGGAGGTAAGACGGCGCAGATGTAGTCCTTGATCAGCCTCTCAAAACATTTCATGACCACCGAAGTGAGGCCCAAATGTTGGTAGTCATTCAGGCATGCTGGAGGGGCAGTCTTGGGCACAGGGACAATAGTGGACCACTTGAAGCAGGCTAAGACCACTAGGGTTGGGTATCGTTTGAATTTTATCGCTTCCGGTTCCGCTTATCAATTCCGGTTCTTATCGATTCAGAGTTTTGATTCCAATATGGTAAAAAAGAAAATTGGTCAAATGTTTAGATAACAAAAATATCTTTATTCTTTTCACCGTTACTGATCATTGACAAAGTAAATACATACAATAAAAACATAAATAGATTATAGAGAAGGATTAATCTAGAACAGTTAATTAAACTAAGGTAGACAAAAGGAAACCCACGCTCAGAGTCACAACTCCTCTCAGAGCCTTATCAGGTATGCTCAATGACTTAAACCACGTAAATTAGTAGTAGCCTACCTGAGATAGAGGCAACGTTTAAACTTTTTGTCTGGAAAATACTGGTTTAAATTAACCAAACAACATTTTAATCTCTCATATATTCCATCCAACAACAACACAGTGGAAAGCAGTAACAGTGGAACCATTTGTGGATAATACGGTCTCAGTACAGAGCCGGGCCGTACAGTCCCAGTACAGCGCCGGGCCCAGCGCAGTACATTCTTTCAAATCGATGCCGTGCTGCTAATACATTTCCCACATTTACTGCACTTAGCTTTGTCATCACTTTCTTTTACAAAGTGAAGGCGCACTTTTGACAGTTTACCGCGGTCCATCTTTCACACTGCTGACATTAGCATGTATAAGTTATACATGCATTCTAACCGCTAGCTTGTATCAAAACAAATGGACAAGTCGCAGCATGGCATTGATGCGTGACGTAGCCAGGTCCTGACGGATACATTTTTTTAAACGTCCTGGGAGGTAGCCACCACGTCCTTGCAGACATATAGCCTTTGTTTGCAATAATAAAGATTTATTTATCTATTTTAGGAACCGATAAGCAGAACCGAAATAAAAAAAAAATGTCGGTTTCGGTTCCAAATTAGCTGTGTTGTGTGTTTACATTCTGTGTTCTCCATTCATCATGGCTGAAGGGGCAAAACATTCACAAGTCTGAGCTTGCTTTGTTAATCCATCCATCCATCCATTCTCTTCTGCTTATCCGGGGCCGGGTCGCGGTGGCACAGGCTAAGCAGGGCCCTCCAGTAGTGCTGGGCGGTATACCGGTTCACACCGAATACCGGTGTGTATTTTCGTTATGATATGAATTTTTAATATACCGCCATACCGGTGTATTTGATGACACAACGTTCGGAACGCTGCGCCGTGCGACACTGTTTCAGACGGGACCCTTTTCAATGTTGCGCTTCTAAACACGCAAACACTGGAGGCGTGGTGACGGTTAACATAAGTTAGTGCTCTGGTGTTACGTTGCGGTGATGATGGATAGGATAGACATTGAAAGTTCCGAACTCGAAGCTGCAGAACTCGTCGAACATGATGACACGGAATAACTTGTGCCAAAAAGAGGAGCCGTGTCTGTTGCTTGGAGGTTTTTTGGTTTCAAAAAGTCCGACGTCGAACAAACAACCATTTCATGCAAGTGTTGTCGGGCTAAAGTTGTCGCTGGAGGCGGCAACGCGAGCAATTTGCTCCATCAGCTTAGCCGCAAGCATGTCTTGGAATATCAAGAATGTATGAAGCGCCCTCCACATCAGCAGCAGGTAACACGGGGAAAGCAAAAACAAAAGTTGAGCCAAATGCACTACTTTTTGTATTGGTTTTATAAAAGATTTTATAAAAGAAAAGTTCTGTATTTTGACTGCAATTGTCTTTGCATTCTGATTCCTCACTTCATCAGATTCATGAGTGACTCTTCTTTGTAAACAGCATAATTTTCTGGGGCCAAACCTGTGTGGAATTATTCTACAATATTCATCATGATGGTAAAATAGTCCATCCTAAGTCAATCTACAGCAGTAATTCCTCTCTCAACCAGTAGAATATGTTGTGAACACGTGATTATGCATGAAAAAAAAATACCGTCATATACCGTGAAACCGTTAGAATGTAGAAAAATACCGTGATATACATTTTTGGTCATACCGCCCAGCACTACCCTCCAGGCTTCTTTCTCCCCAGCAACACTCTCTAGCTCCTCCTGGGAGATCCCGAGGCGCTCCCAGGCCAGATGAGATATACACTCACCGGCCACTTTATTAGGTACACCTTGCTAGTACCGTGTTGGACCCCCTTTTGCCTTCAGAACTACCTTAATTCTTCGTGGCATAGATTCAACAAGGTGCTGGAAACATTCCTCAGATATTTTGGTCCATATTAACATGATAGCATCACGCAGTTGCTGCAGATTTGTCGGCTGCACATCCATGATGCAAATCTCCCGTTCCACCACATCCCAAAGGTGCTCTATTGGATTGAGATCTGGTGATTGTGGAGGCCATTTGAGTATACTGAATTCATTGTTCAAGAAACCAGCTTGAGGTGATTTGAGCTTTGTGACAATGGCGCATTATCCTGCTGAAAGTAGCAATCAGAAGATGGGTACACTGTGGTCATAAAGGGATGGACATGGTCAGCAACAATACTCGGGTAGGCTGTGGCGTTTAAACGATGCTCAATTGGTATCTGCCTTCTACCTTTGCAAGGTAGAAGGCAGATTTGGCTGCTGACACAGTAGAGGTGAAATCGGAGAGGAGGTGGAGGTAGTGAGAGAGATCCTGCTGAGAGAAAATGTATTTCCTCCATTTTCTCTCAGCTGCCCGCAGTTCTTTTGTACAAGCTCTGAGAAGAGGATCGTGCTGGTCTGGAGGTGAGTGGACAGAGCGAGTCCAAGGAGGAGGAGAGAGATGATGTCAGAGTGGAGGAGGCTTCCTCTACTGACAGGAGGGGGAATCGTTGTGGGGTGGTAGTTTGCGGGACATTTGCGGAGAGTAGAAGGAGAGTTTTCAGGTTTCTGCGGGAGGTGACTATGTTCGGAGTAGTGGGGAGGGAGGTTGGAGAATTTAGGTGTAGGGAGAAAGCGGCAAAATGGTGGTCAGACACAGGGAGGGGGGTAGCAGAGTGCCGAAATGGCGCAGGACCTTGTGAAGACAAGTTCCTGGCTCTGTGGGTGGAGGGAGAATGGGTGAGTGTCAGGCCGAATGTGGCGAAAACATTTAGCAATTCAGGGGATTGTAACTTCTCTGGCTGGATGTTGAAGTCTCCCAGAACAAGTGGGGTGCCATCTTCAGGAAAACAGCTGAGGAGGGCATCCATCTCGTCAAAGATGTCGTCAAGGGGGCCTGGTGGGTCCGTAGATCACGGCAATGTGGAGCTTGATTGGAAGGGTAACAGACAAAGCATGGAGTTCAAGTGCAGATCTGGTCAGGTGTTCCAGGGAAAGTCCCGTTCTCCCACCTCGCCCCGAGGGTCGGGTGGTGTGGGAGAAAAAGTAGGTAGTGGAGAGGGTGGCTAGAGTGGCAGTCTTTTCTGGGATGATCCAGGTCTCTGAGAGCTAAGAAGTGGAGAGACTGGAGAGTGGCGTAGGCCAGAATGGTCTGTTTTCTTGACCGCCAATTTGCGAGTCCCCCTCTCACATCAATGTCTTGTTCATCAAAGTAGGTTGAGATCGTTGAGTAGAGGAGATTGGAGGAGTTGTGGCACTGAGTGGAGGGCCTTCGGCGACATCTATTATGGTAGGATTTCCTGACTGTAATGGAGTCTAGGCACATGGCTCGGACGGGAGGACGGGAGGAAGGAAGGATGAAGCTGTAGGACTCCCGCAGAATGACTCTTGTCTTTGTTCAACAGGGTTTTGACTCCTGCAGAAAGACCCCCTTGTCTTCGTTCGACTGAGTCTTCGTTCGCGGGGAGGCTCCTCCTCGCCGTCAAGTGAATTGAGTCAAGCTGTATGCTCAAAACTGGGTGATTATCCCACTCAGCACAACAATAGGAGGTCGTTTTGATCACTCTTGCTTTGACTATCAACATTACTTTAAAAAGTACTTTGGTAAAGTTACAGGTTTGGTAAACAGTAACTACTACAATATTAGCTTTTAAGCTAATATTAAAAGCTAACACAACAACGCCAAAAAACCAACACTGCAATACGTTAGTTTAAGAGAAATAGCTCTGCCAACACTGCTACAAGCTTAGCTTTAAGTGTCCTTTAGCACAACAGCAAAACCAACACGGCAATAGGTTAGTTTACGAGAAATGGCTCTGCCAGCACTGCTCCAAGATTAACTTAGCTATACCAACACTTCTATGGCTTAGCTTGAAGTAAATGGCACTACCACTAACTCTTCAACAAGAATGGCTAAGAAATACAGCACTGATTCTCACCAACAGCAGAATACTATGTAGCCTTCTTTCAAAACAAATGGTTAAAAAAAAAAGATGTTGGCACCCTTGGTTATAGATGGTCTTCAATTTGAAAATCGACAAGGGGGAGGTTGTGCCTGACTGCATCTGCCGGCTACCTGCCGGCTACTTGGGCCTAGGGCTGGGCGATATGGACCAAAAGTCATATCCCGATATATTTAGGTTGAATATCGATATACGATATATATCCCGATATTTTTTCCGCAAAGTGAGAGCTGTGAAATGAAATGTTCAGTCAAAGTCAAAGCCAAATACGAGTAGTTTTATTGAAAACTCACTATAAAATGTAAACATAAACACTGTATAACAAAGCTCCGTAAGGTACACATTTAAATAAAAAAATATCAAATAAAATTAGCCTATAAAATAAAATAGGTCAATCTTTTTCTGAGGGCAGCATTTATATATAAAGAGATAACAAAATAAAGTGCTCAGTTTAAGAAAAACGTTTTTAAACATCAGCTTGAGATTACCTGTTTATTTTTGTTAACTTAACAGCTTATCTGAACAGTCTCAACCAAGACTATCAACTCAATAAACATGTTCTTGACGGCTTGTGCCTGTGGCTTCTCTTCATATTGCACTTGGTGCCACGTGATGAAAAGATTCGTAGTGCTTCCACCACTGGCTGTGCTTATGGCCCTCCCTACACATAGCGCGGTTCTGTTGCTCGTCTGATCGTTTGTATCCGAACCATCTCCAAGTGATGGAGCCACTGCTTTGTCTTTTACCAACCAAGGGGCTCTCCTCCGCACGCTCCGCAGACGTTGTTGCCTTCTCCATGTTTGTTGAAGAGTGCCGGAGTGTCCCTCCCCCTCCCCCCTCCCCCCTCCCCCTCCCCTCCCCCTCCCCCCTCCCCCTCCCCCCTCTGTGCATGAAAGAGGAGGGGCGGGGCCGAGGGCGGGGCCGGGGCGCGGGAAGCAGTGCAGAGAGCTCCGATCAGCGGCTTGCCTGAAGCAAGTATTACAGCGCAAATTTCAACTATATCGATATATGCGATATGGTCTAATTCTATATCTTATTTAAAAATATATCGATATATCTTAAATATCGATATATCGCCCAGCCCTACTTGGGCCTATATAA
Source organism: Coryphaenoides rupestris (assembly GCA_002895965.2). Taxonomy (NCBI): domain Eukaryota; kingdom Metazoa; phylum Chordata; class Actinopteri; order Gadiformes; family Macrouridae; genus Coryphaenoides; species Coryphaenoides rupestris. The sequence continues at coordinate 34,528 of PIJE02000678.1, read as the reverse complement.
ATAATCTGGCTATTCTGGAATAGCCAGAATAGGAAAACTCTGGAAAACTCTGCCTCACTTCGTCCTACCCTAGATCTCAGCGAGGGTGTTGCTTGATTATTTATCAGTTGAGTGCAAGAACGTAGTCACCATGATAAAGATACCTTTGTTGATTGTTATTTCCCCCTGCAGGATGTCTCTTTATCCATCCCTAGAGGACCTGAAGGTGGACAAGGTGCTGAAGGTAAAGTAAATTAATGAATTTATGAGAATGCTTATGGTATATTTGAAAGGAAGTGTTGCTTGATGCTCATGTTGACAATGTCAAGCAGTGATATTTCACTTCTGGTGAGGCAAAGAAATGTATTCATGGACTGTTTCCATACAACACATGGGCAACTTGAAATTGAAATGTTTGCTTGTTTATTTGAAGAGCCAAGGCCAGATCACCCTGACCACCGATCCCCTGACGGCCATCAATGAGGGAAACACCCAGCCCCAACCTGCCACAGCAGGCATGCCAGGATCAAGTGAGTCCTATGTTAAACATGAGCACATAGTGACAGGGATAGTATGGGTATTCATCTGTACAATGTTCTTTGTTTGTCATCCTTCTTCCTCACCCTTCATACTGTGTTTTCTGAGGCTATTCTAAGCCAAGTCATGGGATGGGTGCAAAGCGTAGTCCTATACGGACAGAAAAGGACTGGTAGAGTGAGGGACTCGGGGTAGAATTGGGTTGAGTGAGGGAGGGAATAGTGCCCCTTGCTTGGGGCACACATTTCACCCTGTCCCTCTCTCTGCCGTGTGTACCGCCTGTACTCTCTGCCGTTCCATCCTTCCTTTTTACTTTGGCTTGTTAGAAAGTAGGCTAGTACAGCATTCTCTTTTCATTGTGGGGTTGAATATATATATACCGACACAGGAGGCAATACATGGATCTGGAAAATCAGAACGAAAGGGGATGTTGGCTATGGAGGATGTGTACAATTTGTATACAACTGTTCATCCCCCTTCCCCCATAAATGGCTAGAAATTGGTCATCAGGCTATGGTTGGGTGGGTGAAAGCGGGTGATTATAGTGCATATCTCTCACTGTGAGGGAGAGGAGCAACCGATGTGCCAACATCATTGCTGGTCATTTTCATACATTTCAAGATTTCTTTATTGCCAAATGTATGGAATGCTTACTCCCCATTCACTCCTGCAGTATTCTTCTAAACAATTCTAAACAACCTAATAAGTACAGTAAGTATTCTTCGAAACAGTATTCTTATAAACATAAATTATAAAACAACTTTGAACAATTAGAAGATAGTACTAGGGCTTGACTACTGATTCTTTTCAAATCGACCTATCAATAAAGTCGACGAGTCGTCGATGACGTCAACACACACACACACCACGCAGAGACAGAAGGGCTGTCAAAGAATAAATTAACGGCTTATTATATTATGAAACAAAAATATATATTCCAAAGTTCAAAATGTCTCATTCGGTGTCAGCAATTATACGGGGAAAAATTTTAAACGCATAGGCTTACAACTCAAAGCATGTGCAATCCTGCCTTAGGCCCCTCTATAAACCTGCGGTCCAGCGGCAACCAGTGATCACCAGAACTGTACGGATGTGGTCTCAGGATGCAGAGGAGACTCTCCTGGGCTGTTTTGAAATGGCAGACTGGTGATGATGGTGCTTCCAGAGGCAGTTTGGTACTCTGTAGTGAGTGATACAGCAGATGATAGGCGATTTCTACGCGCTACGCGCTTCAGCACTCGTCGGCCCCGCTCTGAGTTTGCATGGTCTACCACTTCGTGGCTGAGCTGTTGTTGCTCCTGGGCGCTTCCACTTCACAATAATAGCACTTACAGTTGATCTAGTCGGGGAGAAATTTCACGAACTGACATCCTATGAAATTGCCACCTTCAAAGTCACTGAGCTCTTTATGAACCATTCTGAATTGTAAATGTTTGTCTGTGGAGATTTCATGGATATGGATTATATGCACCTGTTAGCAATGGGTGTGGCTGAAACACCTGAACTCAATCATTTGTAGGGGTGTCCACTGACTTTTGGCCATATAGTGTATATCTGAAAGACAGTTTTTGGGTTTTACTTTTGTTTCCCTTGCACGAAAGGGGAATAAATGGCAACAAAAATATAATGAACAACCAAACAAAATATATCGGTTATTGGCTAGAATTTTACAATCGGTGCATCCCTAGTTAATTTACCATTACATTTACAGTGATGTAAATGAGGAAATTGAGTGTGTCCACAATAAAATGTGTTTTCTTTCGAGAAATTGTAGTGTTAAACTCATGTTGGTTATAATTATGGTTATTTATGTATGTTGAAAGTGTACAAATACAAAAAATCCCAAATCTGAGGTGGTTCGGGCATCTGATTAGGATGCCCCCCGGGCGCCTCCCTTTAGAGGTTTTCCAGGCACGTCCAACTGGGAGGAGACCCCGGGGCAGACCCAGAACCCGCTGGAGAGATTATATATCTCGTCTGGCCTGGGAACGCCTCGGGATCCCCCAGGAGGAACTAGAGAGCGTGGCTGGGGAAAAGGGAGCCTGGGGGGGACAAATCACTATTTTGCACCATTCTGTTTTGCAGCGATGCTCTCGTTTTGTCTTGTTATAAATCCAGCGCATGGTCCCTGTCCTTTATAAAAGCGCCATGCACTTTACATCAGTCTTACAGGTCATTATATCGACGCCGATTTCAATTTGAAGACAGTGTCTCCAAACGGCTTTTAACTTTTCCGGGATGAATATAGTTATAGGCATCCAAGCTGCGATATGCCTTGAACGCCTCCCTTGTATATGCACACATTAATCTGTAATCAAGAGTGAAACAGGCACCACACACAGTCGACACAGGCACACACCACTCTGACTGTTTGTCTGTTCTCCTAGGCCTGTACCCTAATCTGGAGGATCTTGGAGATTACATGGGCCTGAGCCTTGACAGTGATGAAGTTCACAGGAACCTGGCCATGGTGCCCGTGGCAGACAATGTAAGTAAACTGTGTCACAAGGGTGGTTTGAGAGTGGGGCAAAAATCAAGTGTAAACAACATGACTAGCTCATAACAACAATCAGTACGTTTACATGCACACTGATTCCACTATTATTCAGAATATGACAATATTTCGAATTTTATACGGGTCATGTAAACCGCATATTCCAGTTTGAAATGATTCTCCAAATCCATAATTCAGTTCAGTCCTTGATTTTTGAGACATTGTTCCTCCAGAAAATGCACATTTCGACATGTTTTATTTTATAATTATAATGTATTTATATTTGGTTAGTTTCTGTTTGTCTCATGATTATTGTGATGTTCTTTGTCCTATATTCTGTGCCCTTCACTAGTTCAAATTGTTTCTCCCAGATTTCTATTTCATACTGCATTTAACATTTTTTTCCTTCTTCTCTGCTCGGTCTTCCATACTCCTACCCCCTATTTGGTACCTTGCTTCCTATTCACATGTGGATGTTTCTTTCTCTTATCCCCCCACCTGCAGCAAGTGGCCCCTGTGCTTGGATATGGGGCCATGATACGGCCAGTGACTGGGGCCGATGTGGGTATCAGAAGGGCTGAGATCCGCCCGGGCTTGCGGGAGGTGATCCTCTGTAAAGACCAGGACAGGAAGGTTGGCTTGCGACTGAGAGCCATTGACAACGTGAGTTTGCCGTGGCAGTTGGCCACTTCCACAGTAGCCCCCAACTGGGGAATTCAAGTACAGTAATGGTTGGCAGCTACTTTATTGATGCTGCTCAAACAAAGGCAAATCATGCACACAAAAGTACATTGAAAGGATGGGTATTCTTCTGAGATATTCTGCGCTATTAATTGAGAGAGCTATGCCTCCTGTTGACTGTAAAAAAAGACCATGTCCGACGACCGGGGGAGGGGTGCGAGACGGGTGAACAGAGCTAAATGTGATTAAAATGAGAATCTCCATCTGAAGATTGTTTGCACAAACATTAAATGGAGGGAAGGAAGTGTTCCCTGGATAAACATATTGATATACCTGTACTGTATATCCTGTGTCCATCCAATATAATATATTAAACGTACATTTAAAAGTTTTCGCCTAAAGCTGAATGTGCATCAGTGCTGATGTGCACAAGAACGTGGGTTTTAGTGTAATCCAGATGAACTCCAGTAGGCCCTAGTGGAATTCTAGACGGCCAGACCGATTTATTGGGTGGCCGATTTTTTATTGGCCGATCACCGATGTACTGTTATATAGAAGTATGTGTTGTGTCCGAATATGCGGCAAATATGTAAAAAAAAAAGTTACATTTAAATTCCCACAAGTGAAGTTTAGTTACCGTTTCAATTAGGGCTGGGCGATTAATCGATCTCAAATCTCAACACAGTCTGCAGTGTTTGTCTCGACACGCCCAATCGCTACGATTGCAGATTGGCACAGCCAAAATAACGCGTCAACAGCCAATCGGTCTGCAGTGTTTTGGCTAGACACGCCCATTTATAGCACGCCACGAGTCATTGTTTACCAACAGCGACACGAAGAAAGGAAAGAACAGCATGAGTGAAACCGGCGATGAACGCGAGTTCCAAAGTGACCAAATTGTCGACAAAAAGAGCCTCGCAAAGTCTATTCTATGGAACTCGTTTGGTTACTTTAAAAATGACAAGGCGCAGAAAACGACGCGAAACATGTCGGCGGATAGTGTCTACCAAGATGGGAAACACGGGCAACCTGTTGAAGCACCTGAAACGGTAGCACCCAGCGACTCCGCCGAGAGCCTGGGGCTGCGGACCAAGAAAGCCCTTCAAGTAGCAGCGGGGCTGTGCCGAAATGTCATTTGCTGCCATTTCCCCGTATGAAAGACGTTCAAAAAGAAGCCCGGATATAAATAATAATAAATATCGTACTTCATTGCGAAAGACATGATGCCTTTCTGGCAAATAAAATGTGCAGCATAATGACTTTACATAATGGTTTACAGTGTTTACAGATTTAATTTAAGAGATGTAAAACACTATTTTTTTTATTATTATTATTTTTAGTGCAGTTGTACTTGATTGTGCCTTGTTATTCTTTTTTGTTTACACAGTTAAATGTCTAAACATTTAACCACTTCATAATTCATATTTTGTGTAGAAATATTGACCAAACAATAGAGGAGTGGTGCTGCCCAACGGCTTTCTAATAAAATGTTTTTTCCAAATAACATGATCGCCGACTTGTGAAAATAAACGGGTGTCTGGGGTGGGGGGACTTAGATAATCACGGTTTGAATTACATCGGTCTCGAGCGTGGAACTAAAGACGCGATCACTGGTCTGAGTCTGGAGTGTCTAGTGTCTAATGTATATTCCTGCCAAGGAGAGGGATTGAGTCCTATATGTCTAGTGGTGTATACGAGGGATGCAACGGTACAGTTGGCCCACGGTTCGGTATGTATC
>PIJE02000678.1:0-21880 GCA_002895965.2 Coryphaenoides rupestris | reverse complement strand
ATGTGTATGGATATTTTACTGTATATTTACTGTATTTACTGTATTTTACTTTAGATTTAATTTACTTATTTTATATAGAATCCTATATATAGTTCTATTTCTATTTTGTAATTTCTTATAATTACTATTCTTATAATTACTGTCGGCTGTCGGGCGTTTTGCACATAAAGTTTTTAACTCATTGCTTATACTAACGTGTAAACTGTGAAGTTACAATAAAAATACTTGACTTGACTTGATTTATCACCGAAGTACTTCAAGCAAGGACGTGTTGTTGTTTAGGACATAGGTGGACATCACAGATATTGCGCCAAGGATGCGCAATGACGCTACCGTGAGGGGCGCGACGGGCTCCGAGTCAGCGTCTCTGGGGGGGGGGGGGGGGTGCTCCGTTAATTCGCGGTTCTGATGGGGGGGGGGGTCCGTTAATTTGCGGTTCTGAATTAACGAATTAACTAGATAATCGCGATTAACTACACAAAATCATGCGATTTAATAAATTTAATCGTTTGACAGCCCTAGTAATTTCTAATGCACAGAACCCATCGGACTTGTTTTTTCTTGTCCGCCAGACCTATCAACTTGCTGGCCTTGAGGCTCTGAACAAATGGACACTTTGCCGCTATCTTTCGTGTTAAATCTAAAGATGCAACTGTTAAACGATTCCAAGAGCGTAAATGTAAGTTTTGCCTCTTTTTACAAGGAACTGTACAGTTCAGAGTGTGGCTTTGATGATTCTGCATGCAGTCATATAATTACACCTGTTACATTACACAAACTGGAGAAAGCGGAGATGCCCTGTTCTCAATTAAGGAGGGTTAATTATTTTTAGAGCCCCCCCTCCCCCAATTTCACAAATCATGTTTTCAGGGGAGCCATCGTCTTATCAAGGGGAGCCAAGTTCCCCCTGTCTCCCCCCTAGTTCGCACCCTGCTCTTGAGAAATTGTATGCTTGCATAACTTCAGATCATCCACGACTTTGGATCTATAACCCATCTATAGCCAAAACATTTATTGGCTGTGTATCTCTGTGTCCCTCCAGGGTGTCTTCATCCAGCTGGTCCAAGCAAACTCCCCTGCTGCCCTGGCCGGCCTACGCTTTGGGGACCAGGTCCTCCAGATTAATGGACAGAACTGTGCTGGCTGGAGCCTGGACAAGGCCCACAAGGCCCTGAAGGCAGCCTCTGAGACCCGCATCGAGCTCATCGTCAGGGACCGGTGGGTAGCGTGTGACATTTTGTTGACTATCATGCTCTGCATTTTGGGCTAAAGTAGGGTGTAGGGGATCTGTGCTTGGTTTTACTAATTTCATGAATTTATCATTCAAAAAATGTTAAACATTGTATCACACTAAAGCTGCAGTATCAATCATCATAATTATTGTCAGTTGACAACATTATTTTGGCTCCACACGTTTGTTGTCCAACACTAAATTTTAAAATAATATTGTGGCTGCAAGTTACAAGTCTGATTCAGTTACGTTGGTGCAGATGATGCTGCGGACGATTGCTGTTTGAACACCAGGCACCATTGCCATTTATTTTGCTTTAACCTATTGCCATCTGTGATATTTTTACCTAAAACCCGAGTTAACAGAACCAATAATCTTGGCTATACAAAAATATTATTATTTATTTGTTTTGACAGGTGACATTTGCACCATCGGTCTTCTATCGCTCATTTGCACATCACGTCAATTATATCATGTCTAGTATGTAAGCAGGCTACACTACTGCCTGCTGGGTGGGTGGCGCTTAGGTGGGGATTCGCCCAGGCCGCCATACAAGCTAAAACTGCCACTGGCTATGAGCAAAATGCCACACCTTAGAAAAACTGACGCTAATACGGCTCAACAACAGTCTGGCTCCAGGGCAAATGCAAACCCCTTTGACCACACTGGACGACCTGCGCCATTCTCATGCGCCTTCAAAATCTATATGAAGACCAAACAAAACATTTCACATACATCCAGAGAGAGTTCTTGCTGCTGTTAAGATAAGATCGAACTTTATTAATCCCGAAGGAAATTATTGTGCCGGAGGTAGCAATAGAATAATAACCAATCGAGAAATAAACAGTAGAATAATAAAAGTAAGATAACAAATTTACAGTAAGTCTAAATCCTAGGAGAAGTATAAAAATATAGGTAAGATAATGTATTCAGTCAGCAAAACAGGAGGAGATGAGAAGAAGAAATTAGCTCACACTTACCCGAATGTCCAGCACAAAGGCCCGGCTCGATATGTTGTAAGACATAGAAACACAGTGCTGTAATTGCCCACTGGCCCCAGCCATGGAGATTGAAGATCCTCCATGCTGACTTCCCAGGAGGTGAGGCTGTCGAGGCAGTGGCATTGTGTGAGGCAATAAAGGGCTTTATGAGATGAACTACCCTATATGCACGTAGAGCCTCAGCCATTCAAAATGGTTCCCCAGGATCTTTCACTGACTGCCCTTTTCACACCATGTGTTCTACTACTATGAGGAAAAATCCCAATTTTGTTTTGTTTTATCCTTTTCTAATTTGCTTTCCTCCGCTCTCACACACACACACACACTCGAACACTTCAGGTTGTGCATTTCTGATTGTATTATTATTGTAGGAATACTTGATGCCATTTGCCAACTTCAATTTAAACATACTTATATTGTAACTGTGGTTTTTGCTTGAATATTGTGTTGAAGCCAGCCTCTGTCGTGTAAAGAACTCAGAATCCTTCAACCTTTACTAGCGATTGATAATTGTAATTATTGTAATAATGGTAATTATTGATTATTGATCATAGTTCCAATTTGATAGCCTAGTATATTTTATGAGACTTAGTCCACTGTCCGGTTAAGTTCAGAGTGCGGCTTTGATGATTCTGCATGCGACTAATATAATTACACCTGTTACACGACACAAACTGGAGAAAGCTGAGATGACCTGCTTAAGTGCAAATCGCTAGGTCCAGATGGAATCCAGATTGGAACTTATTTGCATATGTTTTGGGATTGTCCACCAGTGGCCACATTCTAGGAGATGCTTTCCTCTAACTTCTCTGAGATGTTTGAGATTAGTGTGCCTCCATCACCTGTTACACATTTTAAACGACTTCTCCAACCTTGGCCTGACAGATCAAAAAGCAAGTGTTATTGCCGGGCTTACAGCAGCGAAAAAACTGGTTGCTACACACTCATGCTCCCCATTCCCTCTCATGTATTCTGGGTTCTAACTAGAGATGCACAATTCATCGAAACCATCCGTACCTGAATGTTGATATATACTGATATCTGCTGAGACAAATCAGGTAGGGCTAGGCTTTATAATAATGCAGCAACTCTAAAGAAACGACAGCATCATTGAACTTGTTGTAAGAGAGTATGGTGAAAAAGAACCAGGATTAACCTAATTACCAGGAAAACATTTTTCATCTTGGGCTTTAGAAATATCGCTGAAGAAAAATTGACAGGTTCTTCTTAAGGAAGATCAGCATTTCTTCTTTTTTTGCCATCGATTCCTCTTGTCGACAATGTTTGATGCAGTGCTTTACCGCAATGGCAGCAAGGATAGGAAAGTGAGCATGGTTGTTTTCCGCATTGGAAAGGGCTGTCATCCAGAAGAATTGTTGGTTCTTTCAAATATGTTTGCATTTGGCCAACAGCACTTGTGTTGGCACTCCAATTTTGTCATGCTCCTCCAGAATGTTGTTGAACAGACTCGTCAAGCTGCTCTTGCTTTTGCTTGAGCTTGGACCAGCAGAAAAACTGACGGGACTGACTTAGAGAAGCTCCTGTATTTCTGAATCTGTCCGGTTTCCAGCCATTTATGATAAAGGAGCTTATTTGCGAAACACGTTTTTACCAACTGATTGTTTTTATTGTAATAACGCAAATAATACCATGCAGGATTGCTGGCATTCAGATCCACTTGGTTACAACAGAGCTTATGTCAAAACCTTACTTTCAAAATCACAAAAAGTTTGGATGCGATGGACCTTTCCACTCTGTCAGTCACGCGGAGAATAATAACCAATAAGATTGCCTGATTTCTTAAGACACGCCCCTTGCAATAGAGCCGCCATGCGACTCCACACATCAATTTACAGCAGCGCCGACACAAAAAGCTACAAAGCTCGCTAATTTGTTAAAATTCAAAGGTTTATTTGTCACCTATTTCAGTGTACAGGTACATTGAGCAGTGAAATGTTTTTTTCGCTAGGACCAGATTGTTACCGCGCCGTCGTGTGATTAGCATAGCTAGGTGATTAGCCCATTGTAGCTAGTAGTTAGCAGATCTTAGGCTTATTTTCATTTTAAATACATCACGAACGTACTCACCCTGCTTTACGTGCTTCCGTCCGAAATCCGAATGTCATGGATATATCCTTGTGTCAAATAGTTCAGGCCTTTCTGTAGAACTCTCTTAGATAAAGTAGCGGCATTTGGCAAATAACATACAGCGATATTGAGAGAGAATCATCAGCAGGGGGGCGTTGTTCAGTGGACATTACTAACATGCTGCAGAGCTGTGGGAAAGCTTGTGGGGCATAGCAACAGTAACTAGGGGGGGCGGGACTTGCCTCTTGAATAGGGAGAGGTCCATTGCACAGCAGGGCTAGCGCTGTTCACCCTTAGAAATCACAGGTGCAATTGTGGATGTCTGCTATAAATGAAAAAAACATTGCAACCTTTTCTATGTTTTTTAATTGCCGACCCATTATTAGTAGGTAGAGCTTGTATCTCTTTGAGATAAACATTAAAATAGCTGCAAAACTTTCATAATTAAAAACCCTTCTCAAACCATTTACCACTTGCTTGGTTGTAGAAACTTTGCATGCATAGGTTATTTTTGTTTTTTAATTTGTATTTTTTTTGCTTATAGCTTATTGCACGCTTGTCAGAACAACGGCTGCCTCATGACACTGCATGTTGCAGCGTACTGCTAATTGCAGTCGTATCTACATTGCCTTACCCATTTGTCTCTTTAGGCCCTTCCAGCGCACAATCACCATGCACAAAGACAGCTCCGGCCACGTGGGCTTCATCTACAAGTCTGGGAAAATCACCTCCCTGGTCAAGGATGGCTCAGCCGCACGCAACGGCCTACTGACTGACCATTACATCTGTGAGATCAACGGACAAAATGTCATTGGACTCAAGGTAAATTGTTATAATTATTTAGCCTTCCAGGCAATTTCTATATTCTGTTTTTTATTCTGTCGTTTAACACCTCCTACTCTAAGTCACGGATTTTAATCACTTCCTGTGTCATTCATGGTTTGGCAATAAATATTATTTTATGACCTTTGTCATGCGTTATTACTAATGGTGATTTTCCATACACATGGTTAGCTGCACTGTAAAAACAGTTTTTACAGGGTTCTTACTGTTGTAAAGCTAGCGATATATACTTCTAAACAATGCTTTTAATGTTATGTCCATTGGAAACTTTTAAATGTGAGATGTATTTTAATTATTTGTTCTTTAGTTAGGCTATTAGGCTATTAGCTTATTGTGTCGAAATATTGACCAAACAATTGCTCGGTAGAGAGGAGTGTTGCTGCCTGAGGGCTTTGCTCCCCTCAGAAAATATACCTCACAGATATACACCATGAGACACGGTGGTGTATAGACAGCTACTCTATGATCCATATCTGAGCTTGCCTGCTGATGCCGTCGGAGTTGCCTGTAACTGTAACTCTGGCCCTGAAAGGTAGCATTGGCGTCTTCATCTTCAATAGCTATTGCCTATATAACGTAACAATAGTCTAGCGCCACTTTTTTTATTTTTTTTTATTTTTGTTGTCATGATTTCTCCTAGAAGACAGGAAGCAGGAAAAACCCTGATTAATGAAAAATATTGTATAGTTTGTCTGTGTTTGTGTATTTTCAAAAGTGGAACTTTGCTTGTGTATTTTCAGGATCCTCAAATCAAGGACATTTTGACCACTTCGCCGACTGCAATGACCATCACCATTATGCCGAAGTTCATCTATGAGCACATGATCAAAAGGTACCATTCGGATGTCTACAGTTTATATCTCCCCAACTAAGGAAATGTCAAGTCTGAATCATGGGCCAGACCAGATTTTGGTACGACTCAAGGTGGCAAAACATGAAAATATATTTTTGAAAAGGGGTTGTCTGGAGACCATTGCTGTGTAGCACCAAAGTCAATAGGGAAAACTGGCAATTGTTTTGAAAAGATGCATGATAAATAGTTTTTCAAAGCAGGAATGTAACGAGTTAAGTTATATTGATACATGTTTGAAAAATGGAAACAAAACAAATATGAACAAACATTTCAGAACTTGTTGCTTCCATGCAAGAATCTGTGTGCCGGTATCTGGCTGCCGACAACCCGACCGCTCTCACTGGGCATTTGCTACACAGACACAACACAAAGACAAGAAGCCGGCCCAGCATAGAAAGCTGTAGCTCATGTTATTAGCTGACTAGTCTATTTGCATCTACCTATCCATTCTGTTAACCAGCAACTAATGGAAGATTGTAGCATTTTAAAGGGAAGATGAACTGCTTAACATTTAACACAATTAGAGGGATCAGAAACAGAATATTTACAATATTTATAGTAAAAAAAAATTGAAGGAATGAGAAATATAAAAAATGTATAAAAGGCACTATAAAAAATGAAAAAATATTTAGAATAAGGTGTGTACAGACCATGGATGTCTGCCTGTATGTTTGTCATAAGTCATAAGCATGTGTCATATATTATAAGCATGTGTACCCTGATAAGGTCAGAGTTCACAGTCCTGATTGCCTGCGGAAAAAAACAGTTCTAGCAGCGTGACTGCCGAGGCGCTTGCCTCACCGCAGCAGTTGGAACAGTTTGTTGTTGGGGTGGTGAGGATCCTTCATGATCCTTGAGGCGCTGGTTCGACACCACCTGGAGTACAGGTCCTGCAGAATGGGGAGTGTAGTGCCAATAGTGCATTCTGCTGAACGCACTACCCTCTGCAGAGACCTTGTGTCCTAAGAGGAGCTGTTGCTGAACCAGGCAGTAATGCTTCCTGCCAGGATGCTCTCCACCGCACCAGCGTCGAAGGTCTGAAGGATCCTCTGGGAGACTTGGAATTTCCTTGGCTGCCTGAGGTGGTAGAGGGCCTGCTTCACCTTCCTCACCAGAGTGTCAGTGTGTGTAGTCCAAGTCCGATCCTCTGTGATGTGGACTCCCAGGTAACTGAAGCTGCTCACCCTCTCCACAGCAGTCCCATTAATCCACAGTGGTGTGTATGTTGTTGTGTCCTCCTAATGTCCACAATCAGCTCCTTAGTTTTGGAGACATTCAGCATGAGGCTGTTGTCTTGGCACCAGAGTGACAGGTTAGCAACTTCCTCTAGGTAGGCCTTCTCATCGTTACCGGAGATCAGGCCCATCACCACTGTGTCATCTGCAAATTTGACGATGGTGTTGGAGCTGAACCTGGCCATACATTCATGTGTGTACAGGGAGTACAGTAGGGGGGCTGAGGAGGCAACGCTGTAAAGTCAATAAACAACATTCTCACATCGCCCCTCTTCCGACTCTAAAGATGAGTGGCAGCTGTGTATTACCTGGGAGACAGCATCGTCTGTGGATCTATTTAGTTTTCACCGAGGTGAGGGTCACTGGTCAGTCGTCATTCAGGCATGCCGGAGAGGCAGTCCTGGGCACAGGGACAGTAGTGGACCACTCGAAGCAGGCTGGGACCACAGACTCAGGCAGGGAGAGGTTTAATATTGTGGAGAATACTGGAGCTAGTTGGTTAGCACAGGTCTTCAGTACTCATCAAAATATACTGTCCGGACCTGCAGCTTTCCTGGTGTTCACCCTCATCAGAACCCTCCTCACGTTGTGCTCTTCCCTAGCAATGGAACTCACTTCAGCTATGGTCCCGCTAACGGTGTTGTTGCTAGCCTCGAACCGAGCATTTATTGATGATTTTTTTAATGATCGTCCAACCTGATCTAATAACCGTCACAACCACCGTCAACCCAAAGATTTTTACATTAAAATCCTCCTCTAAAAGTAAGCACTCCCTGCACTCACCGGTCCAAAGCAGCAGCAGGAGGAGGGAGAGGAGTGCTGGTGCAGCGAATGTGTTCTGCATCGCACCATTTGAACCACTGGGCAAAACAGTTAGAAGTTGTCTACCTTTGGAAGTTTAATCATCAATAATTTTTTTTACTGTCAAACGGACTGAATTGGAGCTGAGCGCTGCAGTGTCCACGCAGCAGATGAGTTCGTTCAAAAACCAATGCAGGCATGGACAGGGCATCGGAAGCACCGGCACTTAAAGACAGATGGTGGTAAAAAATAACTTTCCTGATGACTTGAATCTTGAGTCTTGAATCTTGACTGGGGCTATATTTCCGGGGCTTGAATGACGTTACCTGTCCGACCTGTGCATCCATGGCTGTTATTCTATAAGTAATTAAAACAAGTAGGCCTATTGTAATGAAGTCATGAAAAGACCAACTGATCAGCCCACCTGGTATGGCCGTATATTCACTGGGGTGAAGAGCACTGTTGAGAATTATGAACCAGATTAAATTAATGTTTAGGTGGGTTGGGAATTACCACACACTGTTTAACGTTGGTTAATTAATCATCTTACTGAGTGAAGCAGGCCTACCAAAAAAACATGGACACCCGACCATCACACCTACAGTATATGAGCTTGTAGGACATTCCATTCTAAAACCGTGGGCATTAATATGGAGTTGGACCCCCCTTTGCGGCTATGACAGCTGCCACTCTTCTGGGAAGGCTTTCCACAAGATTTTGGAGTGTGTCTGTGGGAATTTGTGCCCATTCAGCCAAAAGAGCATTTGTGAGGTCAGGCACTGATGTTGGATGAGAAGGCCTGGCTCGCTGTTGGCGTTCTAATTCCTCCCAAAGGTGTTCAATAGGGTTGAGGTCAGGGCTCTGTGCAGGCCAATCGAGTTCCTCCACACCAAACTCGTCTAACCATGTCTTTATGGACCTTGCTTTGTGCACAGGGGCACAGTCATTCTGGAACAGCAAAGGGCCTTCACAAAACTGTTGCCACAAAGTTGGTAGTGCCCAATTGGCTCAGATGTCTTCATATCCTGTAGCATTAAGCATACCCTTCACTGGAACTAAGGGGCCTAGCCCAAACCCTGAGAAACAGCCCCAGACCATTATCCCTCCTCCATCAATCTTTACAGTAGGCACTATGCATGTAATGTAAGGTAATGTTCTCCTGGCATCTGCCAAACCCAGATTCGTCCATCAGACTGCCAGATAGTGAAGCGTGATTCATCACTCCAAAGAACACGTTTCCACTGCTCCAGAGTCCAGTTGCGGCGTCTTTACACCACTCCAACCGACTCTTGGCATTGTGCATGGTGATGGGATGCTTGTGTGCAGCTGATGGGCCATGGAAACCCATTCCATGAAGCTCCCGACGCACAGTTCTTGTGCTGATGGTGCTTCCAGAGGCAGTTTGGTACTCTGTAGTGAGTGATACAGCAGATGATAGGCGATTTCTACGCGCTATGCGCTTCAGCACTCGTCAGCCCTGCTCTGTAGTGCATTGGACAATCAGTGTACCACATGTCGTCAGCCACCAGCACACACTTGAGGGCACTAGCATGCTAGCTAGTCACCACCTGCTCTGCCATTTTTACAAATGTTTCAACTTTACAATAAACTGGACTTTACACCACAAACCTGCCTGTGTCCTTGGAGGAGCCCTGAACTAAAGCCACTTGATGTGGCATTGTAGCGCAAGCTATGCTACATCTGGAAATTACGGTACTGCTGTTACAAATTTGAGTCATTTCATGACTCCTAAGAAAAAATCTAAATCAGTTGACATTTTTCATGGTGCCCTGAGTCTGTCGTCTCAGCACCTACTTTGGGGAACACGGATTGAGTCATCTCTCATTCTGATCATGCATCCTCGTGAGGCATGCATCCTCGTGAGGCAAGCGCCTCGGCAGTCACGCTGCTAGAACTGTTTTTTTCCGCAGGCAATCAGGACTGTGAACTCTGACCTTATCAGGGTACACATGCTTATAATATATGACACATGCTTATGACTTATGACAAACATACAGGCAGACATCCATGGTCTGTACACACCTTATTCATCCTCGAAAGTTAGATATTGTTCATCAAAAACTCAGTTGGCAAAATTTTGTGTCTGTTATTCAAGCAGCAGATCTACTTCACAGTTCTCACTACAGTTCTCACATGCATTTTGTATGAACGTACAAGAGAACAACGGAGAGATGCAGCTGTGGGCCAATGCAAGGGAAAATATTTAAAATTAGGCCAGCCTCCGCTTAAAGTGAAAAATATTGCTGTGCTTTTGCCTGTTCTATTTCCAGGATGTCCTCTGGTCTTCTGAGGTCAGCCATGGACCACTCTGTGCCTGAGGTGTGAGAGGCGGAGACAACAATGTCTACACACACCTGAAGTCAGGATGTCTACAATCTTCTAAGGAGAGATGCCACATGTCAATGTCTCTTCCCCACTCTTCCTTTTTTTTTTACCATTTACAATTTAGTTTGTCATTATAATAATTATTTGTCACCACAAGTGCACATTGTTAACATGTATATTTCTTTTCTCTTTGTTTTACTATCAGTCTACTTAATTTCAATACACAGTATGCTTGTTCCAGTTCTACTTTGTCCTGGCCATATACATTACTTTACTGTCCTTGTCCTAAGTTTTGACTGTCTTGTGGTCTGCGCTTTACATGCATTCCTTCCTTTGTGTTTTGTGACATTAAAGACAGTAATAGGTTGTTTTTAAAGCCATGCATGCTATCATGTGTCCAGAGCTTCCTCCTCTTTTGTAGAGATGGATCATAAGGCGAGTGACCTTTCACCCCTTTTGTCAAAATGCTGTAAACGCTGGTGATCCTTTATAGTTGGTCCTCAAACAACCTTTCATTAGAAATTACAGCTGTGCTGTCATTTCCCACACTTGGCCCCCAGTGTGTATATGGTCACCGTCATTATTGAATAGAAATATTACAATTGGCTTCCCTCTTGAAGTCTGTATGTATAGCTGTATGTATAGCTATATATAGATATCTTTATATATTGCATTCGCATTTGGCAGACACTTTTATCCAAAGCGACTTACAGCAATATTTCTGGCCACAAATATAAATAAATTCCACAAATTGCCTGCGGCTGTCCCGGAGATTCATATCCCTCCTCCATAATTAGGATTTGGGTTTTATTTACATTTTAATAGGTCATGGAAATAATTACCACATTTTGAGGGGTGAAGGTTTTAGAGAATAGGGAGGGGAGCACCATTGCCCACTATCCTATTTCCAGGTACCGAGGAGCAATCTGCCTTTTCCATAAATGTCCTGTTATGTTCCCATTCCTTTGTGGAAGCTCAAAGAATTCCCACAGCACATTGGTGGTTAGGAAAGATGTGGTTGTGCTACTATTTTAAATGTCATTGCAAAGGGAATAGTTGTTTTGTTTGGGAGATAGTCTGTGCTGGGCAGACCCACTAAGTGCACTTTCCACTACCTTTTGAGTGGTTTTCATTTTCTTCATTTTGCTATTTGTGTTCCTTATTGGTCCTGAATACAAATGTGTATTTTAAGTCAACGAAATTACTTGAGTATGCAGAGTAAAATCAATGCATTTACCTCGAAATCAAGGGTCCAGGTAATACATTTTGCAATATTTTGATTTGCATTGTTGGTGGACTTCCCTGCACTCGATTCTTTCTGTGGTCACATTTTCATTCCAACATTTTGTAAAATGCTGTGCTTTATTGATGTTCATGTTTTAATACATGGATAGGTCTTTTTTTATTTTGGAAAAATAATCTGACAAAACCCTGCAGTCATCACTGTAAAATGTTATAAGAATCCTAAGATTAACATATATGAATATTACTTGGATAGTTACTGTTAAACTGCCTTTTCAGTTGATATTTACCTTCTTGACATGAACTCAGCTTGCATTGCTTATTGTAGTGAAGAATGAAACAATAAAACAATGAAATTTGTATTTTAATGGACTCAAAGTGATTTCTCAGTAATATACACACATGTGAATTTCAAAGTTCCAATAGTGATACACAAAATGCATCTATAATCTTAATATAATATAGGTGGACTAAAAGCTAATGACCTTTTATTTCAAGTAAGAGTCTCTATAGCCAACAAAGCATACAGTGCTGCTTGAAAGTATGTGAACCCCTTGAGCAGTTTAGAGTTTTCTGTTTTCAAAAGATTCATCCATCCACTGTAAGACAAATCATTTACAAATGGAGGGCAGTCAACATGCCTGCAACTCTGCCTAGAAGTGGACGCCCATCAGAACTATCACCAAGAAGCATCAGAAAAATAATAAATCAGGTAAAGGCCAACCCACACATCACCTCTAGAGAGTTGCAGACCTCTCTGGCAGCATCTGGGGTAAATGTACAATCAGACAAAAAATGAATAGACATGACATTCATGGGAGGGTTGCTAGAACGAAGCCTCTGCTCTCAAGAAAGAACAAAGCTGACCGTTTCAACTTTGCCAGAAAGAACAAAGCTGAGAACACTTGGACAAACCAGAGGTCTTCTGGAAGTCCATTCTCTAGACAGATGAGTCCAAGATAGAATTATTTGGTCACAATCAAAACTGCCATGTTTGGAGACTGCATACCAAGAAAAGAACCTCCCAACAGTGAAGCATGGTGGTGGAAATGTGAAGGTCTGGGGCCACCGTTCTGCCTCCGGACCTGGGCGACTCCATATTATCCAGGGAAACATTAATTCTCCTGCTTATCAACACATTCTTGCCATCAGTCAGGGAGTAGAAGCTGGGCCGACCCAAAGCATACCAGCAAGGAATGGCTTAAAAGAAAGAGGATTCGTACTCTGTATTGTCCGGACCTCAATCCTATAGAAATGTTGTGGCTCGACCTGAAGCGGAGGGTTCACGCCAGATGTTTCCCCCAAACCGCTCTCAACTGGCTGAGTGGGCAAAAATCCCCAACAGCAGATGCGAGAGACTGGTCAGTGGTTACAGAAGACGTTCGGTTGAAGTAATGGCTGCAAAAGGAGGTGCCACAAGCTGCTAACTAAAAGGGTTCACATACTTTTGCATATATGTCTGGACGCCATGCCATGTCTGGAGGGTTCACAAACGTTCAAGCAGCACTGTATGTTTAATAGCATTGCTGTTTAAATGTGTTTACTCATATGCCTGTAATCCAACGGGTGTGGCGTCAAATAAATATTGACACATTGTTATTACAGGGCTCAACGTTATGCCCGCAGCAAGTTAACTTCATGTTCATGCAAGTGGAACGCCTCGTTCAGTTGTCTGAGCAGGCAAGTGACAAATAAATGTGATCTCTAATGTGACGTCATCTGAAAATAATAAAGCGCGTAGGTCTACTGTATCACCGTGGTGTTGCTTTTCTAAACGGCCAGGTCAGGAGACGCCGCAAGCAGTCGGGAGTTCGTTCGAGGCTAACGGCTAACGGCTAACTGCTAACCGCTAACCCCAGCCGACCAGCGTTCTCGTTCCCTATTAGCAAACTTTTGCTCCCTGGACAACAAACCGGACGACCTCACTAACCACCCAGTCTGAAACAAGGGATTGCTGCGTTCTTATTTTATTTATTTATTTATTTATTTTATTATTTTTGCGGAAACGTGGCTGCACGACAAAATCCCCGACACAGCCATCGAGCTTACAGGGGCAACATCGTTCCATGGGGATGGGAATCTGTGACAAAACAATGACTGGTGCGTAAAGCTACGTAGCTTCGCAATCCACTGTTGACCGCAGCTAGAGTTGTTGTGGCGTGTGGTGTTAGAAAGATGAGACTAACAACGTGTTAACGTATAAACATTAACACAAGTTACTAAAGGTGAACTACTACTGAACGACCTCTAGGTGGTCCTGTAATACATTAACACAAGTTACTAAAGGTGAACTACTACTGAACGACCTCTAGGTGGTGCTGTAATACATTAACACAAGTTACTAAAGGTGAACTACTACTGAACGAACCTCGTAGGTGGTCCTGTAATACATTAACGACCAAGTTTGGACTAAGGTGAACTTACTACTTGAACTACCTCATAGGTGGGTGCCTGTAATAGCATTACACAAGTTACTGAAGGCTAACACTACTCTGCAACGGACCTGCTAGGCTGGTCCTGTAATAGCCACCGTAACGTCTCCCTTTGCCTTGAGTAAACCATAACTCTTCCTGTAATGAACAAACTGGTGGACGTTCCAACTAAGGCACATGGTCATAACAAATAAACATGACATGGCATCTAGATCCCCATTCAATCCTCCCTTTTTTCTCTATATGCAGTCTTTTTTGTTCTGGCATCCCAACGACCCTCTGTTATCTAACAGTCCTGCTAACTTACAGGTTGCAGTCTGTTCGGAGGCCAAGCAGGGGAATGAGGTGACAGTCGGATAGTAGCTGTGTCTGGAGTCTGCTGATTGTTCGAGATTCAAGTTTCAAGAAGCCTAATTGTCGCATACACATACAGGATCTGCAGTGAAATGAAAAAATGTTGATGCCCAGCGGAATGTGCAACAGATCAATACAAATATCACAAATTGAAGAAAAATATCTAGAATATCTATAATAGAATATATATAGAATATCTACACTATTTACAGTCTATACAGCAAAAAGAGCAGCATTTTTTTGGAATGACAAATATGACCAGGCATATCAACAACAAAGCAATATATAAAATGTAGTATCAAGTTATGTAGCAAGACTATGTGGGTACATGTACTGTGTACTACTTATGTGTGTGTTTGAGTGTGTGCATGGGAGGGGCAGTGGGGGGGCCCTTGTGAGGTCAGAGTTCACAGTCCTGATGGCCTGCGGAAAGAAACTCCGCTTTAGTCTCTCTGTTCGAGCAGCGTGACGAGGGGCAGAGGTGCTTGTCTGACCGCAGCAGTTTGAACAGGTTGTTGTTGGGATGGTGAGGATTCATGATCCTGCAGGCTCTGGTTCGACATCTCCTGGAGTACAGGTCCTGGGAGGTGGGCTTTCTTGCATATATTGCGATTTTAACAGCAGCTTCCGTTTTTTTCCATTAGCCTTGCGATGCCTTGGTAAGGAAGTCATGTGCTCAAACTCCCATTCTGTGGCGGACCTGAGCACAAGCGAACTGGGGTCCGTTGTATGATATGACCCTGTCAGGGTGACCATATCGAGCGATTTGAGCCTTACATCATTGTATTTATTGTGAGGTCTGGCAGCACATCAATCTCCCAGAAGTCTGAGTAGTGATTAAATACCAACAGAAAGTCTTTCCCACTATGTTGGAATAGATCTAAGCTCACAATCTGCCAGGGGCGTGTTGGCAGTTCATTGCTCAGCATTGTCTCTTTTTGCTGCCCCATGGCATATTTGTTTCATGTTGTGCACTTACTGACAAAGTATTTTATTTCGCCCTGCATTCCTTCAACTGGCTTGCAACTGTCAGTCAGTCAGTATCTGTGTGTTGCTGTATCTGCAGCAGCCTCTTGTCTGTGACATTTAGATAGTCGTATTTATGTGCTCAACCGCCAGCTGCTCATCCTCCATAGTGCAGACTGTGGCCGTTTCTCAATACCAAGAATGCAAACTTGGACTTGTGTATTTGGGGAGAAGTTCTTGCTAGTCATCCTTTGAAGAATGAACTCGCAAGGTCACGAGCACACTGAACGCTGTGCCCCAGAATGACAGGCGGCTTCATCACCCAAAAAAGCGCAGCTGATGACTCCACAACTGTGCACTAATAATGTAATGTGTACTTATAATAATATAGCCACGACAGTCCCCTTTCATACGGATTCAGCTTCTTTTTTTTTTTTTTTAATTAAGTGTCGTGAGTCAATAATCACAAGCCAACGGTATAATAAAGTGAGGCTGCAGGCGAATCCCCTTGTTAATATCCAGCAAATTTCCACCCACTTAGTCTTACAATTGTTAGTGAGAATCACCATCATCAGTCAAGACTGACACTGTTGATGGTGCCCCAGTATTATTCAAAAACCCCGAATAAGATACAAAAACCATTAATAAGATACATTACTTATGTGAGTCCCCCTGAAAATCATAGGCATAGATACAGAATCAGATTAGTTTATCTGCTAATGTGTCTGCACAAAATAAATATTTGTCTATATACATCTGTACATTATTTTTGATATAATATAAAATATAACCAGAATAGAATTAATTGGGTAAATTCTTTATTCCATTTTGGCATTTGAAACACTACATAATTTTATGTTTCCTGTTTTTTAATCATCAGGCCAAGTTGAAGTACATTTCAACAAGCGCCATGTCAAGGCCAGGAGCATCATCGAACGCACCTTCAGCATGCTACTAACACCCACTGGCGAGCCATATTCCTGAGGGCATTGGAAATCTGTCTAATCAGGGGCAGGGGCTTCCAGCAGATGTTCCCAGTTCACCCTCACTACATGTTTGGGTTTACCAGGTCTGTCCGGCAGCCTCCCCCACCATCTGATCCAACTCACCACCAGGTGGTGAGATGCGGCCACAGATCTGCTGATACGATTGCAAAGTCGATCAGTCGATCTTTGGCCGAGGGTGGTCTGGTACCAGGTACACTTGTGAACCATGGTGTTTGTTATGGCCAGTCCATGACTAGCACAGAAGTCCAATAACAAAACACCACTCTGGTTCAGATCGGGCAGGCCGTTCATCCCAATCACCCCCCTCCAGGTTTCTCCATCATTGCCCATGTGTGTGTTGAAGTCCCCCAGTAGAACTATGGAGTCTCTGGATGGAATCCTTTCCAGGATGCCACCCAAGGACTCCAAGGAGGCCGGATTCTCTGAACTGCTCTTCGGTGCGTAAGCACACACAGTCAGAGCCTTCCCCCCAGCGACTTGCAGTCGCATGGAGGCGACCCTCTCATTCACCGGGGAGAACTCCAATACAGCAGCGCTCAGCCGGGGACTTGTGAGTATCCCCACACCCGCCTGGCGCCTCACACCCTGGGCAACTCCAGAAAAGGAGAGGGTCCAGCCCCTCTCCAGGAGTTTGCATGTGCTGTGCTGTGCATGAAGGTGAACCCAATCATATCTAGTTGGTACCACTCTACCTCCTGCACCAGCCCCGGCTCCTTCCCCACCAGTGAGGTGACGTTCCACGTCCCTAGAACCAGCCGGCGATGCCAGGGATCTGCATGTCCAGGACCCCGCCTTTGCCTACTGCCCGTTCTGCAACTGCCCCGACCCCAATGACTCTCCCTGCAGGTGGTGAGCCCACAGGGATGGTGAGGAGCTCAGACATCCGGAGGGAACTCGGAGTAAAGCCGCTGCTCCTCCACGTCGAAAGGAGTCAGCTGAGGTGGTTCAGGCATCTGATTAGGATGCCCCCCGGGTGCCTCCCTTTAGAGGTTTTCCGGGCACGTCCGACTGGGAAGAGACCCCTGGGGCAGACCCAGAACCCGCTGGAGGGATTATGTATCTCATCTGGCCTGGGAACGCCTCTGGATTTCCCAGGAGGAACTAGATAGTTTTGCTGGGGAGAAGGAAACCTGGGGGGCCCTGCTTAGCCGGCTGCCACCGCGACCCATCCCAGGATAACCGGAAGAGAATGGATGAATGGATGGATAATCTTGCAGTCGCCATTTTGATCCACACTCCAATACAGAAGGGTTAGTCCAGGTAATGCACCTGAAAGCTGTTCACCAACCACCAAAAACAAATCTATCCCAGATTGAATGAACTAGTTACTCGAGATTGAAATCTGGTTTTGTGTCATGGAAACTCAAGGCAGGAACTGCTTGTCTGAGTCAGAGTTCTGCTTCAAATTGAAACCGATCCTAACCTGCTAGTTGATTGCAGGGCCCTTGCCATGTACTTTAGGCTGAAGCCCAAATGTCGTGGTCAGCTGTCGAAAGTAACTTGTTACATTATAACACTACCCTCTGGAAACAGTAATGTGTTAGATAACTTTACATTTATTTATGTTTATTTTAAAACATGGTTTTTGATAGTTCTTTGTGCCATAGGAAAGAGATCTCTCCAAATAATGCATGCCTGTAGTAGGTCCCATCTGAAGCTTCTTCATGAATTTGTTTACATGGTATATTCCGTTCATGCTTCCATGCATCCACCATGCTACTATAATCTATTAAATGTGTGGCTATTACATTTTTTGCTTGTGTTCAGTGTGTTAAAAAATAAACACACTGAACGCAAAGTTTTATCGTATCAGGGTTAGTAACAATGATACAAATTAAATAGAAATGATACACATAGTATGCCATACATGTAGCTATATGAAGTCAATATGCATTTTTATCAAATAAAAAAATACAAATGACATAGTCAAATTTTTAATACACACTAAATATATATCACTGACCAATTGCATGTCATACAAAATATTTTTTGATTTAGCTTTGATCCCATGTAAGAGAAATGCGTGTGTATCTAGCCAACTTCATGCGTAATTCAATCCCAAAACTGAAGTGATTTCGACTCAAAATCTAGTGAAATAATAGTGAGGGAATGAGAAATAATCTAGGCAGGGGCTGGGAGATTATCAGTTGTAGAGATCAGGGCTTCCTGCATTGTTGCTCTTAGCATCTAGATAATTTTCCCCTTAACCTCAACCAAGCCTTGCAGATACTTTATATAACTAATGGCGGCCCTTAGTGTCTCCACCTTGCTCAGGCGCTTGTCACTGGTTCCCCCTGGTAGGTGATCCCTGAGTTCAGCATAGCCTTGATTCACACACTTCACTCGTTGACGCTCCCGCTCATTGCGTTTCTGAATAAACGCTGGCTCAAAGGCACACTCATAGATATTGAAATGGCTGTGGTTAAATGGGGACAGGCATGAGAGGAGGCAGGGGCTGTGGCCCCTAAAAGTGCCTTCATAAAGGCCAAGGCAACCACGATCCATGGTAGAAGAGTAGAGAATGACAGGAATATTAGCTGAAGATTTGGGCACCGTGTGTTGTTCAGAGGGGGAATAATGATAATTTGCATGTGCACTTAATACACCATGAGAAGACTGATATTTAGCCAAAACTCTGTCTCTATTTAAATTATGAAAGCTTTGCCCTACTAATGAGTCAGTGGGTATTGCACTCATTCTCAAAAGAAAATCAACAATGTTCAGGACCATTGGTTCACACTTTTGAAGAATACACTCCTCTAGTGAGCCAACTCCCTCTCCCCCTCCAATGCCATGGGCTCCTCTTGTGAATCTGTTAAGGGAGAAAAATTATTGTGGATTGGACCTTAGATTAGAACATTAGAGAATTGTGTGCATCATAATTATAAGGTGCTTGATTGAAACATTCGGTATTCAAGTAGTAGTTAGATAACTACAGAAAAACAATATCCCTAATGCAAAGATGATACAATACCAATCAAATTAATTCTATTCCTCATGAGGTGGCAAAGTCATACACAATCGTGTTTTGATAATACACAATTTGACATGAGTGTAGTAAATACAAAATGTTTGTGAATCCCGTTTAGAATTAAAATGATAGCGATATTGATATTGTCAATCAAAAGTGTCAGATATTTGATGTGCTATAATAACCTTCTGTATTTGTCACCAACTGTTTAGTATCCAAATAAAGTTAATACCTTGTGGTTGAGTAAGGCATTTAGTTATTTATACTACTAATTAAACTATTTAATGTTGCCAAAGCCTGCAGCCAAGTATATGTCAGTTTCTTTTATAAATAATGTTGTTTCTGTAATAATGTAATAACACTAATATATTTGTCAAGCATTGCATTTAACACAAACATCATTGAAATAATGTTAAAACGAAAATATCTACAGATACCCCCATTGATTTTAGCTTTAGAAAATGTATCCACAAACAGAAAAAGTAATATCATTAATATGACTAATTGTAATGACTAGTTGTATTATACAATATTATCACACAGACCATAAGCACCTTGCGATATATTGATACGAATCACACTATAAATAATAACTATAAATTATTTGTATTATGATATTACCCTTACCTTCAAATTAACAAAACATGCACGTACCTGGTTTAAGGCAATACACAGCAGACAAAGCAGAATTGAAGGTACTGAAGATACACTGTCTTGAACAGACAGGCAGTATGGAAATATGAAGCCTTAGCTGCTTTGCTTGTGAAATGAGCCCTTGCCATTTGGACAGCAAAGAAGGAACAACTATATTCAGACAGTTGGTTTTGATGTGCCAATGGGCTATGATTATGACTATCATTGTGCAGTCTTATTGATGCTTTCATATCTGTTACCAATACTTGAAATCCCCCCTCCTCCGAAAAAGTTTGTTTTCACATTCCTTGCGCTAGACTTATTAAAAAGTATGCAGAGGGATGTACTGATTGAGGGGTATCGTCAGTGAGTCTCAAAGTCCTCTGATGTCAGTTTAGACTTAAGGCAAGGCCAGGTGAATCAGAGAGCTGCAGTATCCAATTACTGTTTACTCTTTCCTCTTTTAAATCCTGCATTTCCAGATGAAACGGTCGCCTGCTTTTAGCTCTAATAAAGAACTTCCTCTGACTAATATTATCGCACAGCTTTTCTATGCCCAGCTATGTATCACTTCTGTCTCAAGTTATAGTTTCATACATATATTTATACACTTATTTTCATACAGTTTTAGATCTGTTGATTTTATGCAATCACATGGCGTCAGTTAGGTCTTTCTACCATACATTTGGAGTCACATTTGGACATCAAATAATAGCAGAAAAAGAAGAAAGAAACAAAGGCTAAGAGAAAATATATATTGCGAGAGAGAAAGACATTCTAATTAATGTATCAAAATAAATAATACATTAATTATACTGTATTAATGCCTTGCATGTAAAATATATTTATAAAACATGTATTTAATTGTACATTTGAAATTAACATTACCATTACTATTAAAGTACTACTTCGCTGATTTATTATTTTATTTTTTTATTCTTTAATTTTTTATTCCATTGTTTATTTTTCTATTATTCTATTGCTATGCTTATGTTGTTGGTATTTTGAGCAACCTCTGACACAAGAATTTCTTTTGGGAATAAAAACAGTTCTATCTTATTTATCTTGTCTTTTCAACCTAATCTCTATCTATCTATGGCACAAGAATTTCCTTCGGGATCAATAAAGTTCTATCTTATCTTATCTTATCCACATTCGGGATTTAGTGTAAAAAAAAAAAAGCCTGCAGTTGTTGCCGATTCTCTGTGACTCTGGGGCACAACTCAGTGCATATGCAAAATCGGTGGTTCTTCCAGTGGCCTATTTCAAGAAGCCGGATTTCTGCGTTAACCTAAAGAGCTAAGTCAGAATTCAGGAAATGATTTAAGATTCAAGAAGTTTCATTGTCAAATACACATACAGGATATGCAGTGAAATGAAAAAGTGGCGATGCCTAGCGGAATGTCCAACAGAACAATACAAATATCACAAAAATCACAATTGGATGGAAAGAATCAAATAGAGTTTATTTAGTCTATTTAGTCTTTACAGCAAAAGCAGCAGCTTTTTTTAATGAGAAATATGAGCAGATAGGAAGCAAATAGGCAAATAAACAAGAAAATAGGCAAACGAACAGCAAAAGGCATTGTGGTATGCGAAGGGGCGTGGTTAAGCACCGGCGGGTTGAGACAAGGGGAGCAGATCGGCAATCACAATGCCTGTGACTGACGCAGCTGTAGGGGGATGAATATAAACACTGTTTCATCAACAGTCTTTGAATAGAAATGTAAGTACGCCCACTTGGCTTAATAAGGAAAACAAACATTTAAGGCGTCTTGGGTTATGGAATTGGCCTTGTGTCAGGTCCTGCTGCTCCATCCGTCCCCAGCCTCTTAATGTGGGGAGAGTAAACAGGTGTCAAATAAATATGATCAGGC
>PIJE02000677.1:241094-258344 GCA_002895965.2 Coryphaenoides rupestris | reverse complement strand
GTGCGTTCGGCCTCTAAACCACAGCGCCAACTAAGCGAGCACTCTAAAATCGAGACTCCTATAGCGGGCGAAATAAACGAACTAATGGCACATTTAATACGTGTAGTAAAACACTTTAAATGCAGTCCATAGGGCCGGCCTGGCCACCGGCCCGCACAACAACAACAACAACAACAACAACGAACAAACGATAAATAAAATCCCGGATTGCGCGACACGACCAAAAATAGCTGAGACAGAGCTGACACAGAGAAGATCTGTTTTTTGTTTCCGAAAAAACGTACCCAATTTCCCGGCTTTTGCAACTGCCGCCCGGTTGCTATGGCGACCAACCAGGGTTACTGTGGAAACAACAATCGGGCAAAACACACACACACACAGACACACACACGCATGCCGGATGATCAATATAGGGGGCCGCGCGTTTGCACTTTCCAGTCTCCTAAATAGACGTGTCACTTGTTGAACCTAGCGAGGATCTGTTTGCCGTCGACGGGTGTCAAAACACAGGCGGTGATCCGAGGCAGGAGGTTAGGCCGGGAATTCCACGCCGCGCCACAGTCAGTCGGAACGTTCTCGACAGCGGCCCGTCTCGTCGCCGCCGTCTCCCGCTCGAGGCGCGTGTCCGACGGAATGGTTTTCTTGTCGAGCCGTCGTCCTCTCCCTCCCTCTGTCTCTCTTTCTTCCGATCCGTTTTCATCCTTTTTTTCCCATCCTCATTTATCCCCTCTTCCGACTCGCTCCGTTTGACGTTGCGCGCGGGGCTAGGAGTACAAATTATATCAGGCTGCCCGCGAGACAGCGAATCATCACTCCTGCTGAAGCGTGCGCGGCCCGAACACACTCGTAAGACCACTTATAAACACGCACGCACACACACACACACACATGCGCGCACAGACACACACACACACACGCGCGCACACACACCTAGATCACTCAGATGAAGTATACTTGTTCTGTTATATCCTCTACGACTTGATGAAACCCACTATATCACACACTTTTATGTGGCTGTTAAAGGCCACATTGGTAAAGTACACAGCATCACGAGGTGTGTGTGTGTGTGTGTGGTGCAGGACCAGCACCACACACAGTGTCATGTTCCCGTACGTCCCCCCCTCACCACCACCCACACCCACACACACACACACACACACACCCTCTGGCTGTGGAGATACTTAGGAAACAGCATTAGGGCTTACAGTGACAGAGTCGTTCTTAGGTGGAACACCTCCGCAAGTTCATCTTTCTCTCTCCTCTCTCTCAGCTCTCCTCTCTCCTCTACTCTCTGCTCGTCTCCTCTCGTACTCTCATCTCTCTCTCTTCTCTCTCTCTCTCCTCTCTCCTCCATTCTCTCTCATCTCTCTATCGCGTCTCTCTCACTCTCTCTACTTCTCTCGCTTCTTGTCCTCGTCCTCAGCTCCTCCCCGTGTCTCCGTCTCTGGCCGCTCTCATCTCTCCTTATCTCTCTCTCTGTGTGCTGTACTGTGGTGTGAGCATGTGTTGGTACACACATGTGCTACTTTATGAATGTTGAACGACATTTCCAATAAAAGGCGCATAGATGAACGCACAATAGGCAGACACGCACGTGCACACAGCCGCACCGCCAAACAAGCTCACCACACACCACACACCCTCACACGCCTTTATCTCTTTCCGAGTGAGAACATTCCCCCCTGCTCTGCCAAAGGATTTTTCCAGGGATGCAAGAGGCCGCCGACAATACACAAATCAGAACGCTGACCACGTATAAAAACGCACAACAAACACACACACCGAGGGCGCCGTACACAGCACACATCACACACACACACAGGCGCGCAATACACAAACACCCACACACACCGGCGCGCACCTGTACACGCAACCCACACACACACACACACACACAGGCACGCGCGTACCGCACACACCACAAACAGGCGGCAGCGTACACACGACACACACGGCGCGCGCGTACACACCAACACACACACAGGCGCGCGCGTACACCACACAGACCGGCGCCGCGTGCTGGCTGGATGAAGGGGCTGGGGATTTCTCCAAAATGTTTATTATCGGTGAGAAACCACTATTGTGATGGGCGCTGCAGCCAGAACGCACACAGAGACTACAAGACATGACACGAACTGAAACCAAGAGGGTGAGAGACTGAGGACAGAGAGAACGAAGAGAGTCTCCACACACCGAAGGACAGAGAGAGAGAGAAGAGAGAGAGAAGAGGAGAGAGAGGAGAGAGAGAGACGCAGAAGAGAGAGAGAAGAAGAGAGAGCAAAGAGAGAGAAAGAGAAGAAGAGACGACACGACGACAGACAGCACCAGACAGATAATGAAAGTAATGGAAGGAAAGAGAGCGTTGAGCAGGAGAGGTTAAGCGAGCAAAGTGACGCATAGAATGCAAGAGTGGCTAATCACTCGTAAAGTAAGTGGGGATTCCCATCGTAAAAGCTGGCTCTAGCTTAAGCGCTCAACTATGGCTCTCCCTTCAGAGTCAGAGCAGGCGCACCAAACAACCACACCACACCACACCACACACAACAAACACACACCCACATTACCACCCACTACACACACACACACACACACACAACCACAGACACCATATACGGGACTAACCTTCCCAGCTGGGCAGCCTAGAGCTATCAACAAGTCACCATATAAGACGAAATCTAAGCGCACAACTGGGGGGGGCGGAGCGAGGGAGGGTAGGGAAGGGCTGAGGAACGAGGAAACACATGCGTAGTCGGTCGTTAGTTTACTTTGCAAAGCTCTCTTCTCATCTTCCTCTCTCTCTCTCATGTCTCTCTCTCTATCTTCACGTTGATGCCGCCACCCCATGCACGATGCTAGTGCAGGGGCACCACTATGTTCCTGCTGCTCAAAGCTAAGGTATCTCAGCCCGACACAGCCCCAGACCACCACGTACTTCACCGGAGCACACCCACGTTTCAGAGCCATTTGTATTCAGAACCAGATAGAGAGATTGCATGATAATCGCAGGCAATCGTAAAAAAAAACAACTCTTTTTGACGTGCCTCACACAACTCACACACAGACAACACACAATCTCTCCTCTCTCTCTCTCTCTCTTCTCTCTCGTCTCTCATCTCTCTCTCTCTCCCTTCTCTCTTCCTCTCTCTCCTCTCTCTCTCCTCTCTCTCCTCTCTCTCTCTCTCTCTCTCTCTCTCTCTCTCTCTCTCGTCTCTCTTTTCTCTTCTCTCGTCTCTCTCTTCTCTCTCTCTCTCATCATCGTTCACACAGTCACACAGTCTCTACCCGGTCGGAGCGATCTACCACACAAAGCTTTGCCGGTGAGCCAGGCCGGACGCCCACCTCCATACAGCCTCGGGGTGTGAGGATGATGACTCTCAACATTCACACACACACAACCATTCCGACACGAACGCCAATACGTGCCAATCACCCCTCTCTCACCTCCTAGTACTCCTACTCTCTCCTCACAGACCTTCCCTGAAAGCTTAGCTCCCCACCAGCCCCCGCCCCCTGGGGGTTGGTGCTGTTGCGCTTTCCCCAGCCCATCTCTCCTCTCTCTCTCATCTTCTCTCCCACGTCTCTCCTCTTCCTCTTCTCGTCTCTCAATCTCTCTCTCGTCTTCTTCCTCGTCTTCAATTCCTTTCACTCTTCCTCTTTCAGGACCCCGCTGTCTCTGTCTCATCTCATCATCTACAGCGCTCTCCTCTTACTTTCTCCATCCTGAGTCCTCTCATCATCTCTCTATTTTTCTCTCCATTCACATCTGCAATCTCTCTGTCACTCCCCCACATTCTCTCATCCTACTTACTCGCTCGCCCTCACCTTCTCTCCTCTTTGTCCTCCGAATTCGTCTCTTCTCACAAATCATACCATACGATCTTATCATCACTCCCAAACTCACCAACTCCAAATCACTCCTCCAAAATCTCCTCTCTTCTCGTTCCTGCTAGATCATTCACTCAATACCATCTCTTCACTTCTTCCCTCCCCCTTCCGTTCCCTTTCCGCATTGAATCAGTCACTGGCACTGATGGTCACATATCAATTCAAGAGTGAGAATCGGTTGTGTGGTGTGTTGTATCCGCGTGTGTGTGTGTGTGTGGTCTGTATGTGTGCGTGTGCGTATGTGTGTGTGTGTGTGTGTGTGTGTGTGTGTGTGTGTGTGTGTGTAGACGGTGGAAGGAAGAGGCAATCCTTTCCGATCTCATCAAGTTGCCGGGCGTAACCGACGGTGACCAGGCGGGAGAGTGGGCCAGACAAGCAGCTAAACTACCTCCCCCACCATCCATCCTCCCCCCCCCCCCCCGCCTTCCCTGCTGTCCTCACAAAGTACTGTACAGCCAACACACACACACAGACACACACACACACACACACAATATCCGGAACAGTAGTAGAACATTGATTGCGTCAAACTGGATTCCACCGGAGCTGTTCTGGAATGGAATGTCCGTTCCATTCCACTCGGTTCCGTTGGTTCCTGTCCTGATGCTACGTCATCTGCAGTGTGTGTGTGTGTGTGTGTGTGTGTGTGTGTGTGTTGCTTCACGCTAGCACGGAGTGACGTGATCATTTGAACCGTTGGCACCAGCGAGGTATTTCAGATCCTCCCCTTACGCACATACTCTGCCATTCAGGCACCGCAAGATACATGTTTGGTTTTTTTTGCAAACACGCACACACACACATATACACGCACACACACCACGACACCAACGCACACACACGACACACACACGCACACGCACACACACAGCACACCACACACCAAAAAACTACACAGTGCATAGAGTCTACATATTCCCAAGGTTGTACAATGTGAAACTTGAAGATCGCAAAAAAATTCATCCCAACCAGCACAACACACACGAGCACACACACCACACACTCACACAACACTACACACACACCACTTTCAACACAACACACACACACACACACACCACACACACACGCAACACACAACACACACGACACACTGACAGACATGGTTAATGGACCATCTCTGTCACCGACGACAGGGTTGGCCAATGTAGGCCCAGGGGTTTTGAGATGTAGGGATCACAGTTACTGGCCCAGGCGCTTAACATACATATAGGTACTAAGAGGAAAGAGGGGGGGTGGGGGGGGGGGGGGTTCTGCGGACCCGCCCAGCTCTGGTAGTACAGCACAACTGGAGACACCGCAGATCACAAACAGGGCGCCCCGCTCGCCGTTCTAGCCAATGCGGAAGCGGCAGGATTTGGGACTACTGGATTCTGAACTTCACTCTGACGCCAGAACTACCTCGCTCCTAGTATGCATTGTTGTATAATGAATACATATATGATATACTACTATACTATATATATATATTACTATATATATAATACTGATGTAGAAATATAAGAAATGCCATTGATGTAGTAGAACTACACATATACATCCGAAATTGGCTGACTGAAAACAGCGGATCACGAAACATGCAGCGGGTTCTGACAACACAGAAGGTTGAACGGAAGGGTCCATCCACCGTCTACCTTTGAGCCCCCCCGCCCACCTCTCAGCTCCTCACCCTCAACCTAACAATCCCTAGCAGTCCTGTTTTCCGCCTGGAGCGAAAACCATTCCACTTAAGGAAACCCAACTGGGCAACGTGATGTGTGCTGTGGTGGTGCTGGTGTGGGTGGTGTGGTGGTGTGTGGTGTGTGTGTGGTCTGTGTGTGGTGGGGCCGGGGTGTAATGTTCGTGGCAGGCCAAAGGACGTGGGGCCCCTCGGCCGCTGGAGGACAGATTAGGGGCCTCAGGGGGCATCGTGGCATGCCTGAGGCAGGGGCCCTACCAACCCTAGAAAATCAATGTACACCCAAATAAACCAGATACTTAAATAAACAAGAGCCAACCAATCAAAGGACACACCCAGAAGCCAAGCGAAAGGAGGGGCGGGGGGGGCACCCATTGACATAGTTAGCACCGGCGTGCTGTGTGCTGTGTGTGCTGTAGTGTGTGTGCTGCTGATCGTGTGTGCTGTGCCTTCATGCAAGCAACGTGATCAAAGACAAAGCCCACCCAACTGTGCACCAGGGGGTCCGAGGGCAGCACTCGGATCAGGGCGAGCGAGGGAGAGAGGGGGGGGGAGGGGAGGGAACGGTTTCTACGAATCCTCACTAAAGAAGTGGTAAAGTGGATGAATAGATAAAAAAAAAGAGGCCAGGTGGAGTCATGTGATCAAAGCAGGAGAGAACGCCAGGGGCACAGGAGGAATGTCCTGCAGGCGAAGCGTAGAATGCATGAGGGGAGTGGAGGACGGGAAGACGATAGCCCGGAGCGGGCAGGAGAGGAATAAAGACCAGACAAGAACAGACACGCAGACATCGACAGCACGACCACGACAGACAGCCTGACCGGCAGAACACGACTCAAATTACAAAAAATCGTTCCTTCCCCCGCACAAAATGTGAGACAACACCACAAACCCCGCCAATAGGCGGACAGCGCCACGCAGACCATCCGCTGATGCTGCTGTGCACATACAACAAGCGCCCAGCGCCGTCTGTCTCTCTATATAACGAAGATGGATACAATATGACAACGATAGCCGGCCATTAAGTTTACCCAAGAATGGAACAGTCAAACCGTATTTTTCCCGCTCTCAGTCTCCGCTCTCCGTCTCTCCTGGATAGATCTGACCACTGCAGCACGTTCTCTCCCACCGTCCATAAGCCTCCCACCTCCCTCGCCCTGTTCCTCTCGCGATCGCAGTAATCTCTCTCTTCTACCTTCTCCTCCCCCCACCCACATGCATCACCCTCCTCCTCCTACCTCGCTCCTTCATACCGCTTCTTCTCTTACTCCCTCTTACACCATTCCTCTTTCATCCGCTCCCCCCTTCTTCTCTCCTCCATACCTCCTCTCCTCCACCACCACCACCATTCATCACTCCTCCATCTCTCTCTCGAAATCTGCTCTCCTCTCTCTTCTATCTAACACTTTCCTCACTCCTCCTCACTCCTCCAGTCCCCCCCCTCCAGCCTGCTGGCCTTTCATACCTCGACCACCCCTGACCCCACGTGATTGCCCACGACGCCCGGGGCTTTATCATCCAATTCCCTGTGCGAGACCTAAATCATTAATTAACAGCCACACTGGATGCACCACCACGACAACCACACACACACACGACACAATCACAGACAACACACACTCCCCACAGCCCAGAGCGCGCGCACAAGAGACGTGATTGGCCGGGTCGGTCGCGGGAGGGCACGCATACATGTGGTCTTCTAAGGTGAGGATCGCTCAAGGTCTTCTCGCGGAACCGCGGCAGACATTTAAGCGGCGGGCGGCCAGCGGCGGCCGAGAGCGCGCAATCCTGGTGGCGGAGGCAGACCTCAACAGAAATAATCCAGACGCATCGAACTACTAACTTTACTTGGCGCTTCA
Source organism: Coryphaenoides rupestris (assembly GCA_002895965.2). Lineage (NCBI taxonomy): Eukaryota > Metazoa > Chordata > Actinopteri > Gadiformes > Macrouridae > Coryphaenoides > Coryphaenoides rupestris. The sequence continues at coordinate 250,922 of PIJE02000677.1, read as the reverse complement.
GGACGCGAGCGTGTGCTGCAGAGTTCATAACTAAACGTAACCGCGCTTTTTCATTATAAACCCTTGCGGGCCCCCCCGTGGGCGGTGGGCAGGGGCCGCCCGCCCCGGGCGGCGGGCGCGCGCCCGTTGGCGCCGCTCGCCCCCGCCCCACCAACTCTCGCCAACACCTCACCCCACCGGCGGGGAGGCCTGCCACTCGCGGGTCCGAAGACTAGGGTCAGTGACTCGTTCAATCGTGTCTGTGGGTCTGACAAGCAGCCGTACCTGGTGAAGTGCAATCTCGGTAAGCGCTCTGCAAAGAAACCGGGTGGTTAGGTTGTTTGAGTCAGGTTGTTTGGTGACCTGACCGGGGGGGGGGGGGCAGTAGCTCTGGAGGTAAGGCTGCGCTGGGTCGAGTCAACCGGGGCTCCGCTAGATGCGAAGTGGGTGGAGTGTCCCTCGGAGCAAGAGCGGCCAGCCTAACCTAACTGCTCCAGACCGTGGGTTGGGGTAACGGTGTTAGATCATTGCATGGTGCGGACGCAGCCGAGCCGAGATAAAGTAGTGCAAGGAAGGGTGATGTGAAGGCGATAAGCTGTAAGAGAGTCGGGCAGACTTTGGAAAGTAAAAGTGATGCAGTAATAGAAATCAATAGATATATAGAATTTTCCCCGAAGTGAGTATTTCTCAGACGCGTGGGCAGTCAACGTTTAACATTTATGCAAACCCATAGATACGGATCTCGTACGGTGCAAGATACCTGTAACCACTCAACTGTCCCATCACTGGCCTCAATACAAATTAGAGGCTCTCTTACCACAAACGTACTATCAATTTACAATCTTTTATTTATTTAGTTGGGAGGTTTTCTTCCTCAGACTTCGGAGAGAGTAAAGAAATTGGCTAATCAGGCCCCCCTGGTCCCTTCCTCTACTACTGTAGGGATCAAGGAAACAAGGGCGCTGCTTCTCGGTGGCGGAAGGCAACTTTGAGGATTCTCGTGGGTCGCGATAGGCTGGACGAGCACGTGTAAGAATACGGTGATGCGGGCACTGGTAGCAGACAGGCAAACGCGCTAACCAGGGTTCAACAGAGCAGAGCGATGACTGCGAAGCCGCCGTTGCTTTATTTGCTTCTGTATCAAACGCTGTGACGATGTTCAAGCAGGCCTACCGGTCCGCACTCAGGCCGTGGCCGCCACAGGTCATAGGGTTTATGCTGCTTTGCGTCCGACCAACGGTCAAAGCCTTTTTCCCGCCGCAAAAAGGCGAAGACGACCGGCCTAGGTACCGCGCCAGGGCGGATGTCGTCGCTGTGGATCGATCAGAACACAGAGCTTAAGAGCGTGCGTGGCTTTGAATCCGTCGGATCAAACACAGCGGAGCATTAATCAGAGCACTAGTAGAAAATCAAGGAAAAAGCCTTGGCACGGTGTGAGCGCAATCACTGAACAGAGTTGGCCAGGGAGGTGTTTGTCATCTTACTTTGGATGTGTCCTCACCTACCAAGTGTGTGTGTGTGGCTTGATGGTGTGTACGTGTGTGTGTGCTGTGTGCGTCTTACGGTGTGTGTGTGCTTAACGGCGTGTGTCTGTGTATGCGTATCGTGTGTGCCTTACGTTGTGTGTGTGTCGTGTGTGTGTTGTGCTGTGGTGTGTGTGTAGCGTGTGGTGTGCTGTGTGTGTGTGTGAGTGGTGTGCTTGCGTGTGTGTGTGTGTGTGGTGCGTGCTTTGTGTGGTGTGTCGTGTGTGTTAGTGTGTTGTGTGCGTGCTTGTGTGTGGGCTGTGTGCGCGTGCCTCTGTGCGCGTTGTTTAGCTGTATATCAGGGACAGCGGTGCGTCATCTGGAAGGATTTCGTGGCACCGCGGCCAGGATCCGAGCGCGAGGAAATATGAGGTGGGCCCGAGACACGGATAGGGGGTATAATTAGGAAGACAAGAGAGGAACACACAGGCTGCAGGCCCGGGAGACGGAACACACACACACACACACACACACACACACACACCACACACACACACACACACACACACACACACACACACACACACACACACACACACACACACACACACACACACACACACACACACACTGCCAAGCAGACAGACGCTCCTGGGGGGGGAACAAATGTATTGAGCGTTCGTCTGAATTCAATTCGGTGGAACATATCTCATTGACACAGTGTTTTAATTGGACCAGGAGACCAAAAATAGTTTGTAACGTGTATTTCTTTATTTAATGGAAGAGCCATTCAATAGTAATTGAATGGCTCTTCCATGAAATAGTAATTTGTTTTATTGCAATCCACTGTGGATTGTAATTAGCCTGCATTACAGTTTTTTTTAAAGAAAAAATATAAACACACACACACACACACACACACACACACACACACACACACACACACACACACACACACACACACACACACACACACACACACACACACACACACACACACACACACACACAGCAGTAAAACGGACTCACATGGCGCTCAGTGTGGACACAACAGTAACATCTCTTCACCCATCAGCATGTGACTGTCCAGCCCAGGGTTCAAGGATCAAAGGTGCACCCTGTGGTCTTAAGGGTCTCCTGTGGGGGTGGGAGAAAAAAAAAATCACAGACAAGACAAACATGGTTAGCAAGGCAACGCTTGATACACAAACACACGTAAACACACGTAAACACACACACACACACACACACACACCCCGCACACGCACACACACACACACACACACACACACACACACAACACAAAGATTCCAAGAACCGTGTCTCAGAGACTTTGATGTCTCAAAAAAAGTTAATGTGAAGCAAAAAGAAAGAGATAAATAATTCAAAGAATATGAAAGCTGCAATAATAAGTGTTGTCAGCATTAGCTGAGAGTCCAGCGGAAACGTCGCCGGCCAGAAAAGTAGAACGTTGGAACGGGGTGCAGACAAAAAAAAAAAATCAATGAATCAGATGTTCTTCAGGGTGCAACTAAGTCCACTGTAGAATTAGAAAGTGAGAACAGCATTCAGCTAAATTACAACTAAGCTCACGGCTTAAAGAGGCACGTGTCTCTGAGTTTCTGAGTTATTCGTGATCCAGCCAACATTAAGTGGAATTAAACTTCGACCACATCGACTCCCTAATGGGTCAAGGCCGACCGGGAGCAGGTTATAAAGCGGGAGCGGTCTTGTGGTTCGACCCCCCGCCGGACAAAAAGTTCTGGGTTCGAACTCCGATGTCTGCATCCTTGAGCGAAACGCCAAACTCCTGCCTATTCACGATTCATACCGAATGCAGAAGCCCCTCGTGTGATAGGTTTAACTTCAGAGAAGTGTCTCGCAAATAACAAAAAAAACAGCAAGTTACTTGACTTAGAGAGTCAAATGGAAACACCATATAGGCTTAGTGTGTGAAGTTTCCTATATACGGACACTATACACGACACACACCGCAGTGCTGGGGGTTGGCCCTCCGGCTCCCGGCTCCTCGCTATGTGTTGTTTGTCAGCCTGTGGGGAGGGGGGAGGGGGGGGGGCGGCACGGTGCGCACCCAGACAGCCTACAGCCACAGCCACAGTAATCTACTTTACGTGTGGGGATTAGCAAAGCCGGTGCTACCTTTTCATCCTGATCCTCTTTCAGTCTGCCTCGCTCTCTCTCTCCCCTCCTGGCCACCGTCTCCTTTCCGTCTCTCTTTCTCTCTCTGTATCTATACCTATCTATCTCTCTGTCACTGTCTCTGTGGGGCTTAATCAAGGCGATGGTGGCGGCGGCGGAGGCGGCGGCGGCGGTGATATAGTGTCGGTGGCCGCCGGTGACCGCCGCATCTGCCAAAACAATCAAACAACCGCCGCCCATTACCTGGCCGCTGAGCCATGAGTCTCAATCTCTCTGTCGGCTGTCGGGTCGAACCTCCTCGAAACACCCGAGGAGGCCTCTCCTTAATGAGCTGAGCAGGAGCCGGGGAAGAGGAGGAGGACGGGGGAAGAGGAGGAGGAGAAGGTGGATGATGAGGAAGAAGAGGAGGAGGAGGAGGAATAAGAGGAGGAGGAGAAGTCAATACTCCATCCACCCACAAACACTGCACACTGTTGATCTCCTCCAGAGGAAGAGAGAGAGAGGGAGGGGGGAAGTGAGGAGGAGGAGGAGAAGGTGGATGATGAGGAATAAGAGGAGGAGGAGGAGCAGGAGGAGGAGAAGTCAATACTCCGCCCCCCGCCCCCCAAACACTGCACACTGTTGATCTCCTCCAGAGGAAGAGAGAGAGAGAAAGAGAGAGAGAGATGGAGGGGGGAGAGGTGAGGGGGAGGGTCAGGGAGGTCGACCCCGAGGTCAAATCATTGACCACCGCTTCCACCCTGACAACAGACAGGAGGAACCCGAAGCGAGCATCATTAACCCACGGAGATGGATAACAGCAGGCCATCCCACGCCATTACCATGACAACGCCACAAGTATAGAGCCACAAGTATAGAGTCACACGCACACACACACACACGCACACACACACACGCACACACACACACTTGCGCGCGCTTGACAGATTTGGAACAATGCATGGAGAGAATGACTCCCGCCTGTTCTGAAGGGGAGATGACAGGGGAGGGCGGAAACCGTGTGTCTGCGTGTGTGCGCTTATGTGTGTGTGTGTGTGTGTGTGTGTGTGTGTGTGTGTGTGTGTGTGTGTGTGTGCGCATGGACAGCGTCACTGTTCCCTTATCGCCATCTCCCTGCTCCTCCATCTTCTGTCTGTCTTCCTGTGTTTGTCTCCCCTCCAAAAACCAAACCACTCCACAGTTTTCTGCAAGCAAGCCAGCCAGTCCAGCCAGCCAGCCAGCCAGCCAGACTCATATTTCCCACAGGCAGGACACATCATTGGTTATGCCTGCATGGAGCTTCTCTATTGTGTGGGGCAGAAAATTAAAGCGGTGTGCAAAAAAAAAAATACACACACGACTCGCAATACACACCGACATATAACGGCTTCCTCTTGCGGGCGCCGGTGCAAAAGCAATTTCCTTCCCGCCCATTGCGTGGCGGTTTGCTGCAATGAACTATTAATCAAGGCGCCCGCTGAAACATCAGGATAGTCGCCGACATTATCTTTCGTTTGGTTCTGAAATTGAACACTCGATTGTGTCGACTGTTACTTTTTTTACTCCACAAAACCACAAAAAAATAGACGTGTGTAAAAACGCAGCACGCCGGCGTCACGACCTGTTGGCGCTACTACAAGTGCGCGTCCCTCGTGTTGTCGACGAGACGTGACAGGCGAAGAAAAGTGCGACAAGACGGAACACACACACACACACGCGCATCAGCATCAAATCCATACATTCGGAGCGGAGCGGAGCGGGTCGGGACGGGCCTCTCCGGTGTCTCCCCGCTCCCCCGCGCGCCTTGACTAATTCAGGGCGACGGCGGCGTATCGCTTACAGAGACAAGATGAGGGACACTGGAAACCGCGGGAGCATCGCCGCCGCCGCCGCGTACTTCTCTCCCTCTTTTCCACCGCGCGTGGCGACCGGCCACACGTTGTCACCGACACCCGGCGCGCTCCGACAGTCTGTGTTTGGCCGCGTATGCGACGGAACGGAATGGAAGACACGACTAGCGCTTGCGGTACTGTCGGCATACCCACTCCCAGCTGTCTGCTACCATCAGTCATTAGCATTCACACGTACGAGCAGTCAAGCTGTGGTGCTGGTGCAGGAACTGAAGATAAGGAAAAATAAATGAATATATATATATATATATATATATATATATATATATATACGAAACACAACTGTCCTCTTCAATCTCCAGCCCTCTCTCTCTGGCTCTCTGGCTCTCTCTCTCACAGTCTCTCTCTGTCTCTCTCTCTCTCATATATACAGTATATAATGGCCATTTTTGCCTTCAAGGGGCACAACAGAGAGAGAGAGAGAGAGAGAGTCACATTGCCACTAACTGAATTCAAACCGGCTTTTTTTTTTGTATTTGTGGTTTGCCCTGTCTTATACAAAATATGTGTGTTTGTCTCTCTCTGTGTCCTCTGGACGTGTTTTTAATCTCCAAGCGGGGAGCCTAGTCTGTCTGTTTACCTGTCAACCGACAGGAGGACGTCCCAATGACTTTGTGTGTCCGTTTCGATTCCCTCACTGGAAATTGTATTTTATTTTTTTTTGTTCAGAAATGAGTTTCGGATCGGTGTCCATTGCGATTAACGTCTCTCCCTAACCCCGTCAAACACAATTGACCAGCACAATACCAAGAGTGGTGAACTTAAAAGGGGTAAAACCCATGACTTCGGGGGGACTCCGGGAGTCGGTGGGTAGCTGTCAGTACAGGACATTAACGCTGGTGGACGTAAAAATAGCAAAGACTTCGGGGAAAAAACAACATGTGTTTCTCTTGACTCCATCGCGTGCACCAAACACCTCGGCAGGGCAGGGCAGGGGAGGGCCGAGGTGAGCTGCAGACCCCACAGCGCGTGGCGGGCCGCTAAGATGACCCGGGGTCCCGACCCCGTCACGCTCCTAGCATGCGTTTTAATGGGCGCGCTTTCTTCGGTACGCCCGTCTCTCGCCGTACGTCTGTCCGTACGTCTGTCCCCGCCAAGCCGCCTTTTTTTTTTACTGTATAACAGCGAGCATGTGTGAGTCACTGTCTAAGAGCAGCATGACACTGCGCTCTGACAGTGTGTGTGTGTGTGTGTGTGTGTGTGTGTGTGTGTGTGTGCGCGCGTGTTCGTGTGTGTTTGTGTGTGTGTGTGTGTCGCGGTGGTCTGGTTTCCGTTAGAGCCGCTGTGAAGTGGTCCGGCGGGATCCAACACACAGTGAGTGGAGGGAAACGTCTGGTTTGGAATCCTTAACCGCAGAGGAACCTCGAATGAACCAAAGAGGCAGAGACACAGACTCGCGTGGGTAACAAGACAGTAAACTACACTAGACTCTTAACAGTTTTAGCTCCACGTCGTCATGGAAATAGCCAATAGGGTGTCCCGATGCACACGTTTCCAGAGGGTGGGGGGGGGAGCATATTCTCGACCATAATGACGACGAGATCGGTTCCCTGTTCCTTTTAGGCCGTTCTCATTTGGCAACCGTTTATACAGCAAGACAACGGTTCAGAAAGAGGACAATTCCGCCGAACACGGCTGCAACGTCTTACATCAACGACATTTGCAATACGCTAAGCTGTAATGTACAGTCGCTCGACGGTTAAGAGTCCATAATAGACGGGTTCTTCTTCTGCGGGGTAATTCGGCGCAGTTGTCAGGCACCTGTACCACCGCACCACCACGACGTTGATGGTGGACAACCGACTGAAGTGCATTTATTTCGTTGTGGTCTTAATTCCACCACGGCGTGCGTTTGGCACCGGGACTGAGCGGGATCGCCGGCGTGCGCGCGCGTGTGTGTGTGTGTGCGCGTGTGTGTGTGTGTGTGTGTGTGTGTGTGCGTGACCTCAGCTTTGAAGGCGGAGTTGAAAACCAGCTATCTCAGCACGCGCCTTGATGTGCTTTGTTGTACGACTCACGACGCAGTTCCTTCCAACACTCATCTAAAAAGAATAAATTGCCTTGCTGAGAGGAGGGCCGCGGTATAATTCATCATCATCGGTTTTTTTCTTCTTTTTCCTATTTTGAGACCACCTCTTCCTCCTCCTCCTCCTCCTCGCTGCCACTTGCCTTCTTATCGAACACACTTCACATTTCTTTTCTTTTTTTTCCTCAGCCACACACACACACACACACACACACCACCGTCTGGGGTGACAAACTCCCACCGCAGTCTCTCTCCCTCCACTCCCCTCTACCTTCCTCTCATTTCTCGCTGATTCTCAGTGTCTGCCTCTCCTCCCCCTCCACCTCTGGCTCGCCTCAAGTTTCTGTACGCACACCCACCTCCCACCCTCCCTCCCTCCCTCCCTCCCTCACCCCTTAATCACCTGCCAAGCCCGGCTACATATCGAGGTATGTGTGTGCGTGTTTGCCGTAGCCACCGCGCGATGCTCCCAGCTGGCCTCTAATATATGTGCTGCTTTCTCCCGCCTACCAGCTTCCACGCGACTTCAGACATGGCTGTGAGGAGGCGGCGGCGGTGGCATCGGCACGACAACAATTCAGTATTGAGTTGTTGAGAAGTTTGAAAAAATAGATTTCTTTTTTATTTGCTTGCACTAATAAAAGATCTGGCTTTGGCGATAAACCCACGCAACGGTTTGATATTGTCTTCCTCCAAAATTGGCACGCCGCTTATATGTAAGAAACCATCCAGAATTCTCTTTTCTCTCTCCTTCGTCTTTTCTCTTGTTTTAAAAAAAAAAAGCAATTCTGGCCATAATTACAGAGCTCATAAAAGCGTTTAAAATTTCATGAATATTTAAACCTTCGAAGGGGAATCTCAGGGGAGACCCATGTGTGTCTCCTCTGCCCTAATTATGGGGGAAGACACACACACACACACACACACACACACACACACACACACACACACACACACACACACACACACACACACACACACACACACACACACACACAGGGAGGCAGGCCACATTTATCACATAAATCTCCCAAATAGACTAATATATGCTGACAGAGGGTAGACCCATTTGTAAATATACAGACACACACGCACACACGCACACATAATACACACATCTGTGTATCGACACATGTCTGGACACACACACACACACACACACACACACACACACACACACACACACACACACACACACGCACACACAGGCTCAGACCCACAGCAGGCTGCCAGTAAGAGAATACAGCTGGCTATGGTGGCAGCTGCTTCCCAATAAACAATATGTCGATGATGGACGTCTGGGTTTAGTGTTGAGTCACAGAGAGTGTGTGTGTGTTTGTGTGTGTGTGTGTGTGTGTGTGTGTGTGTTCGGTCCTGTGAACCGGGTGCAGGATGCGGCCGCCAGCAGGTATGGATGCTCACTCACACACTCGTATTGACAAGCTTGTGGATTTTAAGGCCTTAAGGAAATCGCTGATCGAGCGCTTTAGCTGTGCGGTGGCTACAACACGTCCAGAGGGTCTGGTAATCTCCGCTAATAAAGTTTAGCCGATGACACACTGTAAGTGAAGTAACTGCGGATTTGTCTCGCTTGTCAAATTCACAGACCTTTTGACTGCAAATTTGCCAATTAATTTCACGGCTGCGGCCGTTTGATACGCCAACGCCGCGACAGGATCTCACAGCTGCAGTTCATTTATTTAACCCAGATCGGAGGAAAATAAGTAGAAAATAGCAAAAGAAAATGGAAAAGCAAAAAAGCGACTCAGCTGGACCTCGGCGCTGGTCCCCCGAATTCTTTGCGAAAGCGACGTGTTGAGCAGGAAAACCAAAGACTACAAGATGAACAGAACATGGAGAAATGGTCACCCATCGGGAGGGAGGGGAGGGTGGGAGGGTGGTAGAGAGAGAGGTGGGAGCAGATGTGTTGAAAGGAAGAGGAAAGATAGGTTTTGAGAGATGAAGGCCGATGAGAGGATGACAGTTTATGTGGGGGACAGATAGACGGACGGGATAAACAAGACATAATGTGTTGCCAAAGTAATTGTGTGTGTGTGTGTGTGTGTGGGGGGGGGTGGGTGAGACACTGATGTTTGATGTTGGCTTTGCTAAGAGACAAACCTCAACAGAAAGTTGAAGTTTATTTTTTCAAACTTATACTGAATTGTTGTCGTGCCGATGCCACCGCCGCCGCCTCCTCACAGCCATGTCTGAAGTCGCGTGGAAGCTGGTAGGCGGGAGAAAGCAGCACATATATTAGAGGCCAGCTGGGAGCATCGCGCGGTGGCTACGGCAAACACGCACACACATA
>PIJE02000677.1:227357-236270 GCA_002895965.2 Coryphaenoides rupestris | reverse complement strand
AGTCTTGCGCCTAACGTCCCTCTCTCCTCTCTTTCTCTCTCTCTCTTCCCCTCCCTCTCCTCTCTCTCCTCTCTCTCCCCATTCCCTCTCTCTCTCTCCCCTCCCTCCCTCTCTCTCTCTCTTCCCCTCACTCCCTCTCTCTCTCCCCCCCTCTCCCTCTCTCTCATGTCAGAAGGATGGAGCCAGCAAGGACATCAACTTCCTAGTCGTGGCATAAATATTAATATAAATATAAATATAAATATAGACTGATATGAGATTAGAGACGCCCACCGTTGCAAAATGGTGAAGGGTATAAATAATGCATTAAAAAACTCGGTGACACACACAGACACACACACACACATATTTGTTCAGGTGAGAGGAGAGATAGGCTATATTCTAAATCAAAGAGATAGAAAGCTGTATGACCATATGCTTTTACATTTTTAATCTTAAGCAAACCAACACAAGTATTACTTGTGTGGTGTAATTATTGTGTAATAATCAGTGTGTCTCATATGTTGTTATAAGAAACTTTTAGATGACAAATAATGACTAATGATGAATGAGCTCAGTCAGGGACTATATTAAGCAGAGGCTATGTATGAGCCGCTCGTTTTCTATTTGATTCTATATTACTTTGAGCAGAGGATAGAAAGCATACACACACACACACACACACACCTCACACCTCACACACTCACCGTCGGGGAAGTCAACTTGCGATGAACGGTAAATCTCCCGCACACACACACACACACACACTCTCTCTCTCACACACACGCGCACACTCACGCTCTTTAAAGTCGGCTCGTCGTGACGAAAAAAACCACACAAGGTGGTGGCGGCTTCACTTCCAACGGCAACAACAACAATGTCATCGAAACACTGTCTGTTCATAAAAATTAAAAATTAAAAACTAAATGTGTGTTCAAATAAAAGCAACACGACTGAACGACGACCGTGTCGGCGGTTGTTTCTTTGTTGCAGTTGAGTACAGAAGAGACGCGCTGCCGCCGCTGCTGCTGCTGCTGCCGCTACCGCCGCTACCGCTGGGTGTCCATTCACCCGGCGGAGCGGCCGCTGATTGGTGGAGCCCGCCACAACACGGCAGCGCTCCGTCGCTGATTGGCGGAGCCCGCCACAACACGGTAGCGCTCCGCCGCTGATTGGTCCCCCAGGTTTAGTCGCGTATTCGTGCTCCATCTGTGTGTTTCCTTGTCCTAGTGTCTGCGTCGTTCAGTTCACGTATGTATCGTTATTTATATATATTTATATATATATATTTAGTTTTAAACACATCATCATAAATCACCAAAAATTATAATGAATACATTTATTTAAAAAAAAGTACTTTCCTTTGGCTGAAACATTTACTATATATATATATATTTCTTCTTCTTCTTATTATTATTATTATTATTATTATTTTGTGATTTATGATGATGTGTTTAAGACTTGTGCAAAACAACAATGGCAGCTATTTCACGTTACTGAATTATGCAGGTCAGTAAGTTCACCGTGGGCCTAGACGAAGCTAAATTGCCTGCTATTGATTGATTGGCATTATCTTTTTACACAGTACACAACGAGCCCAGTACCCACTTAACTGTGTTTATGTGATACTCTTGCATGTGTGTGTAATGTAATACATTATCGTGCCTTTCAGACACTAGACGGAGAATGACTGTGCTATGGTTTACAGTGTGTTTTAACCAGTTACTCCATATATGCAATACACTAATAAGCAATTAGCCTACTTATTTTGTAGGTAGGCTTTAGGTCTTTAGGTCCGTCTCGGTTTAGGTTGATGGTCTACCGATGGAACTCAGTGGAAAAACAATTTGGCCAATTTGTAAGAGGAGATAGGGGACATTTCTATTAGATTAGGTTTTATCTGGCGCCCTCTAGTGACATTAGACCCGCAGTGCACGGTTGGTAAATGGATATTTGACTGGTGTGTTTGTGTCTATTTATACAGCATGTTGTGTTAATCTTTTAGCTGGGGGGGGCATTCTGCTTGATGATGCAGCAAATTCCCAGTTTGTTTTGCACGGTCGTAGTCTGCACAAGGTCACGGGGCTCCTGTGACCTCTACACCCACTGAAGCCATGAGGCAATTTGACTAAATTAAATAGAATTAGGCACCGCTCAATGCCCATCTTAATATCCAAATAGAGGGGTATTGGTGGCGTCTTTAGCATGACTCAGTTTAGCACGTGTAGGCCTCATATCGTGGATTATATAACAATGTCATGCAAAAATCTGGTCACAGCTCCTATGTATTGTACATTTATGTACATGTACATGCATAGTGCTGCGCAGTAAAATATAACAATACAATCAGTTAGAGTTGCAAATAGTTTTATTGACCTTTTTTCCAAAAATCAAAAAACAAAATGGAGCTGGCATAAAACATTTGTTTTGCTAGATAACGCATAAGGGACATGTCTGTAGAATGAACACAAGTTAATTCATGGCATACATAGTTAAGTCACACAAAACAAAATGTCAACAGTTAAACTGGAAAATGTTTCACTTGAGCGCTTGCATAGCACAGACCTTTTTTTGTCACATTTTGGTATTTTTACATCAGGCGTTGTTGCATTGGAGTAAAATGAACAATATGTAGAGTTAAAATGTTTTCCTCAACCTCAAATTGATCAACCTCATGGAAGTGTAGCCTACTGGAAGCGTTGCTCGCACCATAATGAGAGAATATATAGCACGTAGGTCGACTTCAGCTGGGACAGAAAGGTGGTATTGTACCATAAACACTCCAAGGGCTTCATTTCTCACTGTTGTAGAGGACTCCACAAGGCAAAGTTGACTTTACATCAAAATGAGGTCTTTGAAAGCAGCATCACCATCATCTTCTTCAACATAAACCACCGAAAGGACAAAATGATTCCACTATACTTTTTTTTTTTTCAACAGAGAAAAACATCAATATACAACACATGGAAAAGGACGCTTAATCGATTTTAGAAAACATCCGTTCTAAATGTGATTTAAAAAATCGTTTCACTAAACACCACACTGTGTCTCTAGTGCAGAAACAGTGTGCAAAGTACAGTTAGTATGGGTTAGGCCTATTTGTATTGCCTTATCTACCAAAGAAATAGGCCAACCTACAAATCAAATAGGTCATAATGAGCTTCTCCCAGACCCCTGGGAGTGCACATGCATTGGATGATTTGCTGAGGAGTTCAAGATACATGGGGGGTCAATCAATTGAAAGAATTGATGCAAAATGTGCAAAGAACATAGCTAACCAATTAGTGACTTCTAGCACTTCAGCTTGTGCGGTGTGTACAGCGAAGCAGACGCAAGATTTGTTGTTCGCCTTTGAACAAAATAAACCAAAATGAAAAATAAAAATACAAAAAAGAATGTGTTGCAACAAGGTTAATTTGCGCACAATAAATTGCGGGCACCAGCGATAGGGTATGTGGATCTAAAGCCAAATGAGAAAAATAAAATGTGTGATGCGCAGATCTGTAGGACCACAGTTTGGTTGTTTTGTGGTGAGACTAGAAGGAGGGAATTCTTCCGGGGAACGGGACGGGGGCCTGGGGTGAAACCTAGGGGACCTCCCACTTGGGGTGATTTGGTCTGGGGACTCCGTTACTGGACTTAGCTCGGCTGTGCAAAAGGGTGGTAGTGCCTGTGTGTGTCCCTGGTTTTTCACCTCGGGTCCTCTGCTGAGCTACAGTCTTTTAAATGGGGGCCCTGTGAATGTGGTCCGCGCCTTGCTCCGGGGGTTCTGTGCCGGTGTGGTTACAACGAGGCCTAACTGTTCTTATTTTAGTGGGCCGTTTTTCCCTTGCGCTTCATTTTACCTGCGTAAAACTTGGTCACGCCCTTGCTTTTCCCCCCGTCGCATGTTGAGTGGGCGAGACCCGCTCCCTCCCCACGCCCAACCCCCCCCCCAAGCCTAACACCCATCTGAACCCCCTCAAACCTCCCCCCCCTCCCGCAATCGTGACAGAGACTACTAGCTGAGGCAGCAGGAGAGCCAGCGGGACGACTGGAGGAGGTTTTCCCCTTCCCTTGTGAAGTACCCGCTCTCTCTCTGTCTCTCCTCTCTCTCTCTATCCCCTCTCTCTCTACTCTCTCTCTCTCTCTCTCTCTCTCTCTCTTCTCTCTCTCTCTTTCTTTCTCGTCCTTCTTCTTCAGACTCTTGCCATCTCCTCTATAGTGTAGTAGTGCGTTGCTTGTTACACTAGTAGCCGGCGTTATGTTAATGTCCTTGGGCTCCCGTCCGTGTTGCGTTGTCACGCCGTGAGACATAATGGGGCATGGGCGCTCACAGAATCGTACTCGATGGTTTTGGTGCAAAGCACACCTTATTTAGTGTTTCATTCTCACTTTGAAATAGAAATTGTATTATGTAGTCTGTTTCCTTAATCCTTGACTATAAGCCCCACCATTGGGTCAATCAGGCGTATATAATTGTCAGAGATCTATTAAAATTTCACCGGGAGAAAGATCATATTATATATTTATATATTTATATATATTATATATTTATATATTTATAATTTATATATTTTATTTATATATTTATATATTTATTTATATATTTATATATTATATTATATTTATTTATTTATTTATATATTTTTATTTATTTATATTTTATTTTTATTTATATGCTAACAATCCGAAACCTTGGGGGGCTCCCAATCTTAGTGTTTCATTCTCACTTTGAAATAGAAATTGTATTATGTAGTCTGTTTCCTTAATCCTTGACTATAAGCCCCACCATTGGGTCAATCAGGCGTATATAATTGTCAGAGATCTATTAAAATTCACTAACGGGTCTTAATTATGAATCTTTTTTTCTTTTTTTTTACTAAATCGATGGCCACAGACTGTGCAATGAATGAACTATGGGTGAACGGCACAGCTAGTATTTCCCTTACTACTTCAGGCTTGGAAACATACCACTTTAGCACACTTGAATAATTGAAGAACCTTGCTGTGCGCCATTTTGTATTTTGCCCCTCTGGTGCCAATGAAAGCCTAGTGGCCGTATGGCCAGACATCACTCCCCCTACAGTAGAACAATGCCAACATAAGGATGATAATAATGATGTCTAATTGATTCCACAGTGAACATGTTTAGGGTCATTTACCAATATTTGGCTAAAGCTTCTCTACAGCGAGGCTACAACTAATATTGAGGCAGGATATGACATGTAAATCGCATTCTATGCAGTATTTAAAAGGCCTTTGTCTAAAGATGAGGGTAAATAATGTATATTTAGTCTCTCACAGCTACCATAACTGCCTAATTGAACTTAATGAATATAGACTTTTACACAGGCAATTAAACATTCAAAATTCAACAGCTTCCCCCCCCCCCCAATGTTTTATAATATTGCTTGACAATTATTCAAATGTTGTATTTGGTATTTGCTAATGTTTTTTGGGTTTTTTTTCCAATTCTGTATTTCCAACTCGAACTATTTCAATTTAGTGCTCTTTTGATTGATTGACGTCGTGGTTTAAATTAGCGCACATTAGCTTGGTTTGGAACACACCTGGGCTAGTATTTCACCCAAAGAGGATCAATAGGCTCATAACTAATTTAGAAAAGCATTAAGCGATAAGGCGATCCATGCTATTCATACCCCTCACCCGACGGCCTCATCCTTATCTGCACCCACCCGTGGAGTCTAGACTCTCTCCCACTTGCATAACAAAGTATCACGTTCCACGCGGATGCCACCCGATTGATCCTGTTTGGTGAAGTGCTTCCGGCTCGGCTCGTAGTCTAGAGAGAACAGTAGAACGGTGTTGCTGAGTGTCGCTGGCTCCACACTGTGTCCCGGGCTTTTCAGGGTTGGGGGCCTCTGGTGAAGTGCTTCGTCAGTCTAGAGAGAACAGTAGAACGGTGTTGCTGAGTGTCGCTGGCTCCACACTGTGTCCCACTGTGGTTTCATTGTGTGTTGTTTATCCCTGCTCGCCATCTGAACCTCTGAACTCCATTTCCCAGGGTTCACCGCCATCACCGCCACCAATCCCATCTGGCTGATCAAGACACGCCTCCAGCTGGACGCCAGGTGACTAGAGCTGAACCACTCTTTACCACCGCCATCATTTGTATGAGGAAAAACGTTACGACGAAGCATAACTGTGGAATAGTGTTATCTCTAATGTTATCTTTTATTTCGCGCGTTGACCATCGGCACATTTTGGGAATTCAGGTGTTTTACTATATATGCTTATTTGTTTATTGGCTAGGTTCTTGGTATTAGAAGGGAACCTCTGGGGGGTGGTGCCTTGTAGCTTGTGGATTAAATTTACCGATCAGCCTTTAGATGCGAGCCCAGCTAGCATTAAACTTCGCGTCACCCACTCCTACATTTAGCAGGAAAACAAATATAGGTTGGAGTATTTTAAGGGTTCCGCCGCACTTTTCACACCGATTCATAATATCTTACGTCCGGGGACGCTTCAAAACGGCGCGGCGACGCACGCAGGAAGCCGGCGCTAAGGCCCGCGCCGTTAGGCGGTATACCACAGCCTTTAGAGCACCCAGCACACGACGTTGACGTCTGCCGCCATTTTTCACCCGTATATATATTTTTCTCGACGCTCAAACCGCCACACAGGAGCCGGGGCGAGCGACGCATGAACGCCTTTGAGTGCGTGCGGCGCGTCTACCGGGCGGACGGCCTGCACGGCTTCTACCGGGGCATGTCTGCCTCCTACGCCGGCATCTCGGAGACGGTCATCCACTTCGTCATCTACGAGAGCATCAAGCGCCGCCTGCTGCAGGCCAAGGTGACGGCCAACATGGACGCCGAGGAGGAGACGGTCAAGGACGCCTCCGACTTCCTGGGCATGATGCTGGCCGCCGCCACCTCCAAGACTTGCGCCACCTCCATAGCCTACCCACACGGTGAGTGTCTGTCACGCGTGCTCTCGCACGCACACACACACACACACACACCAGAGAGAGAGATTTAGTGTGAATGTCCAATTATGGATATTTCTCCATATGGAGAAAACTATTAGTTTAGTTTATTACTTTATTTTACAGGGACAATGCACATTAATAACATTTCTGAAAATATGCCAGAGTTAGCCAAAAGGCAAATTTTCGTCTGGAGTCCTTGGGCAGGCAATAGTTGAAAGCACAAACATTTAGAATAGAAGCATTAAAAATACAATCAAAAAATGTCTCCTTATGTATGTGTTTTTTTTCTCTTTTTTTCAAGCCCCTTTTTAACGTGTATATTCCCAAACCCACTCCCTACAGGGATATAAAAACAATAATATATTAAACTCTTAAAGAGGAGTAAATAAAACCACTGTTGGGTTAATTTAGAATTACAATTTTTAAAGTTCCCAGTACAAAAACCCCCAATTACCCCCCATACTTTAAATTTACTTAATAAATTTATGTAAAAGTTCAATTAAAAAACCAATATTTCCAAACAAATTTAACACAATTTAACCAAGTAAAATCAAATTTAAACAGTATTTAAAAATAGCATGACAACAATCAAAAAAAACAAAAAACCAACAATAGCATGACAATAGAATGTTAGTCCAGGTTAAGTGTGTGTGTATTATGCACAGATTCTATTAGTAGTTGGTTTAACGATTCATTATTCTAATCATTTTTTCTCCTTTTCCTTCTCTCCCTGTTTCCTTTTCTTTCTCACTTTCTCTTTCCATTCTATTTTCTTTCTCTCACAATTTTTTCTTGACTTTTTTTCTCTTTCACTTTATCTTTTTGTCTCTCTCTCTCTTCCTCCCCTCTTCGCCAACCAGAGGTGATCCGGACGCGGCTACGAGAGGAGGGCAGCCGCTACCGTTCCTTTTTCCACACGCTGTTCACGGTGCCGCGGGAGGAGGGCTACCGGGCGCTGTACCGCGGCCTCACCACCCACCTGGTGCGCCAGATCCCCAACACGGCCATCATGATGGCCACCTACGAACTGGTCGTCTACCTGCTACACCGCTAGCCGCTACCCGAGACCGGGGAGTGGCTAGCGACTAGCGAGTGACTGTTTTCCAGCTAGAAGAAATCGGAAAGGAGGAAGAAGAAAAAGCCGAGCGGTTTCTTTAAAAGGAAGACCAAAGTAGAAAGAAAGTTATGTTTTGGACCAGAAACAAAGAAGAAGAAGGTGATTGGTGAGGAAGAAGAGGATGAAGATTTGCATCTCCATCTCTGAATCTTCTACTTGCATGTCCTCCTGGAACTGATAGAAGGTTTCTGATAGATAGGAGATGCCTCTGAAGGAACTTATGTGAACGGTGCGGTGGCCTTAAAAAATCCATATTTTTTGGCTTGCATTGCAGTGGTGGACGCGTTTCAGATTCAGAAGTCAACGTTTTCCAGCCAATGCACGTTTTCCTGAACATTGCACACTGGAGCCGGAATATTTCGCTCCAGCTGGGGACAGTAGTAGTAGTAGTAGTAGTAGTAGTAGTAGTAGTAGGAGAGAGCGTTGACTGTCTGAACCCAAAACGTCCACCTCTGCTATCCTTATTCCTCCTTCCATGGAAGGAGCACTAGTATAAATCAATTGTCTTGACTCTGTGACAGAGATTATAATGTGAATCGAGAATGCTTGGTTACAGTCTGGATTTTACACAACGCTGGCCATGTTGCAAAAACCAAAACGTAGAAAAAGAAAATCTCCTCTGGCCTCATTCATCTAATAAGACGACTGAGTCCTCAGAATGAGGCCAGAGAGATTGAGAAGCAGTGGAATTGGGAGAATGTGTTCGCTGTTAATATCTGCTTGAAGGCACCTTCACTTGAGAGGCGGTGGGACACCGTACAACCACCGTACAAAACACGCACACAAAACCGCCCACAGATTAAAACATCGTCTTTTGGGGACTGGTTGCCACGATTTCTGTCAAAGTTGAAAGTCACTGCAATGCTTTTCCCAGAGGAAAACC
>PIJE02000677.1:174857-222357 GCA_002895965.2 Coryphaenoides rupestris | reverse complement strand
ACAGCGGGAAGTAGTGTGCTGGGTGCTCTAAAGGGCTGCGGTATTAACTATTGACAAGCTACAAGGCACAACATCATCAGCATTAGAGTCACTATTGTTGACTGTAAACGTTTTCCCGATGGTCAACGCGCGAAATAAAAGATAACATTAGAGATAACACTATTCCACAGTTATGCTTCGTCGTAACGTTTTTCCTCATACAAATGATGGCGGTGGTAAAGAGTGGTTCAGCTCTAGTCACCTGGCGTCCAGCTGGAGGCGTGTCTTGATCAGCCAGATGGGATTGGTGGCGGTGATGGCGGTGAACCCTGGGAAATGGAGTTCAGAGGTTCAGATGGCGAGCAGGGATAAACAACACACAATAAAACCACAGTGGGACACAGTGTGGAGCCAGCGACACTCAGCAACACTCTTCTACTGTTCTCTCTAGACTACGAGCCGAGCCGGAAGCACTTCACCAAACAGGATCAATCGGGTGGCATCCGCGTGGAACGTGATACTTTGTTATGCAAGTGGGAGAGAGTCTAGACTCCACGGGTGGGTGCAGATAAGGATGAGGCCGTCGGGTGAGGGGTATGAATAGCATGGATCGCCTTATCGCTTAATGCTTTTCTAAATTAGTTATGAGCCTATTGATCCTCTTTGGGTGAAATACTAGCCCAGGTGTGTTCCAAACCAAGCTAATGTGCGCTAATTTAAACCACGACGTCAATCAATCAAAAGAGCACTAAATTGAAATAGTTCGAGTTGGAAATACAGAATTGGAAAAAAAACCCAAAAAACATTAGCAAATACCAAATACAACATTTGAATAATTGTCAAGCAATATTATAAAACATTTGGGGGGGGGGGGGGGGGGGGGGAGCTGTTGAATTTTGAATGTTTAATTGCCTGTGTAAAAGTCTATATTCATTAAGTTCAATTAGGCAGTTATGGTAGCTGTGAGAGACTAAATATACATTATTTACCCTCATCTTTAGACAAAGGCCTTTTAAATACTGCATAGAATGCGATTTACATGTCATATCATGCCTCAATATTAGTTGTAGCCTCGCTGTAGAGAAGCTTTAGCCAAATATTGGTAAATGACCCTAAACATGTTCACTGTGGAATCAATTAGACATCATTATTATCATCCTTATGTTGGCATTGTTCTACTGTAGGGGGAGTGATGTCTGGCCATACGGCCACTAGGCTTTCATTGGCACCAGAGGGGCAAAATACAAAATGGCGCACAGCAAGGTTCTTCAATTATTCAAGTGTGCTAAAGTGGTATGTTTCCAAGCCCGAAGTAGTAAGGGAAATACTAGCTGTGCCGTTCACCCATAGTTCATTCATTGCACAGTCTGTGGCCATCGATTTAGTAAAAAAAAAGAAAAAAAGATTCATAATTAAGACCCGTTAGTGAATTTTAATAGATCTCTGACAATTATATACGCCTGATTGACCCAATGGTGGGGCTTATAGTCAAGGATTAAGGAAACAGACTACATAATACAATTTCTATTTCAAAGTGAGAATGAAACACTAAATAAGGTGTGCTTTGCACCAAAACCATCGAGTACGACTCCGTGAGCGCCCGTGCCCCATTATGTCTCACGGCGTGACAACGCAACACGGACGGGAGCCCAAGGACATTAGCATAACGCCGGCTACTAGTGTAACAAGCAACGCACTACTACACTATAGAGGAGATGGCAAGAGTCTGAAGAAGAAGGACGAGAAGAAGAACACAGAGGGAGAGAGGGAGCACACAGAGAGAGAGAGAGAGAGAGAGAGAGAGAGAGAGAGAGAGAGAGAGAGAGAGAGAGAGAGAGAGTGTAGAGTAAAGGTATGGGGCATAGATGGAAGAAGCATCTAATATGGCGGGTACTCACAAGGGAGGGGAAAACCTCCTCCAGCGCCTCCCCGCTGCAGCTAGTAGCCTGCACATTGGGGAGGGGGGGGATGAGGGGGTTCAGATGGTGTAGGGGGGGGGGGGGGAAGGGGTCTCCCACCCAATCACGCAGGGGTGAAAGCTTTTACAGTAAAAGCCCTAAAATAGACAGAGGCTTTTCTGTAACACACACACACACACACACACACACACACACACACACACACACACACACACACACACACACACACACACACACACACACACACACACACACACACACACACACACACACACACACACACACACACACACACACACACACACACTCTCTAAGCCCAGCCCCTAAGAATCTCATGTATATTAAATGCACATCCGAGAGGACACTCCCCCTACTCATCTTTGCAAAAATGGCCATTTAGGTCCCGCCCCCTCTCACATACTGATAAAATCATACACGTTGGTTTCTTTAAATAATAGTCAAGATGGTCAGAGCCGAGGATAGATATAGATGGATAAATAAAAAGTTAATCCAACCCGCACGAGATGGAGACTTGATATTTTAATCCACATCCCCCATCCCCCCCCACATATTAATCCTGTTTGAAGCCGGTCAAAAAATAGAAAAGTTGGATTGTGTGTGGATGTCGTCATCTCAACAGTCCTGTCCACAACAAGGGCCAAGGGTCGAGTGTGAACGTACCAGATTACACGATTGTATTGTCAAAGCAAATCACAGGAAGACTTAGTCGAGCTCTGGGAAACACAGAGCATTTCAAAGGACACACGTTGAATGATGGGGGGCGCGGTGGGGCGACCGGTGGAAATGCTAACCTTGTCATTCTGCGGTTTAAAATGTTTCTGTGGATGGTGTTGACCGTGAAGAATGGAAGATGGGGACCTCATGAAGTATGGATACTCTTATGAAGTATGGATAGTAACGAAACAAACTAGAGCCTCAAGCTAAAACTGGAAATAAAAGATAAGCAAAAAATTGTCGCTCCAACTTTAAAAACCGTGCGCTTATGCTTCCCCAATATTAAAAGAGATGAAGCACTCCTCTGCATGTCTGGAGCGGTTAACACACAAGTCCAATAATGACGTCACAAGTTCACATCTGGCTGTGACAACCCACAAATAGAGGACCATAAAAAACACACACACACACACACACACACACACACACACACACACACACACACACACACACACACACACACACACACACACACACACACACACACACACACACACACACACACACACACACACACACACACACACACACACACACACACACACACACACACACAGAGAGAGTATCCATGACGTTTTAGACACGGTGTTGCAATAGACCACGGCAGTTGTTTGCACACTTGCGTGCTATATTAAAACACATGTGGGTCAACCCCTGGTGTGCCAAGAATACACAGGAGAACAGTGCACCTTTCTCCACTCGGCATTGGCCCACATTTGCAGACGCCACACATTCTTCAGATTAGCAGCTGACGGGAGACTGGGAGTTGAAGTGGTGAAGTCGTCTCCACAAGATAAGAAATAACAAAATTGACAACTTAACGACCAATGCCTCACTAACCCACAATTTTAGCATGTTTTTCTCCAAGTGTGCCATTAAATCCTGATTTGGTGTCATTGAGGTTCAAGGTTGGGTCATGCGTCACATCCTTGACACACTGCTGGCATATAAATATGGGCAGCTGGAATAGCAACAAACGTGTATTCGGGCAAGGGCAAAAGCAAGGCCGCTTTCTACAAGGCCACTGTGTCACGTTACGAAACTAGGACAATTTCAAGTACCGCTTGTCCGTGTGGTTTCCGAGAGAAAATGTGAAAGAAAGTATACCAAGGAATGTGATTTAAATGAATTGGCAAGAAGATGCAGGCGATGCATGGTGGATGATGCACACGTGACGAACACACGACGAATGGAGTTCTCCAAGACGATAATGACAAGGTTAGCATTTCTCTCGCACTGACGAGAGGCCAAAAAAGTCCCGCAGGAATGCCACTCGTTGGCGTTCTCTGGCTCAACTTGTGTTCCTCTTCATTGTGCTGGGTTGTGTTGTGTTGTATTGTATTGTGGGTGGGCGTGGCCAAGACGGCACAAGACAGCGTCGGGTGAAAGGCCGGGCACGAGAAACCGCCCCACGTTGTCGCAGCTTAGCGGGGCCTCGTGACAAACGCGTTGCTGTGTGTGTGTGTGTATATGTGTATGTGTATGTGTATGTGTGTGTGTGTGTATGTGTGTGTGTGTGTAAGCAACGGCAGTTACACGAATGACCCGATATTCATTGTAACACATCCTAGAACTCGACGACAAAGAAACCCCCCAAAAAACCCGGAATCACTAATGAAAACGGTTACCATGGTTATCATCATACCAGTGTAAGGAAATGGGGGTGCTACCTTAACTGGTCCGCCCGTGTGCCGGGTGGGCGGGGCCCAGCTGAGCCCCAGCTGTGGCCGTGCGCTCTCCTCTAAACACACACACAGAGCACAGAAGGGGGGCCCAGGCAACAGTGTTCAAGTAACAAACCGGGATGTTAAACCATATCATGGGGGGGACCGTGAAGAAGAAGAAGATGATGATGATGATGATGGAGAAGACGGCGTTTCAAAACAAAATGGATGAACGTAAAAGTTACAAAAATAAAATGGAGAGAGAGCGGGACAAGGAGAGAACAAAATGGAGGAGACAGGAGACTGCTGGCAAGGTGGGAGAGGAAAGCACAACCTCAAACTTTGAGGACCTCGACCGGTTTTCCCTTTTCAAAATGGCCGACGTAGATTTAAAAACGCACAATAGTGGCGAGATCAGCGGTACACAGTATACCACATTTATTAAAAACAAATAAACCTCTGTGGTAAACTAGAGAAACAAATTTTTAGTACATTTTAGTTTAGGACACAATAGAGGTGATATTGCGTATGCCCCACGTCGGCTTAGAGAACAGTAGATCAAAGCAAGCCCAAGGTTTAGATGGGTAATAAAGTAATAAAGATATAAACAATAAAGCAATAAAGTTTCTGCTGTTGGTTAGTTATTCATTAATGTGAGCAAGCTCTAACAACTCCTTGGATCCTGAGAGTCTTAAATTGTGCTTTCGATTTGTATAATTCTGTCATATTGGAGGGGGGCTAGATACTAATATAGACAAAACTAGCATTCTGCTTTAGCACACATTGCTAAAGAAACAGAAAATAAATAAAACTAATAAACTAAAATTCTCAAACTATCTTGGTACACAAACCATGTCTATATGGGATATGGGGGAAGGGGGGGTGGTGGAATGTGAAGGAATGAGACGGATAAAAAACAGCAAACTAAACAAAAATATAAACTAACGTAAGTTGAAGAAACTATCGCTCGGCAGTGAGCTACACTGTCCAGCAGTGTGACACACAAACAAACATGGACACACAGACAGGGAGAGACAGACAGACAGGTAGACAGCATTTTTGGTGGGGGGGGGGGGGGGGCGGGGGGGAGTGAGGTTGGGGTTGGGGCAGGCGGGGGGGGAGGGGTCTAGGAGCGGTGGTTACCTGCCAGTCCTGCAGACACCATGTGCACCTGGGTGGAGTCGGGCTCCAGAACGCCGTTCAGCTTCTCCTTGGCCGTGGAGTAGGCGGCAAAGTAGATGGCCCTGCACCCAACACACGAAAATAATGGTTGGTTGCGGAAAAAAAGAGGTTGGTTGCGGTATCATCCACAATACCGCAATGTGTGCATCCATTAAAATTCACACATCACACAAACAAAGCAAAAAGAAATCATACAAATACAAAAAAGGGAAGAAAACTGCTTACGGTAAAGTGTCCTGTCTCTCTCTCTCTCACTCTCTTAGTAGTAGTTTTCTCTCTCCCTCTCTCCCCCCCCACCCCCATTCCATCGACCTTTTGGCATGACAACACACGACTAGAATAACTATCTAAAATTATCACACCCTTTCTCGTTCCCATTCACATTATTATGTGAATGGGAGGAAGTGAAATAGTGAAATGTTGAAGTGTGTGTGTGTGTGTGTGTGTGTGTGTGTGTGTGTGTGTGTGTGTGTGTGTGTGTGTGGTGTGTGTGTGTGTGTGTGGCACAGCCCAAAATGGCTGGCTGCACTGTTTTTGCCTCGCATCAACTCCAAGCCATTGTCTCCCAGCAGCCCTCTCTAAACCGACACCACAGGATGCAATTGAAGCAAAGCCAACGTCTTTTAAAGCCATCCCGTCACTAACCCCTGACTCCGCCTACACACATCATGTTTGTCCTGGCAAATCCCCGGCGGGAGAGAGAGAGTGTGTGTGTGTGTGTGTGTGTGTGTGTGTGTGTGTGTGTGTGTGTGTGTGTGTGCACGCAATGCATGTGCACTTTCATGCAAGCGTGTTTATGCATCTGTTCTTGCCCGTTACATAATCACCACCAAGTCTCGGTAATACCGCTTGGCGCAAGATGCTTGTTGTGCTCATGGCAAACTTTCTCCCATTTCTGGTTTAACGGGAACAATCATGCGATCACGCTTCCAAATCGGAATTGCGCGCGCACACACACACACACACTCACACACACACACACACACAGATGTAATGGAGGAAAGGAATATGCTGCTCCTTTCTTATATTTAAAACAGATGGCTGAACTGTGTGCTGTGAATGGAAGGACACGGCGTCCGTGCTGCTGTGTTTGCCTGCTCATGTTTGACTACGTGTAGGCCTGTTTGTCTACTTGCCCCCCCCCCTTCTGCGAGGGGCCGATCGCCGTGGAACCAAAACAAAGTGTAGGCTTTACGGTAATGACAAGATCAGAAAGAAAGATCTCCAAGTTCTATAAGAACTATCAATACATTTGAGATTTCTGAATAAATATAAATTAAAAAATTTAAAAAAGTATATTTACATGTTGTTGCAGTAGGCCTAATAAAGTAATAAAGCAATCAAAATATTTACTTGGCAAATTATTCATCACAAATTCGAAATATATCCCGAGTATACTTCATATAAAGGGGAGGCGGGGGGGGGGGGCTCCGTTCATTCGCGGTTCTGATGGGGGAGGGGGGGGGGGGTGCTCCGTTACTTCGCGGTTCTGAACCGGGAGGGGGGGGGGATGGATATCGCTGGATATTGGTGAGGACATGTCCCCAGCATCCCCACTACATAACATTTTTTTTTTTTAATGGCATGCGATCTACCCAGACTTCCTTTGCGATCGACCGGTCCATCGCGATCGACGTATTGGGCTCCCCTTTCCCCCCCACCGGCCACCGCATTTGCTGGAGTGTTAAAGATTAAAAGAAAAAATAACAACAAGAACCGTACAGAACCGAAAACCGTGATACGAACCGAACCGTGGGTTTTGTGAACCGTGCCAATACACACACGCACACATACAAAGGCAAGCCAAGGGCGTCTTTCTTTTGTTCCAAATTAGGGCTGAGTAACACTGACTGATCCGAACAGCGGTGTGCCTCCAGAAGTGGGAGTGTTACATAACCACGCCGAGATACACGAGAACACGCACGAGAAGGACGGGCTATCCCAATGGCCAGGCCTCTGTACAGTCACTAGGGAGAACTAGCCTGCTAGGGAGCTAGCGCCATTAAACATGCATGCCCACAACGGATGATGAGGACCACAACAACAACAACAACAACAACATCGTGGCCAATACAAAAGCTGTCATTGTGTTGCCCCACAACAACATCGCAGGTCACATGTTACAGATGATCAGCTCCTGATGCTGCTGCTGCTGCTGCTGCTGCGGTCCTGGTCGAGTCAAAGCCTCTTATGCAACCCACTGGAACCCTTCCTTTCCGCCTGGATTTACGGCATCGCGTTCTCGCTCTCCCGCATTCTTCCTTGATAGCACGGCTCTGTTTGCGATGTGCTTTCAGTTCTGGTCCCGGCCACAAATTGAGCAAATAGAAGTAGGCCGACATAAACCAGGTAAAAAATTCAAAGGGTTCACGTATAGATAAACATATGCGGTTTCCTGTGCTCATGTTTTGTAAAAAAGCTGATGTTTCAAATTGCGCTGCTGACGCACTTGTGGCTTTGTGCCTCCATTTTATCAAGCCATGGAGTAATGTTTCCCCCGTGATATCAAAGCTTACCATCACAAAGTTGAGCTTGTGCATTTTGTCTGCATGTGAGTGTGTGTGTGTGTGTGTCTGTTTGTCTGCGTGAATGCGTGTGTGTGTGTACATGGCCTAATCCTTCATTGTCAACGTATCTAAACTTTAGACAGGATGTGATGTCACGCATACCTGGACGGCGCCACGCCCACAAGGGTAGGCCCCAGACCCCGAAAGAGCGAGCGAGGCCCCTCTCTCTCCAGGATCAACCTATAAAGGGACAGGAAAAAGAAATTTTTACACTTTTGGATAAATTCATATATAAAAAAATGATTCTCCTGAAAACAATGGATTATTCGTCCAGAAACCATAGGGAACATATGGGGAATATCAACAGAAAATTATCTAAAATTAAAGAATACTGAGATTAGATAGTTTAAGGAAAACACCCTCAAATGTTTTGAAGAATTAATTATGAGAACTATGAGACTTTGTTCATACTTTCTTATCAACCATGTATCCGACATATCACAAAAAGGAAATATATAATATCATTGACCAAAACATGCAGTATCTAGCTATCTGTCATGACTATCTGTCTAGGTATCCGTCATGTTTACCATTTGTGTATATATTACACATCATGCGTAAAAGAAAAAAGACAGCAGGGAAAATGTTAAGGCATCCAGCACCAAATGAGTATCGATGAACACATTTTGGTTCGGGAACGATGAATAAATGTGATCGATATGTCGCGGCCTGGTCACGATCGGTGCGGGTTCATTGAGATCTAGGTCAGCCAGCCAGCCACGTGCCACACACGCTCGCCAGGGAAGAGGAACAAGTATGCATCTTTAACCGCAGGAGATTGGGTCACATGACGAGGCACTTCTCCCTCCTCCTCCTCAACACACCCCCGCCCCCGTCCCCCTCCACATCCCCAATGCAGCCAGAGTCCATTTGAAA
This sequence comes from Coryphaenoides rupestris, assembly GCA_002895965.2. Lineage (NCBI taxonomy): Eukaryota > Metazoa > Chordata > Actinopteri > Gadiformes > Macrouridae > Coryphaenoides > Coryphaenoides rupestris. The sequence goes on along the minus strand of PIJE02000677.1, from coordinate 213,435 downwards.
ATAGCCCGTCACATTTATTAGCCCAACCCTGCTATTTGGACATCACAGAGCTCAGACTGGACTTCAACCCCTAACCACCGAGCCCTGGAGCCTGCCCTTATATTGGTGGGGGCTGGGGCACGGCGCAAGCTATACGATTGTAGTTGCACCGCCGTAGCTCTCGTGACTTGAAGTTGGTTCTATTGGGTTCCGTTATTAAATTAATCAGCTTCTGTATATAGGCTAGTTATCGTCTGTCCCAGTTCTGAATCAACATTCCCCCCCGCCCCCCCAGTAACTCTTTACTTCTACGGTTGTGCAGCAGCAGAGCCGATAGTAAATAAAGGTTCCCCGTCACCGTAGTGCTTGGATGATTCAGTAAGCCTCTTGCGGGAGTGTGGGGGGGGGGGGGGGGGATGGATTAGCATTGTGACATCCTAGCCAAGGGTTTTACCACCACAACAGGCAAGAGAAGTCCAGCTCAGAATGTAGTCCAACTGTCTATCCATCTATTTGATATGTATCCTTTAATGCATCAACTCATTTCCATTGCATGAAAAGGTGACTAAAGGTACTTTTCACTGCTTTCTGTGCAGTTGCGACTTGAATAAGCATTCCTCTGTTCCGTCTACCAGGCGTGGTCTCGTACACACAACCCTCCATCTTGACCTACTTGTCAAGATTGCTCCACGCCATGTGGGGCGTGCATGTGTGTTCACGTGTGTGTGTGGAGTGTTATTGTATTGTCCACAGCGCCCGTCGCCGCTTCCCTTCAGGAAAGGGCATCGGATTCGTGTCCAAGCATCACAACTCAATGCCCAGGTCGATTACACTTATATAACTGGAGCGGTAACACACACCGAGTGTTGTGGTGGTGGCGATGATGATGTGCTGTGATCACTGACTGTGACTTGTGTCGCACATAAACCAGGTTCCATACGTTTTTGCTCCTCGAATGATCTTAAAGAAGGCCTGAGGGCCGTAACGGCAAACGGGATATTGAAGTGGGATACGCATGGAGTGCGTGAGACACTATGCTACTTTCAGGTTGATTATGCAACCACTAGGCACTGGTCCAATGTGAAAATGTCAAAACCCAAGGTCTGGACAAGGGCTTTATTGAGACTAGGCCCAATAGCAGCACACTATAAAATGTGTTTTTCAGCATATTATGATCAGCCTCGACTTTTAATTTCCACCCCCACTGGGGTGGAATACTCTGACGCCCTCTGAGATTTGAGGCGAGGCGGTCACGGGGGACATTATAAGCACTGTTGTGCAACCTTTAGTGTTGAAGCTGGCATGGCACATTGCAACATATGAACCAACAGTAGCATGCATACTGCATCAATACACATTTGTAACTTTAAGTGGCAGTGCCAGGAGGTCTGAGAATAAAGAGAAGTATTTGGACAGAGCACTTATCCTGATATGTATTGGACAACTGTGGTTAGGATTGTACGGTGATATGCATGGTGCATTTCAATAGGCAAATCAGTATCTGTAATCAATACCGATTTGAAATTAGTTTTAGAAAACAGTAGTAAACACTTCTGTTACATTCAAATGATTTCAATTAATTACAAGCCAATTGTTTGTTTACAGCCAGCCATTTTGGTTACTACTGCTGCTACTATGATTAGCAACATCATCATTGAATGCCATAAACACCCACACATAGACAAAGTCCTGTCTTCGAGGCTGATCATAATATGCACTCCATGCGTCGTTGCTCCGAGGCGCTTCCACTTCACAATGATAGCACTTACGGTTGACCGGGGCACATCTAGTAGGGGAGACATTTCACGAACTGACTTGTGGCAAAGATGGCTTCCTATGACAGCTATGCCGCGTTCAAAGTCACTGAGCTCTTTACGAACCATTCTGAATTGTAAATGTTTGTCTGTGGAGATTTCATGGCTATGAAATGTGATGTTATGCACCTGTTGGGTGTGGCTGAAACTCAATGAACTCAATAACTAGCAACTCCAGGTGAACTCTGAACAGCTTTACTTTTAACCACACGAGCTATAAACCCACACACCATTACCTTTCTCCTTATCCTGAACTGGCGAAACACAAAGGGGTCGACCTGACCTGGAAACCTACCAACAACCCAACAAGTCCACCGCGAATGGCTCACTACCTCACCTCAATATTTCACAGCGTGCCACACTGTAGCCACGGGAACGGCTTGTCTGGTATGTGATAACAAGGTAACCCTGGCACCACGGCGCACTACAATAGTCCTTCACTACGGAGCCCCAATTGGAGAGCCTAATGTGTGCTAATGGGAGAGAGTCCGTCAGCGATCACGCGTGCCTGCCTGTCTCAACACGAGTCAGTCTGGAGTCATGAGACCCCGGCGCTCCAAAGGTCACTCCGGACACACTGGCACGGACGCATCTCTCTAATTTGCTCTGATGCTAATCAATATCATGTTGGCCCCAACTCAATCTCATCGGTTTTTTTTTTCCACCCCCGGTACAAAAACGCAACCACGTCGGAAAGACTGCTTTTTGTTCAGTTTAATAAAAGCATTGTTGAGTGAACACCCAATAAAGTCACAAAGTATTGCCGATATTGGCATTTGTCTGTTACTTATTTCAACTTGAAGGTACCTCTGCTTGCATTCCAGCTATTATGCAGGCTACCTCCCAGTTATGAAACTTGTTTGTAATTATGAATGCTTGAATCCTGTTCTATTCTTATCTTTATGCACCACAGCGGTATATTGCTGTCTTTCTTTCTACAAATGTACTCATCGTAAGTCGTTTTGGATAAAAAGCGACTGCCAAATGCCCTAAATGTAAATGTTGGCTAATGTAAATGTAAGGCCCACTTAAGTGGGGGCAGAAATAGAAGCAACCAGTGCAAACTGATTTTTTTTGTACGTTCTGTAACCCGAAATCAAATCCCGTAATATTATTTTTGGACTTTCACTCACTTGAGACAGTGTATGGGCCCGGGGGGCGTCATGCGGGCGACGCTGGGGCCGTTGACGGTGCTGAGCTGCACCTCAGAGATGTAGAAGGTGACGGAGGACGACTGGAGCCTCGTCTTCACCACCTCCAGAGGACAGGTCAAGATGGCGCCCACTGTACCCCCACATCTAGGAGGAGGAGGAGGAAGAAGGGAAACCAGGAACAGGAAACGGGGGTGAAGAGAAGAGTGGTGAATGGAGGAATGTGCACCACCTTGTCCACTTGATAGTGAACACTTGAAGAGTGTTATCTGTTTTGTTTTTTATCTCGCCGTCTCCACATTTATCTTTAAGGGCCAAGGACTCGATGACCCATTATTGTGATGGGGGGGGGGGGATGTTGTTATTTTTTTATGACACGCGACACCAGATTGTCTCCAGAATTTCAAGGCTGGGTTTCAAGGGTAGGAAGCAAGAAAAACAGAAAGTCTCTCCACCCAACTTCAAAGCCTCTTACTGGGAATGTGTCAGTCATGATGACCAACATACACAATATGGGAAAACAAAACCTACCAACTCCACTATTGGACCTGGTCACACCCTTCCAAAACAAACACAACAATGTATGTAAATTCTACGCCGGTTGAATTAGGTGCAATAGGTGTCTGTAGAAGAACAGAAGATACATAACATTATCGTATATTATATAGGTTTCCGTGCAACTTTCCACAGGCCCTAGATCCCCACCGTGACAATCGAGCCTATGTGTGGTCGCACTTGAACAGACAAAAGCGGTGCAGGAATGTGCAGAAAAGCCAGGGGGTCTGGTCTGGTCCGGTCTACTACACGAGTGGTCCTGATCCCCCCCTCTATGAAGCAGAGCTGGGCTAGCTTTGTGTTTGTGTTTGTGTTTGTGTGTTGTGCTGGTGTGTTGTGGTCTGTCGTGAGGGGTCATGTTCGCTCGTCTGCTACGCTCGTCTCCCGTTCAAAAGCTCCAGCCATAGTCACTCCTGCTGCCAATCTAAAGGGCCGACCCACATGCAGGCAGGCAGGCAGGCAGTGCAGGCTGGACGACCTTTGGCCTACATTCAGGGCTGCAGTGGGTATTGAGTGTCATGTGTGTGGTGCGTGTCCGCTCTTCCCCAAGTTTAAATAAAGCCTGCGTGTCTTCCTCCCAGTATTTCCATAGATAGTTGGGGGGGGGGGGGGGGGTCTGATATTTCATTCCTCGAATGATAAGAGAGATGGCGAAACAAAAGATAAACGTAACGGGGGTGGGGGTGTACTGAACCGACTGGTATTCAAGCAACACACACACACATTGACCTTATGTCAAATACACAAACCAACGTGTCTGCCCAGTCTCGAATATTCTCTCGTCCATTAGCCTATAGATAGAATATACGACTATACGTCTAGATCATGGGCTTAGCGCTACGAAACTCAACACTGTACATAAATAAGACAATCGTTAAGACAACCTAGCAAAACAGCTGCACAATAATATTGGCACTTCAATGTAATGCAACGGTGTCCACTTGTGTATATAGGCCACTATAATACAACAAAAAAAACATTGTAAATGTGAACAAATCTGGACAAGCTCAGCCCCTGAAACACAAGATCTGGATGAATAAATAAAGCTGCATCCCCCTTGATCTGCGACCAGCAGGCAGGGGGCGACGACGTGATCGGCCACACATCCCCACGGTGTGCGTCATCCTCACTGGTAAAATGACTGGCAGTAACACAACACAACACAACACAACACAACACACGGTTCACTTACTCACAGCATAAAGCGGAGGGGGTTTATTTTAAAGCGACTTACCCTCCAGCAAATAAATGAACCAACGTATCCCTTTGGCTCATGACTGAGCATGCTAACCCGGGGGGGCTCGCTATAGAGGCGGGCTGGCTGGACCTGGTTGCGCCCCTGGATGGAAAAGAAAAGATTCGTCGACGACGAATCCGAACGGTCGTCAACGTATCTTGTGGGGCTGATTCAGAAGAAGAATCAGTATTATGATCATAAAAATAATAATAATTATTATTATTATTATTATTCAGAGGGGCCGATATATGCCCGCTCCTCACACGCCTGCTGCACCGCGAATATATGATATTTTCTTCGCTGCAGACGCTAGTTAAAGGGCTAGAAGGTAATAAATTGAGTATATAATAATGTTCTCGACGTGTATGTTTTAGCCGAGCTGTTGGTTCAAAGATTTTTTTTCGATTTGTGCATCAGTGGTGCTCCTCGTACCGCCGCTCGGGGTGGATCTTATCGCCGCAGTGAGCGCAAGTGGGAGAGCCTATAGTATTTACTGTACGATCGTAGGCCGTGTAACGAGCGCTGCTATTGGCCGGCTCGTTTTTTTTACACGTGACGCTGACTCCGCCCCATCACGCACCGCACGCATGCATGCACACACATACGCGCGCACACACACATACACACACACACACACATCCTGAATGAAATAAAGCACTGAAAATTATTAGACAGACTAAAAAACATTGATTCGAATATAGGACCTTGAAAAATAGTACGTGATCACTTTTACAAGTAATTGGTTGTTCGTATTCATTATTTGATTAAGGATTATATGGAATTTATTACATTTATGGAAAGCTTTTTGAGCCCACATTGCTGATGCATAATGGATGCAAACATATTATTAACAGCAGATATTAATAAGCAATGTCGCCAATAGCAGGCATATTTTACACACTGTCAAAACATATGGATCATTATCTTATCATACAGGCTCATACAAATCTGGCAGACCATTGGATTATTTGTCAAAATGTGTAAGCTATTGGAATGAAGCGAGGAAACAATAGCACAAATTATATTGTGAACTGGAATTGTGCAACCTGTGGCACATTGTGGATTCCAACGAATTTATGGCACACGTCACATTGCCTCAAGACACTTCCTTGTCACATTGATTGGGGGTCATGCACTCTCGTCTATATATAACAAGACATATATATTTTTTTATTTAAAAATAAGCACATAAATATATTACAATAATATTAATATGTCAAGCCTTTCTCAAGGGCACTTTATAATTCCCTGCACTGACTGGGAAATATTCATCACAGCTCACAAATGGACTTCGACACACACACACACACACAGACACACACACAGACACACACACACACTCACACACTCACACACACACACCTTAGTCCACTTTCTTTGTCAGATGGCGAAAAAGCACGAGAGTAGTATTCACAATTGTATTGAATACAGAATACAGATTTCAGTGCATCAATGTCGGCTGATGACATTAGGAAGAGTTCAGACATTTGTAGAAATGTCTGGGTTGGTGATTTGATAAGCAAGCTAAATAACTGTAATACATGTGCACAGTTTTGTAATTAGGGACTAGAGTTTGACAAGCCATGTTAGCTGCTCATGACTGACCACCCTTCGCTAATCCAGTCAAGACAAGCATGTCAAGAGATTACTGTAATCGTATGATACATGGCGCCCGTGACATTCTATCTATGTGGAATTCAGTTCATCTTTATGAGTTTAGAATAGAATAGAATAGAACTTTTATTTTATTAAAAGTTTTATTTTATTAGAAGTTTATTAAACGATTGCACACTATTGACATTAATATCCGGTTTATTCATGGTTTCATCCAGTCATTTTTCGCCGGTTATCTACTTCATGTCCCATGGTACTATAGGAATACCAGAGGAACACAACACTGGATAGAATATCAGGCCATCACAGACCCACATTTTCAGTGTCTTTAATTAGCCAAACGGGAACTCAATATCTGTCTCCTGTATCTGACTCCAAAGAATTATGACACACTGAATACTTATGAAATACAACTTCCAAACGTTGGACATTTGCTGACGATGGCTATTTGCTGACGATGTTGCACTCTTCTTCTCCACATGTTGTCCTCTAGCATGCTAGCACACTCTGTGGGGCCTTGCACCCGAGTGTGGAACGGTTGGTATGCAACTCAACGTGTCTCAGGTACCCATGGTTATCTTCGGACTCCTCCAAGGACTTGGGATGCAGTACTGCTGGCCCTGGTGTAGGTGCCAAACTATGGTGAAAACAAAAGTGGAGTCCCTTGATGAGTCATGGACGCAACATGTACCAGTCAGCCTGCATTCCTATCTCACACTTTCTCACTATATGGCCACGAAGCCGTGTGAGAAGACCTTGGGTTAGAGGTGGCAGGATGCACTGGAGAGTTCGTGATGATGGTTTGACTGGTAAAAGAAGATGGACGGATTGATAGACGAAATTGAAATTGAAGGATGGATTGTAAAGTATTCATTGAACATTTTGGGGCAGGGGCCTCTCACAAGGGCCTTGTGAGAGAGCACACTGTGAGAAAGTCATCGCAAACGGGCCGTGGATGACGTAAGTCCAATTGAATCATTGAGAATAATTGCCCGTGCAACTGCACATGAGGACCCACTCTTCAAGTTAAAGGAGTCACGAGGAGCCACTGCGGCACAGGAATTACACCGTGATTGAAAGCCAAACGTTCTGAATAACTTATGCAATGTTCTGTCTCCATCCCCTGGAATGACCTGCTGTACGGCTTCTGTATGGCTCTCTCTCTCTATTCTACTTTCTCGTTGACACAAATAACATATCTTTGAATTCATTCTTGTGTGTGTCTGTCTGCAAGTGTGTGTGTGTGTGTGTGTGTGTGTGTGTGTGTGTGTGTGAACATGTTTTTTACTGTATTGGTTATAACATGGTGTTCAACTGCTTTAATTTTGTACTGAACATATATAGACTGCACAGTTAGAAAACTGTTGCATTTTAGAAAACGTGGGAATTTTGGGGGATTTCAAATTGTGTGCCATCAAACATTTCAATAATAGACAATATATTGGAATGGCGGAATGTATTTACTTGAAAAGCAGGCTGCCGCATGCAAACAATTTGTAAGTTTAATAGTAAGTGTCAAATCAGCTATCAGATTGCTGTTATGCTGCTACCATATGTGAATGAATAACAGTCTCTGCACGTGTTTGTGTGGTTTGTGTAGATGTAGATATATATATATATATATATATAGGCCAGTACCACCGTGTTGGTCTGTCCATATGTTTGCCTTTGTTAAAGTCCACTAACAGCTATCTCATGATGTTCTCCAACACGCACTGAGGTTTGTCCCCCCTGGTCTCATGACTTCCACTGGACCTTGACCAGGAATGGAATCGTGGGATAGGTAACAAGAACCACATTTCCAATTTTGTGCACACACACACACACACACACACACACACGCACACACACACACTTACACACGCACGCACGCACACACACGCATGCACACAGACACACACATAAATACAAGCATGCGCGCAGGCAGACACACACAAATTCATGCAGACATATATAAATGTGTCTTCACAGCAGAACTATATGTGACCATAAGTTAAAAAAAGTATATAATTAATATAATTGTTAGTAGCTTGCCTATGCCAACAATACAACTCTATATAGCCACTACCACGATTAATAACAATCATCATCACCAATAATAATACTCTCTCCATATGACATGATTTTATTTAGATATATATTTTATATATATATCATATTTGTGTGTCTGTGTGTGTCTGTGTGTGTGTGTGTGTGTGTGTGTGCGTGCGTGCGTGCGTGTGTGTGTGCGTGTGTGTGTGTGTGTGTGTGTGTGTGCGTGTGTGTGCGTGCGTGCGTGTCTGTGTGTGTGTGTGTGCGTGTCTGTGTGTGTGTGCATGTGCCTGTGTGCGTGTGCCTGTGTGTGTGTGTGCGTGCGTGTCTGTGTGTGTCTGTGTGTGTGTGCGTGTGTGTGTGTGTGTGCGTGTGTGTGTGTCTGTGTGTGTGTGCCTGTGTGCGTGTCTGTGTGTGTGCGTGTGCCTGTGTGCGTGTGTGTCTGTGTGTGTGTGCGTGTGTGTGTGTGCGTGTGTGTGTGTGTGTGTGTGTGCGTGTGTCTATGCGTGCATGCGTGTGCCTGTGTGTGTGTGTGTGTGTGTGCGTGCGTGCGTGTCTGTGTGTGTGTGCGTGTGTCTATGCGTGCGTGCGTGTGCCTGTGTGTGTGTGTGTGTGTGCGTGCGTGCGTGTCTGTGTGTGTGTGTGTGTGTGTGCGTGTGTCTATGTGCGTGCGTGAGTGTGTGTGCGTGTCTGTGTGTGTGTGTGTGCCTGTTGTGTGTGTGCGTGCGTGTCTGTGTGTGTGTGCCTGTGTGCGTGTCTGTGTGTGTGCGTGTGCCTGTGTGCGTGTGTGTCTGTGTGTGTGTGCGTGTGTGTGTGTGTGTGTGTGTGTGTGTGCGTGTGTCTATGCGTGCATGCGTGTGCCTGTGTGTGTGTGTGTGTGCGTGTGTGTGTGTGTGTGTGCGTGTGTCTATGCGTGCGTGCGTGCGTGTGCCTGTGTGTGTGTGCGTGCGTGTGTGCGTGTCTGTGTGTGTGTGCGTGTGTCTATGTGCGTGCGTGAGTGTGTGTGCGTGTGTCTGTGTGCGCCTGTGTGCATGCGTGCGTGTCTGTGTGTGTCTATGTGTGTGCGTGTGTCTATGCGTGCCTGCGTGTGTCTGTGCGTGTGCCTGTGTGTTTGCGTGCGTGTTTTTGTGTGTCTATGTTCCCCCGGAACACCTGTGAAGACGGCGGCGGTCACGTGACCCGCCCGCACAGCTGAGCTGAGCGGAGCCCCGTTGGATGCTAACTTGGAGCAGGCTAGCCGCGGAGCTCTCCAAAACAACCCCCAGACAGACAGACAGAGAGACAGACAGACAGACAGACAGACAGCTCGGTCAAATATTGATCACTACAGACGCGAACACGACACCGAGGTTTCGCCATGGGGAGCGTATCCACACCGCCACCGGTTCCGTCGACGCAAAAGCATTTTTTTTGTTTCGCCAGACGCCAATGTCATGTATGTTCAATAGCTAGGCTAGGCTAGGCTAGGTTAGGCTAGGCTAGGCTAGGTTAGGCTAGGCTAGCGCCAGCCAGCCCGCCGTTTATTAGCAATAGGTAACGGTGTTGTGTCCAGAGGCACCACAGGCCGCCCGGGTGAGTCTCTATAAATATATATATATACATATTTATATGTATATATATATATACCACTAGATTTTAATGCGCTACCAGCTTCTCATAAATAAAAATGAAACGCTATTCATCTTTCATTTCGGATGCATTTATTTGTGCACTATTCAGCTGCCCCTCCACCATTGTATGTTCCTACATAATACTGCGATCACCAAGCAGCAATAGCGCTGGGATCTGCTTATAAAGCAGTAACAGACCACAGTAGTGCTCAGTAACATGACTTCACGACAAGGGAATATACAGTACTATTACTCCTGTAGGGCCTGCAGATAACGGGGTACGACAGTACAATGTAGTACAATGGGCACTGGTCATTGGTTGTCATAATGTGCATTATTCAAACTGTAGCAACGGTAACTACATGGTGATGGTTAACGATGTGGACATGAAGATGCAGGTGTGGACCCCACATGTCGCCTGCATTTATGCCACCGCAGCAGCATCACCACCACCTGAGATTTATTGTTATTCCAGCTTGTCTGCAGACCTGGCTGTGTGTCACCCTACACTGTACATACACACACACACACACACACACACACACACACACACACACACACACACACACTGCGATTCAAATAAAAACAAGAAGCCAGAGTGAAGGCCTATGCCTTCTGGGTTCAGACCGGTTCTGCAACTTTGTTTATCTGTGTTGAAACAAAAAATGTAGCCTAATTAATATGACGTTGTATTAACATCTTATTAATTTGTCAAATGTTAAGCAAAACAAAGCAACATTTTTGTGGTTTAGGCTAACGTGGCTGGGAGCATACAGCCTGCAATGGAGATGACACACATAGGCCTAGACGGCATTCTACCTCACGGTTCGATAGTAACATAGTATATGTATATTATTATCATATAGTTCTATAATATGCCTAATAATAATATTATAGTTATTGTATAGTCTTGGATCACATGTGGGGCTAATCAGTGCACTTTCACTTTCAAATGAAGGTTTTGATGTCTTCAGCTAATATATTTTACTCTTAACGGTCCTTCAATTAAATCCGCCTAGAATGTGTTTTTCAGGTGATTGGCAGATGTACCAATTCACTGTTTGTCCACAAACCCCGACCCCAAAAGACCAAAGTTCTCTACCGCTATAGTTTACATTTGTGGCAGACATGTACACGCTAAATGCTTTTTGTCAGAATTGGTACATGAGTAGCAGCAGCAGTAACTGATGTTTTAATCAAGTCAGCAGAGAGCAGAGGCGGTTATGATGATCTGTAACATCTTTAATGTTAATGTTCCCCCCCGCGGAGCTCCCATTCTCATTCTGTGGTCGTTGCCCCTCCAGCCATGTCTACCCCCGGCTGCTGCCACCTCCCCGGCTCCCTGTGCGACTACTCTGGCGGCAGTGAGACGGACTCCTCCAAGGACTCGGAGCAGTCCGACTCCACCTCGCAGGCCCAGTATGTCGCCAAGGTGACGGCCAAAGATGGCCGCCCACTCTCAACGATCGTCAAAGCTGTCAGCTTGCAGAGGTAAGGCGAAGTAATGTCTGGAATGGAATGGAATGGAATGTCGGTGCGGTGTCGTATTAAAAAATCACATGGCCCTGCCTGGACGGACGACACAAGACGTGCGCTCCTCCGGACAATGGATACCACCTCGATGCGTCGTCGTCGGTCAATGCGTTCTAATGCCTTGTCCTCCACCTCCTCCTCCTCCGCAGTGACATCGGAATGTGTCGCATTTGCCACGAGGGGGGAGCCGGCGAGATGCTGCTGTCCCCCTGCGACTGCACGGGAACGCTGGGCAAAGTGCACAAGAGCTGCCTGGAGAAGTGGCTGTCGTCCTCCAACACCAGCTACTGCGAGCTCTGCCACACAGAGTTCACCACCGAGCGGCGGCCTCAGCCCCTCACACAGGTCAGCCACGGTGGCGGTTCAGGGCGGGAACCATCGCTTCTGGGGCGCGTTGTTCTGATTCTGTTGGACATTCGTATGTCAATGATCAAATTCGCTGTTGAAAGCTTTGTGAGCATTGAGGCTATAGGGTATATATTGAGGCTATAGGGTATATATTGAGGCTATAGGGTATATATTGCCGACGGTTGTATAGAAAGGTCCTATCATCTTGATGTTCCTTCAGGTAGCTATAATGATCCTATTTTCTGGTAGATCTTGTAGTTGCTACATATATATATATACTGTATATATAGCTGTAACTGGGAGATCAGAGACCTTGTTACGAGGACTCCCTGCAGCTGCTCATTGGGATGAGATCAGAGATTCACGGAGATAGTCGCATTACTGCGAGCCAGCTAGCTAACTCGATCTCGGGAATTCAATTAAATGTGCCTTCCTTATTGCCATCCGACCGTCACTATGACGATAGCATCAGTACTATTTCAATGTCGCGGTTCATGTTCATTTGACACCATGTTGCGTGTCATGGATTACAGCTATGAGTTATAACTGCCACATGAGCAGGATAGTGTAGTTTTAGGGTTAGCGTGTTCCATTGAAAAGTTCTGGGTTCAATCCTGTCCTGTAGGCATCATTGAGCAAGTTTTCCCGTCTCTATCTACCCCTAAAATAACCTAAAATTATATCTCATGGAGGCCTATTCGCTCTAAGGTGTTTTGGATGAAAATAGTAAAATACAAAAAAATAGTAAAACGGCTCGATATTAAACCAATTACAAAGTCAAATGTAGTAGTAAAGTAGTAGTACTAGTCATTGTTCCCGTCGAGTCTTTTCAGTATAAATAAGACAACACTGTCGGCGTGTGAAAATCTGTTGACCTCCATTGACCTCTGTTGACCCCTCCTCCCAGTGGCTGAAGAACCCAGGGCCGCGCAGCGAGAAGCGCACGCTGCTGTGCGACATGGCCTGCTTCCTGCTCATCACGCCGCTGGCTGCCATCTCCGGGTGGCTGTGCCTCCGCGGCGCCCAGGACCACCTGCAGCTGAAGAGCCGGCTGGAGGCCATGGGGCTGATCGCCCTGACCATCGCCCTCTTCACCATCTACATCCTCTGGACACTGGTAGGTGGAGTCAGACATGGCCCCCGTCCCCGCCCCTCCCCCGTGCCATCATGGCATTAGACGTAGTGAAGGAAGTTGTTTTACCCAGTATTGCTTCAGTATTTATATTATATTACCTTTCATCATCATGTGCAATATTCCTCATATCATATAGTGCAACACTACTTCTCATTACCACGCTGTTGTTTTTATTCTTATGTTGGTATTAACCTCTAATTAACCTCTGGCAAAATAATTTTGTAATTTTTTAAATGTAGAAGAAACAATATTAATCTTTAAGCAACCGCTGAGTTATAACGGTTGGTAATTTGATTTTAATGTTTAATCCTTTCGAAGACATGAATTGCATCCTTTCACACATTTTTGCAAATTGCCGAAGGCAAACTCACGATACGGTATCTATTAATATACAATTAATTGTGCGGCCCTAGCTCTACTTGATCGAAAAAATATGCTATTTTTTAATCCTGTTTTCTTCCTGTATTCATCCGTCCCCTTGTCCCCGCCCCCTCCCCCCCCTCAGGTGTCGTTTCGCTACCACTGTCAGCTGTACTCGGAGTGGCGGCGGACCAATCAGAAGGTGCGCCTGCTCATGCCCGACATCAAGGGGGCGCGCGCCACCCAGCACTCGTTGCCCACCAAGTCCACCAAGAAGACCACGACGACGACGACGGACGAGACCATCGTATGAGTGGGGTGGGGGGGGGGCAGGAGGCAAGGAAGGACCATTGTGGGGGCGAGGGGGAGTGGAAACAAAATGGCGCCCTCAAACAATTTATTAAACGCATCACACGAATGACGTTTGCACTTATCTCGGGGTCGTTGCCGGAGGGAGGGGGCGATCTCTCCTCTGTTTTTTTGTGAAGCACTTGATGTTACCCGACGACGCCGACAAAGACCTTCGCGTCCTGGAGCAGAAGGAAGTCTGCAGACACGCTCGGACACTGCTGGAGCCAGAATGGGGGCGGAGGGGCGGGGACACACACACTGGACATAAACAGGCCCCACCACCGTGTGGCTTTTACCAGAGCTGGAAAAACTATTATAGGACACACACAAGCTAATGTAGCGGGATATAACTGATTTAGCATGCTACGACAGTATACCTAAAGCGTACTCACTACCTACCTATCCCTCCACCCCCCTCCCCCTCCTCTCATGACCCCCTCACTATGTATTTAATGGTACGACTTGAACAACCAGCAGCCGATAGCCTGCGGGGAGACTAATTGTTTAACAAACACATGTTAATTGACCAAGTCAATTAATGCTATTTGTGAATATCCTTTCTAAAAAAAAAAAGAAATACTGGTCCTCTTGATTACAAACATTGTCTATTAATCTCAATCCGTTTTCAATAGTCTGGGTACAGCGGTGCTGTCGGCAAGTCCATGCATTTCCTTACCCAGACAATTAAATGGAAGTCATTGAAGCTCAGCGCAAACCAAGGTCGCTTCTAGTATAATCAATATATCTGTTAAAACTGTAATTGTGGTATTGAACTGAGGTCTCCGCAAACTCAGCTCGGATGGCGCTTCTGTTTTCTTCTGTTGGAAGACGTGGGCCGTGATGAAGGCTTCTTGATCCACTTGTATATGCACCATTCAAGTATTATGGGGACTGCGTGGCAGACAACCGGTAGTATTGTCACGAAGACGCGATGAAGACATACATTAGAGAGCCTAGTGTGTGAATGTATTGTGTCATCGACGACAACAAACCCTTAACAACAATAACAACAACATACAATGCAGCGACGCGGTGCTCTGCCGGGCGCATGAAGGGAGAAGTGTATCACGTTTTTTGAGATGTCTGTTCTAGTGCAGCGTGCGCTAAATATTAAATGCTATTTAAGTTTAGTCTTCCTGCTGCACTCCCTTGAGGGAACATGAGTTGGGTGATTGTGCAATAAAATGTAAAGGATTTCCGGACTGTTTTATAGTTTTTGTTTTGCAAGATCAGCTTTACCCCATGGCTGTTTCGGTCAGATCCCAAGTAAGCATGTTTGATTGCTTATTTTATTTGAATGGGCACTTCATCTGTAGTAATCTAAGGAGATCTAGGAGGCTACGAGTGTGATTTGACCCTTTGATTGGGTCCATCATGACCAAGCCCATCTCCTACCAGCTGTTGGCAGGTGTGTGTGTGACTGTGCACACAAGGTTGGCTGTCCCTAATCGTCCGGCAGTCACTACCTTTTGAGCATTATTGCGCAGTATGAGGTCATAGGTGGGATTGTAGTGTGTGGGCAGCGTGGGCCCCAGGGGACTTAGGGGACGTGGGGATCAGCACCATGGAGAGCACCCCTGACATCTCCATCCTGATGCGTTCATCTGAAGCCGTGTTCATCTGAAGCCGTGTACAGGTGAGACCAAGCAAGGCACACGTCGCTGTCGGCTCACCGTCAGAGTCGATTGCAGAGTCACTATAGGGAACCAATAGCATAGTCTTTTCTTGTATTATTGAATAATATTAAAGTGCTTTTAGAAGTTATGTGAATTCAATCACTCAATATACTGTAAGTCTATAAAGTCTACACAATAGTGCTGCAACAATGACATGGGAATCCAGAAGGAGACTAGAATCGCTGGCCCATCAATAATACTACACTGGGCAGATGGCCTTTTTAAGATATATTATCATATGTTGGTCCATTTGAATGTGTTTCTAGCTTGTGTGGAGGCTGGAGGGGCATTTCCATGTTGTGTTATGTAGGATTGTGGTATTTTGTGTTGTGTCTGAGATGCCCATGGAGTAGACTGACAGATTAACAGCTTCTCGGGTCAAAGTTGTACAACTAGTTACTAGTAGTACTGTAGTACCATCTCGTCTTGCTACCACCATCCATTGGCTCAGTGTTGGCTAGAAATACTGCCATCTGGTGGTCACTGCCTCTCTCTACAGCCTCTTACAAAGGTAGAGGGGGATGGAATTGTAAATAAATGTTCTTCACCCAGTAAGTACTTATCAGCAGCAGCAGAAGAGTTGTGGTGAGAAAACACGTGGACGAGTCAGCGTCTTAATATTGTAAAATTTAATTCCATGGCATTAATATAATGTATGTGAGCGGACAAGCTATCATTTAAAAAAGAAAAGAATAAAGAAAACAAGAATATATTTTACACAAATCGATGTAAGCTTTAGCAGCGTAACGACCACTTGCTGAGATGATGAACTGGACGACAAGGGAAAGGGGATTTTTTTGTTCGAATGAGTGATCGCCCCCCCAGGTGTTGGTAGGGTGGTGGCCGTGGGCTACAGGTTTTGGCAGCACTGCAGCTTGCCGCCCCGCTGCCCGTCGGTGGTCGGCGGAACGCTGATGTCCACCACGTTGTTTCCGGGGGACTCGTCGTGGGCTGACCGCTCGGCGATCTGCTTCTGTGATACGATGCGATAGATTTCTGTTTTAAAAAAAGACACACAAATAGTTCGTAATAGTAGTAGTATCGCTGTGTTGTTGTACTATAAGTGGACATGGAACATTAAATATCAATCCAATATTTCATATTAAGTATAGTACTGGTTATGAAAGTTATGTATAATCAACAAAAATGGTCAAATACATGCTTTAAGTTCAAGAACCTTTTGCACAAACGAAATCCCTGTGAATAAAGATCCCACAAACGATCAATCATTATTTACATTGATGTCTTAACTGGAGGTTTGGAAACACAATGTGCCAGTTATCACTGGAAATGTATACAGAAGACTTAAGAGACCGATAAGATACTGGAATGACCAGTATGTCTGGATTCCACTATAAATAACAGATATTGTATTTATTTAGATAAAGCTTCTTCAGTCATATATATATACTGTATGTATATAATTTAGTATTTCAAGCAAGCATTTATTTTCTGTTTCTCTTGAGCTCACCTGTTAGGATATTCTTGAATGCTTCCTCCACATTTGTTGAGTCCAAGGCAGACGTTTCTATGAAGGACAAATTGTTCTTTTCTGTGGAACGAAAAACAAAACAAAATCAAAAAAACAATCAGGAATAGGATGGTAACCCTTGGACAGCCGGTGATGCTCGTACATATGTCAATAATGTCAGTAGTGGTTACTTTGACTGTCAATAATATATATATACAGTATATATATACAGTATATATATATATTTGTAAGTATACGTATGTAAAGTATTTTGCGTATTCTTTTTTGCCAACTCTTCAATTGTTGTTACTGTCCTGTACTTCTGCTGTATGCAAGAATGACACCGAGCGCTTGAAATTGGTACTGCGGTCCAAATTCACAAATTGCCGAGCACAACATTTAATATGTGGCAACCCAGGGTGTCAATATGGGCAGTGGGCGGAGTCAACTCAGAGAACAGTGAATCTCACAGACCAAAACCAGTATTTCAACTGTTGGGATGTTTCTGGACTCTCTGACGACATTTCAATGTATTTCATATAGCACCTTTAATAGAGTTCATCTTTAATGTCTCATCTCGTCGGCCATTGGAGCCTTCTGATGGTGTGCTTGGGTCTAATATGTGTACTGGGTGATTGATGAGGAATGAATGTCATGTGGTTTATCTGTGACTATATCTGTATGTCATTGTCATCTATGTTTCTATGTGTGTACATTCTGTGAAAATGAATTTCTCTCTGGGACAATAAAGAATATCTCAAATAAAATGTAAATCTTAACCACGGTACCTGCGAAGGCGCGGGCCTCGTCGGTGGGCACGGCCCGCAGGTGTCGCAGGTCGCTCTTGTTGCCCACCAGCATGATGACGATGTTGTTGTCGGCGTGGTCCCTCAGCTCCTTGAGCCAGCGCTCCACGTTCTCATAGGTCAGGTGCTTGGCGATGTCGTACACCAGCAGGGCCCCCACCGCCCCCCGGTAGTACCTGGTGAGCACCCGGCCAATCAGAGGAAGAGGAGAGCATTTTTTTGAATTTCTATGTTTTTACTCTGTTTAATGTTCAATGTTAGCCAATCGCACAAAAGTACATTCCTTGTTTGCAAAAATGAAGGCAATAAAGCTGTTTCTGATCTCTGATTCTGAAAACACCGATTTGAAAACACCCCATTCGAGAACGCCTGGGAGCGAGTGGTTGGTAATAACTTGTGGACTTGTGAAATACTGCATCCACACACAGCTGCTATACTTGGAGATTTTGTGGCACTTTTACAACCAATGCCTCAAAGGGGGAGGATCTGTCTTCTGGTATGCTGGTCAGGTGTAAATCTGAAGTGCTGTTTCTATCAAATTCAGCAGTTAAAATAATGATCACAAATTCCCTCCCTATAACCCTCCAACAAAGCTTTTTGGTTCTGTCACCATGGTAACAGGCACAGTTCTGATTTGATACGTATTGACATAATGACTCATTATTTAGTCATTCTTCAACTAAAAATACCAAACGATTTGTTCAGCAATGCAACTGTTGGATGTTGAAGATGATTAATGAGCTGCTGGTCATACAAATCAAGGAAATATCAATGATCAGTTTGGGCTCTGACTTGGGATGAGTATTTACTATTATTCATATGTTATAGATCATCATAACAACGTTAAGAATAATACACATTGACAACCCTGAAAAACACCAAATGATATGTTACGTGTCATTTGAGTTGAGTACGCCCAAAAAATATCCAGTCCTTTTCAAAACAATACAATTCCATCCCATAATGCTATCCATTCAGTAGGAGCACAAACCTATCATCTATCAGAACACACCGGTATAGCCTTACACAGTGGCACCCATATCTAGTCACATATCTCGTCACATATTTACACACATATTAGGTCACATATCCACACATCTATGCACATATTCACACACGTGTATTCACATATTCACACACATTTATTCATATATTCACACACACACACACACACACACACATGACCTTGTCACGACCTGGATCTCATCTCTGACAAGGAAATGCCATCACAACACTTATTCATTCACTGTTTTCTCACACACACACACACACACACACACACACACACACACACACACACACACACACACACACACACAAACACACATATTCATTCATAGTTTTCTCTCTCTCACAGACACACACACACACACACACACACACACACACAGGTACTCCAGGACAGCAGGGAGAGCATGGCGGTGGACTCACGCCGAGGTGATTGCCCGGTAACGCTCCTGGCCCGCCGTGTCCCAGATCTGGGCCTTGATGGTCTTGCCGTCCACCTGAATGCTGCGCGTGGCGAACTCCACCCCGATGGTGCTCTTGCTCTCCAGGTTGAACTCGTTGCGCGTGAACCTGGACAGAAGGTTGCTCTTCCCCACGCCCGAGTCCCCAATCAACACAACTGCAGGGACACACACACACACACACACACAAAGGTAGTAAGGAAAACAGGGTTTTACAATAGAGCTGTTTGGTGTTGCATTGGTGTTGTTTACCCAGATGTGTTTATTTTGGGTTTTTTTGCCATTTTTTTGCAACTAAACAAGAACATCACTTGTTCTTGATGTGTGACGTCCTGTGTGTTCGCATGGCGTTTGCATGCACCGTATGGATAAAGTTTGCTTTGAATTCCGGAGGGGTCAAGGGTCACAACAACGGATGAACAGACAGACAGAGATAATAATGACATGTTCTGCAACGCAACTCCCGGAGGTCACTGTGGGGAGGAAGAGGGAGGTTAACACACAATAAAGCCGCCATGTCTGGGTGTCTATCGTATAGCTACAAGAGGATGTGTGTGTGTGTGTGTGTGTGTGTGTGTGTGTGTGTGTGTGTGTGTGTGTGTGTGTGTGTGTGTGTGTGTGTTTTGGTTGTGTTGTGTTGTGTCGTGTGTGTATATCTGGGCTGATGAGTCACTGTAGAACTATGGTTTACTCAGCAGGCTCCAGAGGCTCCAGAGGCTCCAGAGACACAGTGCACGGGTTAGTCCTGCAGGAATAGCCGATGAAGGCGGTGAAGCACCATTGTTTTCTGTTCTGTCACAAAAAGGAAATGCAGCCAACCCACCCCGTCCCCCCCCCCCCCTTCCCCCCCCATGGCCTCGTGCCGCTGGGCTCTACCGCTGCAGGAAGCCGATAGCATGTCCCGAACCAAACCCTGAATCGGCAGTTTCAGGGCCCCAGTATGCCCCTTCCTGCATCTGGCCCGCCGGACCCATGAATGATGTTGCAGAGGGAGAGAGAGATAGAGAGAGAGAGAGGGGGGGAGAGAGAGAGAGAGAGAGAGAGAGAGAGAGAGAGAGAGAGAGAGAGAGAGAGAGATGAGAGAGGAGAGAGATAGAGAGAGAGAGAGAGAGAGAGAGAGAGAGAGAGAGAGGGAATAGGAGAAAGACAGGGAAAGAGAGAAGGGGAGAAAGAAAGAGAGAGAGAAAGAGAGGGGGAGAGAGAGGGAAGGGGGGAGAGAGAGAGAAGGAAGGGTTCTCCCCCTCCTACTCTCGTTCTCTCTCTCTCTCCAGGGAAAGAGAGAGAGAGAGAGAGAGAGAGAGAGAGAGAGAGAGAGAGAGAGAGAGAGAGAGAGAGAGAGAGAGAGAGAGAGAGAGAGCTGGGTCCTCCGGCAGATGTCCTCCTCGGCCCACAGAGGATACTTTGTTAGATCTCAGACGGCCCCTTGGCTCCCGGGTCCGGGATGCTAATGCGCCACCGCAGGTGATGGGGTGGCTCAAAAACAACAACAATAAATAAACACCATGCATGACATCAGAACATGAGACATAACTATGGAACACGACCCTTTATAGCCTAAAATGATGGTTGATGTGAATAATGTTGTTACTGCTCCACTCTTGTATTGTTTATGTTTATGTGTGTATTATGTTGCATGCCATCAACAGTATACTATGTGATGCGGAGGTTGATTAATGGCATTGATTATATCGGAAAGCCTATGTATTCAACAGATACAGGTTTTTCACACGGTGTGTGAATTAGAAAGAAATAGGCAAAACAGTTGAAATCCAACAATCAAACAATTGATCCATCTGTGAGAGAGTGACCTATTAGACGTGTCAGTGTATAAAGTTTTAAAGGTTAATCGTGTGTTATAAATATAACCGCGGGCGTTGTAGTGTTACAATGACAGCATTATGGAGCAGAAACACACACACACACACACACACACACACACACACACACAACACACACACACCACCACACAAACGATCAGGGAAATACATTGTTTCTCTGATAAAACATCCATGGACATCCTCTGATGTAAATGTTAAATCAAAATCTCTTACATTATTCGGGCTAATGGAGCAATCTCAGATGTTATTACCAGCCCCTTGTCGTTGTAATTCTGGATATAGGGGGGGAATGCAGTCATCATTTTGGGGTTTTTTGTTTTGTTTTTTACCTTTGAACAAGAAATCGTATTCATCGTCTCGGTTCCCCATTCTAGACGAGGCCGGTCCTCCGCTTCTTGTCGGGAGAGATTATTTGAAGCGTGTGTGTGTGTGCGAATTGTCGTTATATACAAAATAAAAAAATGTTATTATGGAGCAGACTCTGCGCCAGTGTGTTGGGCTGTCAACGCAAGCTGGCCGCAGGAGGAGGAGAGAGAGGAAGCCTTCTGAACTCTGCAGAAGGGGAGGAGCCCCTGCGCCTCCAATACCTTCCTCTAGGTGTCGCTAGTGGCGCACTCAGGGACACACCGTTCAGTTCGCTGTGCCGCCGGTGAGCTAAACGAGCTGCGCTTCCAATACCTTCCTCTAGTTGTCGCTAGTGGCTCACTCTAATAAATCATACAAAAGATTTACAAAAAGATTTACAAAAATTACAAAAAGAAGGATTGACAGGTGATTGACAGTCTTTATGGAGGTTGTATTCCGTCTCTCTCTCTCTCTCTCTCTCTCTCTCTCTCTCAATTCAATTCAATTTCAATTCAATTTAAAGAGCTTATTGGCATGCGAAACGCCCAAAAGCGAGTTGTACGTAAAAACCAAAACAAAACAAATCTAATTTACAATTGTCGATTTACAAATGTACAGTTGCAGATATTCTATAACAAAAAATTATGTAAACCAAGCTGCAATATTGCGATGAAATGTATAAATATGAGTATCTAAAATATACTTATAAAGAACTAAATATATACAGGTAAGTAAGTCAACTTAAAAAAACTGGGCTACAAAAAATACTATGTGCAAAAAAATTAATAAAATAAAATAATATAAAATAAAATAAATAAATTACATAAAAAAACAAAATTAAAACGGGGGGAAAAAAGGGGGATTGACAGGTAATTGACAGTCCTTATGGAGGTTGTATTCCTCTTCCCTTCCTTCCACTACGAGCCGATTGCATTGATCAACCATAGACCCCCACCCCCGCCCCCCCCCACTTGTGACGTCTCTCTGGGCCACGCCCACCGGGTCTGCTCCAGCGTGTGGTGCTCGTGCCGGCAGCGAGTCGGCGACGCGCGTATCTCTTGAGCAACATGGCGGCCTCCGTGTGTCGGTGTTACGAGGTGAGGCGACGACCTGTCAGTCATTCATTCATTCACTCATTCACTGTGTTTTGAGTTCATTTACTACTACTACTACTGACACGCGTGTCGTAAATGCCCATCCCATTTTGACGCACGTTATTATATATGTTTATAATATTATTTATAATATTCTAGGCCAGAGAAGGCCACATTACACTTATATTGCTGCTCAATTGTACCCATGTTATGTTGCTCTTGTATTGTATTGTACTGTACTGTATTGTATTGTATTGTACTGTATTGTACTGTATTGTACTGTACTGTATTGTATTGTATTGTACTGTACTGTACTGTATTGTATTGTACTGTATTGTATTGTACTGTATTGTATTGTACTGTATTGATGTCTTCGGCCCCCCCGTCCTCTGCAGCTGGTCGGGAGACGGGTGCTGACCTTGTCCTTGTCCTCACGGTCTCTGGGCTCCTCGTCGTTTGGAAGGATCGACTCCGGCTACAGAAACCGCCCGGCTCCGATCCAAGATGTCCAGGTGTGTGTTGTGTGTTCACAGCCCTGGTCCATGCATGCCATTGTTAAAATGTTACAAAGTACTACCTATAATGTGCCCATTCATGTGTCGTAACGCTGTACTACTACATGCCATGGACACGTTTCAATGGGGAGACACCATGTAGGCTATGGAAAATGTTTAAGTAAGAACAGAAAACTGCTATTTGTATTGATCTAGTGCTCATATCAATGAGGAGAGGAGGAAAGCATTTATACTTCTATAGTTGATGCTTTTACCCAACCTATTCAGGGAGGTAGGCCTACAGGTCAGGGAGCAGTTACTTGGAGGTCATGCAACTTGCTCAAGGATGCCTACAAGTTGGTTGCCGACATTGGGGATCGAACCCAGTAGCCTTTGGTTGGGAGTCAGAGCTCCTTGGCCACCACTGTATGCATTCTTTCATGTAACTAAAGATTAAGGCTGGGCGATAAGCAAAAATGTATTGTCCTGACAATTATTGCTGAACTTTACATAAATATCACAATATGCAAATTAATTCAAAATACATTATATTGAAGCATATAGACATTTTAAATACAATATCCGACTAAAAGTAGTTTTTATTTAATCAATAACATTTCTAACCTCAAATGACATATCTCCATATCATATAGAATTAATTTTAGACTGTAAAACTGGGTATCATGATAAGGCGCCATTTTAATTTGATGACAATACAATGCCATTCAAAGATGATAAACAGTCGTTTGAATTGAAGCCCAGCTAATCTATCGTCATTGTGTTCTATCCCCCCCATGAAGGTGCGCCACGCCTCCGGACGTAAGGGCTTCTTCGAGGGCTTCGTGGACAACCTGCGGCAGGAGTTTGGCAAGAACCAGGAGATGAAGGACAACATCAAGAAGTTCAGAGACGAGGCCAAGAGACTGGAGGAGTCCGACGCCCTCCAGCAAGCTCGGAGGAAATATGTACGCACACTCGCACAGCGTTACGATTTTGACACTATGGGTTCCTCATGGTAACTGGAGGAGAACTCCTTCTTACCTGTTTAAAATATCATGCATCCCGTTTCTTTTTTTCTTTTTTACATTAGAAATCGATAGAATCTGAGACGGTGAAGACGTCCGAGGTGTTCAAGAAGACTTTTGGTTCTTTGAGTGAAACGGTGAAGGAGGTAAGCTAGCTAGCTATTGGCTCCGTCTTGAATCTATTTACACTGGGTTGCTGTTCAATAGCCCAGTGAAAAAACTCACTATGGTGCAAAAAAATAAATAAAATAAAATAAATAAATAAATAAATTACATAAAAAAACAAAATTAAAACGGGGGGAAAAAAGGGGGATTGACAGGTAATTGACAGTCCTTATGGAGGTTGTATTCCTCTTCCCTTCCTTCCACTACGAGCCGATTGCATTGATCAACCATAGACCTCCAATGTGGTCGTTGAACAGGTCATGTTATGTGTGACATGATGGTTGTGTGTGTGTGTAAGTTGAACGAAAAATATAACAAAAAATAAAGTAGTGTGTTGATGTAAAAATAATCTATAAAGAAAAGCACCACCAAATGTGATCGTGTGTGTGGGAAGCCCACTTGTGACGTCTCTCTGGGCCACGCCCACCGGGTCTGCTCCAGCGTGTGGTGCTCGTGCCGGCAGCGAGTCGGCGACGCGCGTATCTCTTGAGCAACATGGCGGCCTCCGTGTGTCGGTGTTACGAGGTGAGGCGACGACCTGTCAGTCATTCATTCATTCACTCATTCACTGTGTTTTGAGTTCATTCACTACTACTACTACTGACACGCGTGTCGTAAATGCCCATCCCATTTTGACGCACGTTATTATATATGTTTATAATATTATTTATAATATTCTAGGCCCAGAGAAGGCCACATTACACTTATATTGCTGCTCAATTGTACCCATGTTATGTTGCTCTTGTATTGTACTGTACTTTATTGTACTGTACTGTACTGTATTGTATTGTATTGTATTGTACTGTACTGTACTGTACTGTACCTCTACTGTATTGTACTGTATTGTATTGTACTGTACTGTACTGTATTGTGTTGTATTGTACTGTACTGTATTGTACTGTACTGTATTGTACTGTACTGTATTGTGTTGTATTGTACTGTATTGTACTGTACTGTATTGTGTTGTATTGTGTTGTACTGTACTGTATTGTATTGTACTGTATTGTATTGTACTGTATTGATGTCTTCGGCCCCCCCGTCCTCTGCAGCTGGTCGGGAGACGGGTGCTGACCTTGTCCTTGTCCTCACGGTCTCTGGGCTCCTCGTCGTTTGGAAGGATCGACTCCGGCTACAGAAACCGCCCGGCTCCGATCCAAGATGTCCAGGTGTGTGTTGTGTGTTCACAGCCCTGGTCCATGCATGCGATTGTTAAAATGTTACGAAGTACTACCTATAATGTGCCCATTCATGTGTCGTAACACTGTACTACTACATGCCATGGACAAGTTTCAATGGGGAGACACCATGTAGGCTATGGAAAATGTTTAAGTAAGAACAGAAAACTGGTATTTGTATTGATCTAGTGCTCATATCAATGAGGAGAGGAGGAAAGCATTTATACTTCTATAGTTGATGCTTTTACCCAACCTATTCAGGGAGGTAGGCCTACAGGTCAGGGAGCAGTTACTTGGAGGTCATGCAACTTGCTCAAGGATGCCTACAAGTTGGTTGCCGACATGGGGAATCGAACCCAGTAGCCTTTGTTTGGGAGTCAGAGCACTTTGGCCACTACTGTATGCATTCTTTCATGTAACTAAAGATTAAGGCTGGGCGATAAGCAAAAATGTATTGTCCTGACAATTATTGCTGAACTTTACATAAATATCACAATATGCAAATTAATTCAAATACATTATATTGAAGCATATAGACATTTTAAGTACAATATCCGAACTAAAAGTAGTTTTATAACAATAAACATTTCTAACCTCAAATGTAATCATTTTAAGGACATATCTCCATATCATATAGAATAATTTGTAGACTGTAAAACTGGGTATCATGATAAGGCGGCATTTTAATTGATGACAATACAATGCCATTCAAAGATGATAAACAAGTCGTTTGAAATGAAGCCCACTAATCTATCGTCATTGCTGTTCTATCCCCCCCATGAAGCGTGCGCCACGCCTCCGGACGTAAGGGCTCTTCGAGGGCTTCGTGGACAACCTGCGCAGGAGTTGGCAAGAACCAGGAGATGAAGGACAACATCAAGAAGTTCAGAGACGAGGCCAAGAGACTGGAGGAGTCCGACGCCCTCCAGCAAGCTCGGAGGAAATATGTACGCACACTCGCACAGCGTTACGATTTTGACACTATGGGTTCCTCATGGTAACTGGAGGAGAACTCCCTTCTTACCTGTTTAAAAATATCATTTTTGTTTCATCCCGTTTCCTTTTTTTCTTTTTTTACGATTTAGAAATCGATAGAATCTGAGACGGTGAGACGTCCGACGTGTTCAAGAGACTTTTTGGTTCACTTTGAGTGAAACGGTGAAGGGAGGTAAAGCTAGCCCTAGCTTATCGGCTCCGTCTGAATCTATTTACACTGGGTTGCTGTTCAATAGCCCAGTGATTACGTGTGTGTGTGTGTGTGTGTGTGTGTGTGTGTGTGTGTGTGTGTGTGTGTGTGTGTGTGTGTTCATATAGGGACTGGAGGAGGTCAGCCGCACAGACCTGGGTAAGAAGATCAAGGAGGGGGTGGAGGAGGCTGCCAGGACGGCCAAGCACTCGGCCGAGACCGTCTCCAGGGGCGGGGAGAAGCTGGGCTCCAGGGGGGCCTTCAGGGCCATCTCCCAGGTCAGAGGTCACACACCGTCACCCCCTGGTTAGAAATGACCCTGAGCCAATACTTCCTGATTGGCTGGGTCGAGGTTCATTATTACGGAAGATAAGACAAAACGTATAATGTGGTCATCGTGGATGAAGCCTGAACGGCTCACCCAAAGAACTTCACACTTGACACTGCACTTCCCGGGGTCCTCCGCAATACACCGGCCAGTGCAGTGTGCCCCTTCCATGCCTGTTTGGATTCGACCGAATGCTTGCAGCTCTCTTGAGAACCGCACACACTCGACACTGAATAAATAAGTTGGATGTTTGTTAGGTGCGCCGTCCATGTTTGTTGCGGTCCATCAGCTCAGAACATATTGATAGCTGCCTACTTTTCTGGATATACAGTATGCTCATATTAGGGCAGAGATAGCCATTTCCTGTCGATTTTATCTTGAGTCCGGGAGGCGGTTCTAAGCGGAGGCTTCTGGTGTGTCTTCTTCTCTGCAGGGCGTGGAGACCATGAGGAAGGAGATCGACATCGGGGACGACGGCGGCCCCCTACAGAGCGCCGGCTCGCCTGAGGATGAGGAGCGACTTCTCCTCCAAGCCGGGCGACAACGACACCAGGGTGTTTGAGGCCAACGAGTGAGTAACCATGGCTATGGGCAACCACCAGCCCATCTCGTGACCTGGCCCCCTGACCGGTGTTCTGTGGCTCATACCTGTCCACCAATGAAGACACTAGATGAATGAATGTATGTACACGCACACAGATATTAAAATAAACAGGAAACGACAAAACAGTGCTGCAGTAATGTACAGCAGCCTATGCTAGTCATTGGAGGCAGCGATACATGCTTTGTGATTGATACAGAAAATCACTTCAGAGTTTGATATATGTTCGCATTCTTTCCCATTTTGATGGGGTTTATTTTAGGCTATTTATAATGCCCCTCATCTGATAATGTATAATATATTTATATCAGGGTATAATATAGTTGCTGGTATGGTCTGTGTTCTCCACATGACTGTTAAGTGCATCTGTGTGTCTGTCTGTCAGGGAGGCCATGGGCGTGGTTCTCCACAGGGACTCCAAGTGGTACCAGCAGTGGAAGGACTTCAAGGACAACAACACGGTGGTCAACAGTAAGGAGCACCTTGATTACTATTAACTATGCATTACTATTGCTTGATGCAGTTGGCTACAAAGATTATCGTTCACTAGAGAGATTTACACCTTTGGAGATGGACTCACAACGCTCACGTGAACTGGGCCAATGAGTGAGGTCCAAATCCACTTTACGACAGCGGGGGGTGCTAGACTCATAACAATGGATCACAAACGAAGCACACGCGATATTATCTTGGCTCTTTAAGTTCCTTCATTTTCAATCTTTTCCGAGATCAGATTTTTTGCTATTATAAAGGTGTCTAGTAACAAGGGCTCCTATTGTGAGTATTCTGACGGTTTGCAATATGATTCACTACTGATCATTTTGGTATCACAATCGTCATTTTCACTGAAACAAAATATTACAATTATTCATGATGCCATTTGTTAGGGTTAAATAAATGGTATGGCATCTCTGTAGCATTACAGTACTTTATTTCTAATGGTGTTATAATAAATGTACACATTTTACCCTTATCGAAAAAACTGCAGCTTCTGCCATTTTGGTCATCTGATATCTGATAGTAATTTAAGTGATTGTGTGTGTTTTGGTCTCCAGGGTTCTTTGAGATGAAGATGAAGTACGACGAGAGTGACAACACTCTAATCCGGGCCAGCAGGGCCCTGACCGACCGGGTCACCGGCCTCATGGGTAAAGCATAACAGAAGTTTCTGATCTCTGCTTGAAATCGTCTCTAGTCTCCGAGTGTGAGAAATACTGTGTAATGTGACCACAAATCACCTCTGATTAGTTTTTCAGAATTTTAATTCTATTCTTCACTTGTCCTATAGGGGGGCTGTTTGCCAAAACTGAGATATCCGAGGTGTTGACGGAGATCCTGAAAGCGGACCCCAACTTCGACAAGGACAACTTCCTCAATCAGTGTGAGAAGGACATCATCCCTAACATCCTGGAGGTACACATACACACACCACAAACAACACAGACAGACAGAGCTTTCTATTTATAGAGGCTCCAAGAGTAATCCCCCATCAATATCTTGGTTGTGTGTTTTTGTTTTTTCCTGTTGGAAGGCTCTAGTTCGCGGGGAGCTGGATGTGTTGAAGGACTGGTGCTCCGAAGCAGTAAGTTCCACTCTGTGTGTGTGCAGCTCCCACGCTCCACCACCACTAGCCCGTCATCACAATGTGTGCATTTCCACACATTTCATCATCTCTCCCAACATTCATTTCGTCTTTTATTGTTTGCTTCTCTGAGGTTTCTTCCATCCTGAGTGTTAATATTATGAATACCGTTGCACACATTTCCTCAAACACCATCATGACACTTCATGAGCATGTGGTTTTCCGAGCTTCGCGATGAGTTGCGTACACTCAAAATGGCGTCTTGTGAATTGATGGCAAACTGGACTGCCACTACACAAAATCATATCAAAGGTAAAAGTGACAATTTAACTGTGAAAAAGACAGACGTTCAGAAAAAACAGTGTTGATATACTAATAAATATACCGAATTGTGTTCCGCAGGCGTACAGCCAGCTAGCCCAGCCCATCCAGCAGGCCCGAGCCCTGGGCCTGCTCTTCCAGTCTAAGATCCTTGACATCAACAGCATCGACGTAAGCACCCCGTGTTGCCCAACACACATTTAAAGGGGCCCTGTTCTACTACCACCAGTGTCCTTAGCCATCACAAGCCGTTATGAAAGGGCCATGTAAAGTTGTCATTGTGATGTCACAAGTGGGAGTGTCCACCGATATGTATAATGGCATATGTCTAGGTGGTGATGTCACGGTGTCACAATGACCATTTTAGTCAATGACAATTTTGAAATGGCTCCTAACGAAAACACTGTTAATAGGCCTTTAGATTTGTGTGTGTGTGTGTGTGTGTGTGTGTGTGTGTGTGTGTGTGTGTGTGTGTGTGTGTGTGTGTGTGTGGTTAGTGCCAGAGCATGCATTCTTTTACACACACCTACACATCTTTTTCAGTCCACCTTCTTGCTGTGCATACGCCATCACTGTCTCTACTCCGTCTGTCTGTGTGTGCGTCTATGTTCCGGATGCTTCTCCTCCTCCTCCTCCTCCTCCTCCTCCTCCTCCTCCTAGAGGGACTGCTCCTGGCTGGCGGTGTGCATGTCCAGGAGTCTCCAGGCGGCGTTGGGGTTCAGCTCCTCCTGGTCGCGGCACAACGCCCACGTGTGCGCCATTTTCATCACCTTGTCCTGAGCAGCGAGAGAGGAGAGAGAGAGAGAGAGAGAGGAGAACGTTGAGCATCAAACTGCACTTTAAACACTTGGTTACGTGTTTAAAGTGCAATCAAGAAAAAGACAGATTCTGTGCAGATTCTGGTGAGCCCTGATTATGCCGTTGAATTAACTTATGCATCGTCAGTCCGTTGGTTCTGTTTAATTTCATCTCACCCGACTAAAGTTTAAAAGACAACTCTAGTCTTATTATTGTGTGGAGCTATGTCCACAGCTGGTAAAATCATCATCAACATCTGGAACTTGTTCCCCACCGGTGATGCAGTGTGTCAGCAGGTCCCCACAATCAGTCATGACCCACGAGGGGACCATTACACAAAGGCCAGCTCTTCTCAGGATGGCAGGATAATGAGCAACAATCAAATAGTCTAGTGGGAAATGCATTGTAGGAAGGAAGCAAAGAAAAAAAATGCCAAGAATGTTTCACTTCCTGGATGCCACGCCCAGCGGCTTTAGAATGTAATCAGTTCCCGTCGCCATGGCGATAATTAGGTTCTACCGACCGGGTCGCCCTCCACCAGGTCTCCTTTGGGGCCTCGGATCACCATGACCACCTGCGCCTGGAAGGAGATGACCAGCACGGGGCCCTGGTCCATGATCCTCCCCATGAGGAGCTGAATGACAACAAACAAACAAACAAGGTATTAAAAAAAGCTCATGTCAATGTGGATTAAAAGTTGATCAAAAAAACAACCTGTCATTAAAGCTGGACATGATTAGCCGTTAGGAGCCATTTCAAAATTGTCAATTGGTCATGTGCACGAACTCCCCACCCCAAGCCATATGTTTTCATGTCGCATGTGGTCAGCACGGACCTTTCCAGAAAAAGAGAGGTGTGTCTGTGTGTGTGTGTGTGTGTGTGTGTGTGTGTGTGTGTGTGTGTGGTTGTGTGTGTGTGTGTGTGTGTGTGTGTGTGTGTGTGTGTGTGTGTGTGTGTGTGGTTAGTGCCAGAGCATGCATTCTTTTACACACACCTACACATCTTTTTCAGTCCACCTTCTTGCTGTGCATACGCCATCACTGTCTCTACTCCGTCTGTCTGTGTGTGCGTCTATGTTCCGGATGCTTCTCCTCCTCCTCCTTCTTCTCCTCCTCCTCCTCCTCCTCCTCCTCCTCCTCCTAGAGGGACTGCTCCTGGCTGGCGGTGTGCATGTCCAGGAGTCTCCAGGCGGCGTTGGGGTTCAGCTCCTCCTGGTCGCGGCACAACGCCCACGTGTGCGCCATTTTCATCACCTTGTCCTGAGCAGCGAGAGAGGAGAGAGAGAGAGAGAGAGAGGAGAACGTTGAGCATCAAACTGCACTTTAAACACTTGGTTACGTGTTTAAAGTGCAATCAAGAAAAAGACAGATTCTGTGCAGATTCTGGTGAGCCCTGATTATGCCGTTGAATTAACTTATGCATCGTCAGTCCGTTGGTTCTGTTTAATTTCATCTCACCCGACTAAAGTTTAAAAGACAACTCTAGTCTTATTATTGTGTGGAGCTATGTCCACAGCTGGTAAAATCATCATCAACATCTGGAACTTGTTCCCCACCGGTGATGCAGTGTGTCAGCAGGTCCCCACAATCAGTCATGACCCACGAGGGGACCATTACACAAAGGCCAGCTCTTCTCAGGACGGCAGGATAATGAGCAACAATCAAATAGTCTAGTGGGAAATGCATTGTAGGAAGGAAGCAAAGAAAAAAAATGCCAAGAATGTTTCACTTCCAACCCACAAAAACACAACCAACACAACAACCCAACAACCAACACAACCAAAAAACCAAACCAACCCACCAACCAACCAACACAACCAACACACACACACACACACACACCAAAAAAACCAAAAACAACAAAACAAAAACCAAAAAAAAAAACAAAAACCAAACACCAAAATAAAAAAACAAATACCAAAAACAAAAAACAAAAAACCAAAACAAAAAACCAAAATAAAAAAACAAAAACCAAAAACCAAAACCAAAAACCAAAAACCAAAAAAAAAACCAAAAACCAAAAAAACAACAACGTTAAGACCCTAATTTGTTTCTCCCTATGAGCTGTATTATAGATAGATCTCTGGTTTCTTGTCTTTTGTATCACCTTAATATAGCTCTCTATTATTATTATTATTATTATTACTATTATTATAATCATCATCTTTTTTTACCATTTTGAAAATCATTTGATTCGAAATAGCTTCGACGTGTGCAAAATCTGTCGCATGGATAGATAGAAACACTCTATTTTCATTTCAGGAAAGAAAAGAAGTCCATGTGCTGGACCACATGCGAGCATGAAAACATATGTTGCTTGGGGTGGGGAGTTCGTGCACATACACAATCACATGTCTTTTTCCATAATTTTTTTCGCTAAGCTTCCATCTCTCGACGGACGCACAAAAGCGTCAAAGACTGGACGTTGGGACCAGATC
Source organism: Coryphaenoides rupestris (assembly GCA_002895965.2). NCBI lineage: Eukaryota > Metazoa > Chordata > Actinopteri > Gadiformes > Macrouridae > Coryphaenoides > Coryphaenoides rupestris. Next base: position 180,906 of record PIJE02000677.1, on the reverse strand, counting down.
GAGCTGCCATCTATCTAAAGGCCAAACAAAAATGCCTTGCTCTGAAGTATCTTTATTTATATATATATATATATATATAGAGAGAGAGATATATACAGTATAATTGCAGGACACAGTGAAGATGTATGTATTTAAACTCAGCTCTAACTCTGGCTTGTCTTGTCATATTAATATAGACTACTCCTTGTAAACATAAGGTATGTATGTAAAGCCAAGCGCTTTGTTGCAAACTGAAGATCTGGACCTCAGTCAGTCCTCCCCGCCAACCCGGTCATCTCTGCTGGCTCACATGCTGCTGTACTTACTTTGTTCTTGTTCATCCAGGGCCCTCAGCCATCTCTGGTTCACTGTCCTCCATAAGAGAGCATGTGTTTGTCTTGTCTTTTTATACTGTATATATTATTGTTTGTTTTGTGCTTTGTTTTAGTCAGATATCAATTTCTCCAGTCATTCAGACAACCAGGTGAAAGGTCTGTGTGCTGCCAACATGTGAAATGCCCACGTGACTGTACTGGCAATAGCTATGACTATGACTATGAAATGTAAGTTCATTCCTTGTACTTCCTGGAAGCCCGACAAGTCATGTTAATGTATTGATTGTATGTATTGAGGTTTAACTGTATATGTATATAGCCGCTGGTCCACTTTGCCCATTGTTTGTTTGTGTTAGCAAAATGGCCGAACATACAATAAGGCAATTGGTGTAATTACATGCCATCACGTTCTTAAGGAGCAGTAGTAGTAGTACTACTGCATTGTGTATCGCTTGATATAGCGGTGATATTTCAGCTTTCAGCATTCTGAAGGTGTCTGTATTTCCACTGGTTAAGGGGGAAAAAGTTGAGCGGGTATGTTGCTCAAAGTGAATTTACCGTTAAATAAGCTGTGTTTCTGTTCAGTTTAAAAACATTATCCATTCCATTCCGTAATTCTATGGCTATTCTGTAATATTTAGATTACGCTTGAGCTACTTGCCATACAAGACTTCAAAGTGTTGGTGTAACATCCATCCCATGTTTTATTTTACCAAATAAGCTGTCTGATATGATATTTCATTTCCATATCTTCAGCAGCTCTAAATAAAAAAAGTTCTACCGTTATAATTTCTCGGTGTTTGCTGCATTCTTTTGCGTGTAATGACTGTGTATGTGTGAGTTGTGGTATCTGTGTGCGCACACACAACCATGCCCCCACACACACACACACACACACACACACGCAACACAAGTTCAAGCCATGTTGACGTGCTTTAATATATGTGCATGGATCCGGCCTTTGAAGCGGCTTGATAAACGTATGGATTTGTCCGTATATCGCCGATAGTTAAACCATCCGCTCCCTACACCGGGACACGTCCTACTGCGGCAGCCTGTGCTGACGATCGACCGCTCGCTGGTCCTTATCTAACACTAGTTTGCCTCTGGAGACGACCCTTCTGTTAAGAGTTACTCAGGAAGAATGGAAGATGCAGCATCTAAATGTGGTATTCCTTAATACATGGACATTCTAGAAGGAATACTTGCATTGTGTGTGACTGAATGAGGGCTCTTCAGTGGCTCAGCACTTAAGTGTACTGCAGTCGTGGGACAAGGCTTGAGCGACATAACTGTATTGTATTGTACGTCCTCACCCACTTCCAGAGGCTGTCCCAGTATAGTAGCTGTGTAGGTTCATTATCCTGTGCCCTAGATAACATAAAAATAACCACTTGATGCTTACATGACCACAAGGTCACGAGGTCTATTCTAGTACATGTGCACTTGTGCAACATAGAGTTACATAATATGTGCACAAACACACACACACACACACACACACATTACACTCCTTCAATAACTCCCCCCCCCCCCCCCCCCCCCCCCCCTCTTTCTATTTGGTGCCAGGAATTGTCACTCTACTGTTATGTTACTCAATTTCCATGTTTCCATCCAATGTTCATGTCAGCACACACACACACACACACACACACACACACACACGTGGCCCCTGGGCAGCAGCAGCAGCAGGAGGACAGTACAGGACAGTCCAGCCTCCAACCCCCATTATGCTGATTGTGTTGTGATTGTCCATCCAGGGACTCCCTCGACCTGTGACGTGGTGGTGGTGGTCATGGTTCCCCCCCCCACCACCACCACCCACCCTCCACCCATCACCACCACCACCACGGCCCCCCTCCTGTACTTAAGTTCTTCACTGCTTCCTTTATTTACCCTTCCTTCGGGGGGGCCCGGGGGGGGGGGGGTCGCCAGGGTCCACAAGACGCGGGTCTTTTTTTTGTCGGCTCGCTTCGGTGGATGGAGGCGCTGTCCGTGGTGCTGGTTACTTTATTTATTTTCTTCTTCATTTAATTGTTTAATTATTTTACTTCTGGGCACATTAAACGAAAGACTCAAGAGTATTTTTTTTTGCTGTTTTGTGCGCAATTGTGACCGCAAGATGAGTTCAGAAGCGCTCCAGGTGTCCTCACGGTAAGTTTTCTAATGTTTATTACATTTAAATGATTGTGTTACGTTTGGTTCTCAATTGAATCCACGTCTTTGCCTTTTGCACACAATAAAAAAATGTAAAAGGAATGTTTGGCTTTATTATTCCCCTGAACTTTTGAATATAGTTGAATATAGCCTGTAGGCCTATCCAAATTTTACCATTTAAAGTTTTAAAGGTTTTAAATGATCTGAGGTGTAGTCGGCCATGCGGAGGGGCTCTCCTGTGATTGCTTCTTCAACGGTGTGGCCGGTCAGTGTGATTTATCTTGGGGGGGGGTCTCCCTGAATGAAGACCACTGAACCGTGAAATGAACCTGTGCCAGAAACAACTCTGTTGGTAATGGTTTCCTGCATGGGTGCTCTTATTTGATCACGACCTTGACGCTATACTCTGTTTACTCATTAGAACAGCATCCTTCACATCTGTAATCTCTGTCATTTCCATCACTGATCTTGGAATAGTCTCTTTTTTGCGTCACTAAAGTCTGTGCGTCCCACTGACACACAAGTGGGGCGGCTGTGGCTCTCGGCTCAGGAGGTCGAGGGCGGTTGTCTGGTGGCGACCGGAAGGTTCCTGGTTCAATCCCCGGCTTGTTTTAACCCTCCTTAGGTGTCAAGCCTTGCTGGTTCAAGAGTGTCCCTGAGCAAGAGCTGGCTGAGCTGTTGCATGGTTGACACTGGTGTGGGTGTATAAATGAGTGTGTGAGGCAATATTGTAAAGCGCTGTGGTTAACAGTGCTATATAAATGCAATACATTTACATTAGGAGAAGCCTATTTTCATGTACTCTTGGTAAACTCGTAATCCATTTTCAGCTTCACTATTCCACATGGTTGACATATGGTTCTGGTATGACACGTTCCCCTTATTTAATTAACACGGCGTTATACCTCGACCCACTATAGAAAGACCACCACGGCCATTTCATAATTGTTGCTGAGCCGGTCAGATTTCTTTTTATTGTCTTCTCTTCCTCCATTAAAGCCCGGCTCGGCCTCGCAACCCCATCGCCCTGAAAGCGAATGAGCTATTAACCTGTCTGTGCCGGGACTGGTCGCACGGAAGGAAGGAACCACCTCCTGAAATAGATTGTGCTGACACTTCTCCCCGCCTTTATGTTGTTTATATAAGAGAGTCTTCATGATAGTAGCCTACTTTTAGTATTAGTATAGTATTCTCTGTAATCATTCAACCTGCATCTGTTTGGAGTTATTTCGTACGAACAGTTCGGAGTTTAATGGCACTGAGTGAAACAAGAAGGGGAGTTGTGTGTTTCTAACTTTTGTGTGTTGCGTTGTGTTGGTTATAAGTCACAATAACTTGATGGATCTTCTTCATTTTCCCTTAATTCCTTCTTTTTTTTTTTCTTCAAACATGTTTTCATAGATGGTTCGAAGTGCGCCAATACGATGGATGAAGACCAGGAGCGGATGAGAAGAGACACAGCGAAGAGTTTTTTTCATTCCATCTACCAAACTAACCTGCTTCAACAGTGTAGTTATAAAACAGTCAAATGGTTACCATCATATCGTTCCATTAACAGTCACCCTGACACACTTTTGAGTGTTCACAACCATCACACAGGACTCAGGACCACCATCTTAAACCACGATATTCCAAAACTCTGTCTCTTCTACAATCTAGTAAACACAGTCGAAAACAGTAGCCCTCAGCAGCGTGTGTTGTGTTGTGTGTTTGTGTGTTGTGTCGTGTGTTGCGTTGTGTGTTGTTGTGTTGTGTTGTGTGTTGTGTGTTGTGTGTTGTGTGTTGTGTTGTGTGTTGTGTTGTGTGTCGTTGCGTGTGTTGCTCCCGAGACGGCAAGGCCCCCCCAGCACCTGAGCCTCGCCCTGGCTGATTTAATTAGCGCCGGGAAAGCTTGTCTCTGCTTGCAGGCAGCATCGCTGGGGAGTTGCTTCATTTATACCAACGACTGCGACTGATTCACTTTGCCGTCAGAAAAACCCGCCGGACTCGTTGAGCTGAATGTGCGTATTCTGCCTGGACCTGTCATTTTCTCGGCAAAAACTCTTAATCCTTTAAAACAACAACAGCAGCAAAGCAAACAAACACTGCTCACTGTCAATAGTGTCCCCCGACCCTCATTCCGTCTCCGTCCTGTGTGTTGACATTACAAACACCACGGGCTCTAAGTTCCCCGCAACCTCCACCCTCCCCTTCAGGATGAGCGACACCCACTACTGGGTGGTGGACTACGACCTGGTGTCCACCACCGCGTCCCCGGGCGGCCCCTCCAGGGGAGTCGGGGCGGCGGCGGCGGGGGCGGGGGCGGGGCCGGGGGGGCCCCAGCAGCAGCATCCCATGCCGCCCCACGCAGACCTGGGCACGGCCCTGTGCCTGGTGGGCCTCCTGCTGCTCATTCTCCTCTTCCTGGTGGTGCGCTGCATCCGCATCCTGCTGGACCCCTACAGCAGCATGCCCTCCTCCTCCTGGACCGACCACAAGGAGGGCCTGGACCGGGGACAGTTGGACTTCGCCCTGGTGTAAGGGAGGTGGAGGGCAGGGGACTACGCCCGGGTGTAAGGGAGGTGGAGGGCAGGGGACTACGCCCGGGTGTAACGGAGGTGGAGGGCAGGGGACTACGCCCGGGTGTAAGGGAGGTGGAGGGCAGGGGACTACGCCCGGGTGTAAGGGAGGTGGAGGGCAGGGGACTACGCCCGGGTGTAACGGAGGTGGAGGGCAGGGGACTACGCCCGGGTGAAAGGGAGGTGGAGGGCAGGGGACTACGCCCGGGTGTAAGGGAGGTGGAGGGCAGGGGACTACGCCCGGGTGTAAAAGCGGAGGTGGAGGGCAGGGGACTACGCCCGGGTGTAAGGGAGGTGGAGGGCAGGGCTGTGGACTGGGGACTGGTGTAACAGAGGTGGAGGAAATCTATCATCGTGCGACTGATTGTTTTGGGGTCTGTACCAAACAAACATCTTTTCCTAGAAAAGTAATTCTAGGCCAGGGCCTCTCTGTACTTCATTTCTAATGGTGTTATTAAAATACTCTGGCACAGTTCCCCAAAGTTGCCCCCCCAGGTTGTAGAGAGTGAGTTTCAGATGTCTGATCTTCTACTATTGATCTGCCAAATCTTGTACCTGTGGTATCACCAAATAGTCTTTATAGACCTTGCGGGGTAATGGTGGTGCTCAGTACCACATGTAGACAGCACAGATGATAGGAGAACCAACGCAGTGATCGTATCACGGTGTAATGTTATCAAGGCTGGCGATAATGTCATGTTACATTTCGGTAATGTTTGGACAAAGCCCAGAGTAACCTGCTGCCACCGCTGCTGTAATGAGTAATGGAATTACAGTCCGAACAAATGAGTTTATGAAACGAGCGACCGGAGAACAGCGCCCACAATCGGGACCAGGCACCAAGTTTGTTTGTGGCCCTCAGGAGTCTTGTTGATGATTAAACAAATTAGTCTTTAGATTTATACCAACTAAATATTTCCAGACATGCCATGGGAACACATGTGGTCGTCAGGAGAAAGTTCTTGCTCAGGAAAACATTGTAAGGACCGAAGCCAAGTCAAGTCAAGTAGAATTTTCATT
>PIJE02000677.1:164857-167357 GCA_002895965.2 Coryphaenoides rupestris | reverse complement strand
ATGCCCAGCCACCCCGAGTCCGTGACACAGACAGCTACCTGGGTCCCTGACTGCATGGTCGCCATCGCCACGCCACGAACGACTTACCATCGTGATCAGCCACAGCTGGCACCACACAGAAGCACCTGCCAAACACCACACACACACAGACAGACACCAGCCGCTACCACCCACACATGGTTGACCACACACTGTAGACACACATCCCCATCAGACACCACACAGACACACACACACCCAAACAACACACACCTCACACAGCCTCAGACACCTCACACTCAGACACACAGCACACACTACCACTCAGACACACAACAACACACACAACACAATCACACATCACCACAACACACACCGTGACTCAGACGACCTACCACAACACAACACACAACACACACCACACGACAGCAGACACACCACAACACTACACACACCAGACACACACCACAACACACACCGACCACATGCGAGGGACTATCATCCCACATGTAGACACACACACACATAACAGCACAGACTAGAGCACACACATGGTCCAGCACACACACACACTCTGCTTTGATTGCGGTGCTCGCCGAAGCCTGGTTTGCAATGCACCACGTAAAAAGATCATATGGCCATGAAATATCATGGAGACGCACAAGCATGCTATACACTGCCCGTGTGTACCCTTATTCTGACTTTCGTATTTTTGGATCCCACAACTGTTATAACTTGGAATGTATTTGAATTCCCTATCTAGACGTATACACTTTACATGTATTATCTGTTGGTTTTTATTCTTTCTGATTGTTGTTATTTGAAAGCAAGCCTCTGGCACAACAACCTCCCCTCGTGATTCAATAAATTTGATCTTATCCTATCTTATCTCTCGACTAAATTGTGCCGAATGAAACACACATATTTGTTCCCGATCTGTTAGCCTTCTAAACACGACAGAACCAGTTCTACATCGACCACTTCGCTGCTCTGTGTCGTCAAGGAGGTTGATTCGGTTGTAGAACAGCCCTACACAACACACAAACACCACACGACGTGGTCACGACACACAGCAAGACACACACACTAACACACACACACACACACACACTGTGGTCACACAGCACACACACCCGGATTGTTTAAGGATGACCCTCGTTGAGTCATGCCACCCGGAGGACTACTACGCGATGGGCTGGTTGTTACGTGATGCGAGTCGTGTGGCTTTAAGAGGGGAGTCAAGGAACCAACAGCGCCTGATTGCTAGGATTCGCTTAGTTTTAATTATGCCAACGCAGATTAACTTACGTTAAGCACAGATTTCTATTCTGCACACGGTCACACACCACACAGGGACACACACAACGCACACACACATGGCAAACATACTGCCCTGTGGTCTCAAGCCTGGGAACCCCACACATCACACACACACACACAACACACACACACACGACACACACCACACACACACACACACATACACACACATGGGCACACACACACACGTGCACATCACACACACGCTACAACACACAGAGGTACATACACACCACAAACGTGATGAGTTATTATGGTACAGCTAAGGCATCACCTGACAGGGAACCCTATAGTGAGATAGAGCAAGGGCTACTTGCAGTGGGAACCGGTGTGTTGCTCTTGTGTTGGTCCTCGTGTCTTTTGGGTGTCCCAGTGGGGTTTTTCGTGTGGTCGTTGAGTCTATGCATGGCAAGTGCGTGTGTGTGTGTGTGTGTGTGGTGTGTTGTGTGTGTGTGTGTCTGGGTGGTCCCCTGACATTCCATCCCTGGATCTCCTAGATACGTTTAGTCATTTCATCGGGCAGTTGAAAAACACGAGCAAGAAGCGAGCCTATCACAGGCATACTCATCCTCTCTATGGAATTGTCCAGTGTGTTCAGTGTTCTCGCATGACTCGTTGGTTTCCTTTGTGGTGCCCCGCCCCGGGGCGTGCAGGGGTCCTGGGGCACCCCCGCCCATCGGGCAGGCTTGTTTTGGGCGTCAAGAGGACAGACAGAGAGTAGAGGCTGCATGTCCGCCTTGGCCTCAGAATCCCGCTGGAGGCCTTTTACACCAAGCAGAGTAGGCAGTCCGCGCAGGTCGGTTAGACCGTTGGCCTCTCATAAACACACACACACGACACACACATCACGCATCAGCACACCACACCCAGGCACTCAAGACAGTGCACACATAGAACGCATGCCCTACAACGCATGCACACGAGCGAGGCCAGGTGCTGATCACACACTATGGTCACATCAGCATGCACCAGAACGTGCACTACATGGATGCATGCACACCAGTAGCCCAGCCAGGGGTACACCCACCACACACCCAATACACACCCATTAGGCGAGTGAGGCATCGCCACCCAAAAGCAAAGCAGATGGTGGGACCTGGGAGTCAGGAACTGCACAGCTGAGTGTGCGTACACCGGGACTACAACGGCTATCTACACAGCGCTCGGACGGGGGGTGCAGCTCGGACCCACACGCACACAC
>PIJE02000677.1:141069-155734 GCA_002895965.2 Coryphaenoides rupestris | reverse complement strand
TGGTGGTTCGAGCCCACCCAGGGACGCTCTCGTTTTCATGGATTTTCACAGATGACTTTGCATGTATGTATTATATATTATGTATTATATATGTTATGTATTATATATATTATGTATTAGGTATTATATATGTTATGTATTATGTATTATATATATTATGTATTATATATGTTATGTATTATATATGTTATGTATTATGTATTATATATGTTATGTATTATGTATTATATATGTTATGTATTATGTATTATATATATTATGTATTATATATGTTATGTATTATGTATTATATATGTTATGTATTATATATGTTATGTATTATATATGTTATGTATTATGTATTATATATATGTATTATGTATTATATATGTTATGTATTATATGTTATGTATTATGTATTATATATGTTATGTATTATGTATTATATATGTTATGTATGATATATATGTTTTATGTATTATGTATATATTATGTATTAGTATTATATATATTATGTATTATATATATTATGTATATATATTATATATATTATGTATTATATATTATATATATTATGTATTATGTATTATATATATTATGTATTATGTATTATATATATGTTATGTATTATATATGTTATGTATTATGTATTATATAGTTATGTATTATGTATTATATATGTTATGTATTATATATGTTATGTATTATGTATTATATATATTATGTATTATATATGTTATGTATTATGTATTATATATGTTATGTATTATATATGTTATGTATTATGTATTATATATATTATGTTAACTCATCATAAACCCCATTCCATTCTTTCATGTCCATTTCTTACCGATAGCTCAGCCAATCACAGAAGAGGACTGAGTTACTTCTCCAGGGGGCCGCTGATGACTTCCTCAAATAAAACTATTTTTTATTTACATTTCAAAAGCCTGTGCATCTTACACCTTCTTCCTTTCTCTCATAGTTTTTTTCGGCCTCTCCTTGACTTTTTGACGTGTTCTTGTCGGTGTCATCTGACTGCTCCGCGCTGCTTGTTTATAATGATATATACAGTATATACTTGATAATTATGGTATGAACTAACTTGGTTGTGATTGTCCAGTAAGCCTGGTCCCAGAACACACAGTGTGTACTACATTGGAAGACAAAAAAAAAAAAATACACATTTGCTGGTACATGTCTAGACCAGTAGCAGTCGGCCTTCTCCAAACAAATCCAAACAAACGTGAAAAGATTGTTGACTTTTTGCTTTTATTTCCCAGTCCCAGTGCAAAATACCAGGAACAGTCACTATCAGCGATGGAACAGTTTCAGAGTAAAGGCTCGTTGAACATGTAAACATAGAGCCCCTAGACTATGTTAAATACAATCTTTTTGATAAAACCTTAAATCTACTGTATTTTGTAAGTACTCTTCTTATTTACACAATGCAACCACACAAACTGACAAGACCTCCAGCAAATCATCAAGTAAGGTGCAGTAAAATGCCTCTTAAGCCTCTTAATTAATTTAGTGACTGCACAATATCAACACCGTCTGTTGTACATGTGCTTGTAATACCTGATGATTAATTCGCTAATAATATCATTATTGACTATCACCTTTTCTCAAATGTTTAAAACCGTCAGCATATATATTACCTACAGTATATTCACAATCACTTAAAACGTTTGTCCATGTCTCTAAACTATATCACAAGCAGGTTGACAATTTAAGAGCTAATGATGAACTTATCTTAGCGTACCATCACAGGTACCATGAACCTAAACAGGAACGTTAAATCAGGCTTCAAGCTTCCCGAAAAAAACTGTAATGATCTCTTTTAAGGACCGCATCTTTGGTAACTAGTACTAACGTGTGCGAACGAGACACTTGCAGGTACGGCTTCTATTTTGTTATACACACACACACACACACACACACACTACCCATATAGCATGCCAGTCCACGTAGACATCCATCGATCTTGCATACATTTCTGCACTCAAGTGTAGGTGGTGATCACATTTACTTATATATTTTACTCGCTAATGAATGTAAGATAGCATAAGATTAGCCTTTATTGTCGCCCCCCCCACCCCCCCCACCCCTACGAGAAATGTGTCTCTTGGGCATTCGAGTGAACACAGGTGACGGCGCAGCAAACACCCGCGATGAACGTGATAATAATAATAATATTGAACATTGAATACTGACCTTCATACTGTATTCAAGCGTGAGCCAGTATACACCTCATGTGCTATGCATGCCTGGTTCGGTTTAAATTCTTTTACCAACTGTGGTCAATGACCATCCTTTCTACTCAAAAAACGAACACGGACGCCAAACCCTTTCACGCCGACAACCCATTCTTAACTATAAAAACAAACAGAAATACAGTTTGTCTAAAAAGTATGAAAAACTACAAGCACCAGTTCTTGACATTAAGTGTCTAACACTGTGTAGCACTTAAAAGTTAGTTATTGTATTGTAGTGGATGAACAAAACAAAAGCGACGCCAGCGATAAGCAACAACATTAAAGGGTAACCTCGGGACTCTTCAACCGATCTTCCCGACATTTTGGGATCGTCAATTTGTGGACAACAATTTTAGAAATTGTTCCAGCGTTGAGGCGAAATTGCTTTGGCCGTCGGCCTCGAAACGTCTGCAATGTGTCCCCTTTGGGGCCTCTAGAAAAAGAGCTTTGGTATCGCTCAAGGACGAGTCTCGCTCTGACTCTCACGAGAATTGAGTTGTTGCAGGTAAGAGAGAACGGTGGGAAAGTGAGTGAGCGTTGGAGAGAGGAGTGCTGGCAAGAGCTCATTGTGTTGGTTAGATGATTGTTTATCTGAACAGTTTTTAAAGTCATGCCTGAATATTTAGCTGGATTTTGACAATGTGAGAATTTGCAAGATTCCCGAGCTTTCAGAGACTTCTCCTTGACCGAGCCTTGGTGAGACACAATAACAAACAGACCGGATCAAGCAAGAAGTAAAGACAAAAGTCGTATTTCTCTGTAGGTATGCTTGTCAGACACTTAAATTAACAATCTGAGCCTGTCAGTGGCAAAACAAGTACTTCTCGAGGACGTACATTGACTGGCATGAAGAGTGACATTGTCGACATTTCGAGGCAATCGCACAGCGGTGGACCAATTACAAAAAGATGTTGTCCACATTGGTCACTTAGACCAAAATTGATGGAGAAAACACGGTCCAGGTTGAAAAATCCTGAAGTTACCCCCTTTAAGGAATACAGCAGTTTTCCACGGCATCGTGTTCCAGGCTTAACAAGCTTAGAGGTTACAGTAGAGACATTGTCACACAACAGAGACCTAGAGAAGATGTCCACACCAGCGGTGGTTCCTGTGCTTGAGAAGGTCCAGGACACACTCCATCTTGATTGTTTCTCGGTTGTCTTGTCCTGTATTGTATTGCTAAACATGACACGCTAACACGAGCCCATCGCTAATTTCCCTCTCCTCTCTCTTGCTCAACAGCAGACGAGGTCTTCTACGCGGCTCATTTATCGATGAGCTTCACCAGGCTCTGTCGGAGGTCGTTGAGGTCAAAAATCTTTATGTCGAGGATCTCGATTGCTCTCTGGATCTCGTTGTCCACGCGGTCCCGATCCTCCAGAGTGTTGTTCAGATTCTGCTCAGAGTTCTGGACGCGCCTCTCCAGATCCGAATTGCGCATTTCCATTTCCTGTTGTGGAACAGAAAAAGAATGGAGAAACAAAAGATTGGTGGATAGGATATATATAAATATACATATATTGTATAGAGAAGCACAAATGTGTCTTGCATTGTCCATCAAGCTTGGTTTATTGAACCTTTATACACTATGGATACATGCAATGAACCATGGATATGGTGAAGTGGACATTTGATTTTTCTACTGTACCTGCAGTCTATGCATGGCTTCGTCCCGGTCACGCTCCATCTCGTGGTACTCCAGTTTCTTGCTCTGCAAGATGTGGATTTCCTGAAAAAAAGACAATGATAATGAACTGGACTTCAAGTTAAAAGACCCCTCAGTTTCCTCTCAGAAATGGTCCTTTTTGGTCCTTAACGGTCCTTTTGATTGTTTTCTAAAGCATTACACGGCAATGACTCTATCATAGCGTCCAATATGATGTTGTAATTTCGACTCTTGCTTGATGCGTTGAAGGGATTTCCTCCTACAAATAGCAGAAGAAGACCAACGTTTAATTTGAAATCCTTTCTTAAGCCGGCATCAATCAATCAAGCCCACCATTCACTCGGTTATCCCCGACACGGTCGGGTTACTAGCTTACTATGGGGGGCAAAGAGCGAGTATGACCGGGATGGCAGACGTCAACATGCATTCACAGATGTGCATCCGTCTTTCTGGGAACCAGGACAAAACGCTAGCTAGCCTTTTAATGGTTTTCGGTCAGTCTGTACTCCATAACTTACACGTTGTGATTATTAAAGGTTGTGAATGAATGTTAGAGCTCAGAAGTAGGTCATACACACCCTGATTATATCCTGCTTTGACAGAAGAGTCATACCTCAGTGGAGCAAAGCGGTTATTGATGCCTGGAGGAAAGTTATCCCCGGGACCGCTCCTCCCATTCAACACCACGTCACTCAGACAGCCATCAGCACAGCCGTCACTGTGCTATTAAATGAACCCTGTGGCTCCGGTGAATTGTGAAAGTGCGTTCACACTCCCCTTCCGATCCAAGGCCTCAGATTGTGTCATGCAAGTGTCAAGGTCCAATAGACAGTTGATTGACTGATGCTTAACACCAACATGACCTCACTGCTGATTGACCCCCACAGAGAGGAGGGAAGAGAGGGGGAGAGGGGGAGAGAGGGAGAGAGGGAGAGAGCCAAGGAGGATCCAAGGAGAGACAGGAGAATCAAAGAGAGAACTTGGGTCTCGCTCTTTATCTCTCTCTCTCTCTCTCTCTCTCTCTCTCTCTCTCTCTCTCTCTCTCTCTCTCTCTCTCTCTCTCTCTCTGTCTCTCTTCCTCCCTCCCTTCCGCTCTCTCTTAATTAATTGACTCAATTAATTTCACATCACAACACAACACATCATTGTTCAAAAAAACTAAACAAATCCCGTCCCTGCAGCGAAATGCAGAAGCACATTTCCATTCGTGTTCCATTCGTCCAATCAAGGGCTCCACATTGTGTCACATGGGTGTCTGTCTACTGTCTACAGATGACGTGTGCATGATGACGGCTGGATGGCGGTGAGTGGTGGGCCCACCTCATCCTTGGCCTTCAGCAGGGCCTCCAGCTCCTCCAGGGACTGGGTGAGCTCGTCTTTCAGGAGGTCACTGGGGCCGTGGCCCCCATGAGCCTCCAACTCTGCCACCTTGGTGAAGAACAAAACGCAATGTGAATGACCAATCACACGTCACAGTACCCAGCACCCTGCTTTAACTTGTACCCTTAGCAAGTCAATTTGTTCTATTGATAGTATTAGCAACCACTGTGTGTTATGTGTTATGTTTTACAAAACCACGCGCCCTCCACTTCGTCATCTCCCTCACCTGCGGCGCATCGCCACTAAATGAACACTCAATCTCTGGCTCCTCCCCCCCCCGATGACGTTGATTACTCACCTGAGGTTCGTCAAGCTCACCCCCCACCCCACAGTATATCAGCCCTGGTCTTTCCTCTCATCATCAGATTGTCTCTACACACCGTGGTAGGTAGTTAGCTCATTACTGGGCTCAGTGACGCAATGAACGATGAGCTGGCGGTGAGGCTCGGGATGATGAGACGGTGAGTTTAGACCGGTTAATTTCCCCTGGCCGTCAGGTTAGATAATAGGCGATTGTGAGAGACGTAGGGAGTGTTAGTCAGTCATCTTCTTGACCATCTTTTAGGCCAGCAGCCCCTTGTCCACATCCCAGCGGACGTGACGCAGTTGGCCAGAACCCGCAAAGCAGGAGTCAGGTGAGTCAGGTGGGTCATTGTCCTCTCCGGGCAAAAGTGGAGTCTCCGCCAGTGACAGTGGGGGTCCTGGTGAGCCATGCGTCCTGCCTCTTCCTTTGTCCCACATGCAACTTGATACATCCCTGGACCAAATGTCCATTCCTGTTTTCCCTTGTGGACCTCTGTGCGGAATGATGAGAACTCTTCCGTGCAGAACGATGAGATGGCAATTTCGCTGCCCGGTCGAGTCTCTCGTCGCTCCCCTCAATGCTAATGCTTCGGGTGGCAAATTCTCCGCCGAGGCCAGGTTACAGGACGTTATTCCATCACCTCACGCTCCTCCGGTTCTCGGTCAACCCGGGGCTAGAGCGGCAAAATCCCAACTTCGATTGGGACCACGCTTGTCTGACTGCCCTGCCTGTTACCGACCAACCGCCTGTCTGACTACCCTGCCTGTTACCGACCAACCGCCTGTCTGACTACCCTGCCTGTTACTGAACTACCGCCTGTCTTCCTGACCTGCCATTGTAGGAATACATCCTATGCTTAATTTGTTCTCCTGTGCCTGTGTCTCCGCTTGGGTTCTTGGATCTGTTCCACACCTGATGTTAATATTGAGCTTGCCCATAGTGTGCAAACACTTCTAAACTCCTCCATGTACTGGGTGACCTATAGACACACACATACACATATGAGAATTTCTTTCTTGAGCTTGAAGTCTATTTACTGGTGTTGTTAAAATAGATGTATTGTTACCATCATAACACACACACAGGTCCTGGTTCATACTTTGTGTTCAAATTCTTTGGAGATACATTGATAAGCGACAACAAGAAATATTATTTCATAATAGTAGCAGGAAATCCCCCATAAAGTACTACTAACTAATACTATAATCACCCCCCGCCCTACCACGACGCTACTAAGACTTCTATCTCGTGTAAACATCAGAACCAGAAACAGAAGCAGAACTAGGACCCTCGACTTTGGGCCCCATAACACAGAACCGAAAACCAGAAAGACACCTCTAAAAATGCCCCGCCCCCTACAACCCCCCCCCCCCCCCCCCCCCCACCCCAGCCCCTCCCCTCCCCCACCCTGCTGCCTCTGTGGAAGTCTGTAGATGAGAGGCCGAATTATTTTTAACCCTCTATGGTTGAGACAAGATGAGATGCGAGGGAGAGAGACATAAAGAGAGAGAGAGAGAGAGAGAGAGAGAGAGAGAGAGAGAGAGAGAGAGAGAGAGAGAGAGAGAGAGAGAGAGCGAGAGAGAGAGAGAGAGAGAGAGAGAGTGTGCGAGAAACTGGAATGAGGAAGTGCCAGCTCCCTCTGGTGATTTTTCATTTCTTCTAACTGGGCCACTGAAAGTAGGATATGGCTGTCCTACAAACCCCTCTCTCTCTCTCTCTCTCTCTCTCTCTCTCTCTCTCCCTCTCTCCCCCCCCCTCCCCCCCTCCCCTCCCCTCCCATCCCCCCTCCCCCCTCCCGAGACCTGAGCCATTTTTTTTTGGAGCCACCTGGTCGTCTTTATCATCATCCGACAGGGAGAACCGGCGAGGCTCTGACGCAGATTAAGACGTCGCCTACGAACGCTACGAGGACTTGAGCATCGCTGTTAGCATCGTCGTCGTCGCCGTGGCGTTGAGAAGGGGAAGCCTCTCGTTGAGCGCCCCGCTCGCTCGCAACTTTATTGTTCAGCAGCAACCATTTGACACACAAACAAATGTTCATGCTTTACGTTGTCGTTTCTCGGGGTCTTGTTGGCGGTACGTTGCTCACCTGATCCCCCCCCCCCTCTCCCCCGACACACACACACACACACACACACACACACACACTCCAGGGGGGGGGGGGGGGGTATGCATTTGCATGGCCCCCCTGGGTGGGAATTCCTGCAATAGAGCCACGTTTTTTTCCCCCCAATCTGTCGCTGCTCCTGTACCGATAAAGACGTTCCTGACGCAGAGTTTTATTGGTTTATGGCTTCATTAATAACGGGAGGTTTGCACACACACACACAGAATGAAAGGTCGAATGAATTAATATCCGGGGGGCAGACGGGGGGGGGCAGGCGGGGGGGGGCAGGCGGGGGGGGGGGGGGGGGGGGGGCACGCCACTAAAGGTGGGCCGATAATTACCACGTTTTGAAGCGATCAATACTGTACAACGCCAATACACAGCGGAGGGGTGGAGGGGAGGAGAGGGGGGGGGGAGGGGGGGGCAGGCTATTGAAGCGGGAATCAAGAGGAGTTTGCGACGGCTCCTCGCCTGAGGGCCCCGCTGTTGGACTCTACCAAGCGAGAAAAACTAAAGTCTGATATTTATATACTGTATATAGACGACTGTGAACACGGCTGGGCAATAAAGGAAAACATCTATTATTTTTGTTCTTATTATTAATATTTTGATAACGATGGGGGATTTTACACAATAACACTAAATATCTAACTATCTATCTAAATATCAAAGAGCTAGGGTCATTAAAGCCAAGCTAAAGACCTTCCTCTCCTGTCGAGCATTTCCTTAAATGAACACACCATTTGTGTACAGTATGTATGTTTGTTTGTGTGTATCTATGAATTAATGTTTCTGTCTTCTGTTTTCTTTTGTTTTCCTTCATGTGAAGCACTTTGAACTGCTTTCGTACGGCACGGTGCTCTACAAATAAAAACGTAATTAAATTACATTATACGGAAATTCCATGTACATCTAGTTTTTCTTTGTTTTTTGGTGATTTTTAAGGGCACGTCGTAAATTCATTTCGACATATAAATAAAAAGACCGCTGATATAGTTGGCTCTGCAGATGCGTTGCAGATGATAGATCTCGTAACCACAGACATAACGGGTCGAACCCACAGAGGCACATCTCAGCAGGTATGCAAACCCCCCCCCCCCCCCAGTGACCAGACCATCCTAGCGGGGTGTTGAACGCCAGCCTCTGCAGTGTCTCACATCCTGAAACGCCAACCCGAGCATCCAGCATCCCAGCAGCGTCTTAATTAGGACGTGGACATGGGGAGGTGGGCGAGGAGGGATATAAATAATGAGCTACCTGTCAAATTAACATCTCCATACTTTCTTCCCCGCCTGTGCGGAATCTTTGAAGCAGAATCTGTCTTATTGTTGTTGTTGTTGTTGTTGTATACAAGTTTCTGCCCAAGCAGACCGTGTTTACAGCAAAAAGAGAACGGACACAATTGAGGCTTCAAACTGCAGACTTATTGGAGAAAGAGAGAGAGAGAGAGGGAGAGGAGGGAGAGAAGAGATAGCAGAGAGAGAGAGGAGAGAGAGAGAGAGGGAGAGAGAAGAGAGAGGGAGAGGAAGAGAGAGAGAGAGAGAGAGAGAGAGAGGGAGAGAGAGGAGAGATGAGGGAGAGAGAGGCTTCAAACCGAGACTATTGGAGAAAAGAGAGAGAGAGAGAGAGAAGAGAGAGAGGAAGAGAGAGAAGAACACGGACTCAGCCACCCGCTTTGCGTTTGAATAAGGAATTTCACACCCAATTAACCTGTTTGTTGGTCTGCTTGTCACCAACACTTGCAACGAGACATGACTTCGTCTGAATCCATCAGCGCAAACAGTGTACTTGAGAGCGCACACACACACACACCACACACACACACACACACACACACACACACACACACACACACCACAGACACACACACAGACATCGTTCGTGCTCAAAGCTGGTTTTATATTTTACCGGTTAATGCGCAGAAGAGTATCTTTCCTTGCCGCCTGATTTGATAATACATCCCAACTTGTGACCGTGAATAGGCCGGGCGCGGAGCGAGCACTGCGAGCGCTTCCAGTTGTTCTTTCTGCAGTGCGTCTCTCTCTCTTCTCTCGTCTCTTTTGTCTCTCTCCCCCACACCCCCCCCCCCCCCACTACCTTTCATTTACTCCCCACCTCCTCGGAGACAACAAACACCACACAAAATGCTTGAAAGGCTTTTTGCCCCAACACACACACACACACACACACACACACATAATTAAGGCATGTAATGAAATTAGATAGCAGCACTTAGCCTTGACGATAAACTAATCTTGCCTGAAAGCAAATGAGAAAAAAAACACGCACAAACACTCGCTACCCCAAACTTATACACTAATCAGCCTTCATAATTCTTTATACCAATAAACTTCAGTTAGGTTATTGCTCGATTCATCCACACACACACAAACCACACACACACCAAACAACCAAATCGAATCTGTAATCGCGTTAACATGGTCGCCCAGAACACGCTAAGTTGCAAGTTTAGCCAGCTCCGCAGCAGGGGTACTGGTATACCCATGCAGACGGCTAGCTATAAGTCGAGCCCCTCCCCAGACAAGACGTACTGGTCATACATTGCAACGCTAAGCAGTACGACCTCGCAGACACCGATTCAACGTAGCTGCAGCAGTTACATAAGGTAGCCCCGCGACATTGCGCGCGAACCTTCACGTACTATGCTATCAAGTTATAGGTGTATGCGGCCCTCCGAGAGAGGCGTAGTCCTAGCATAGCTAAGGTGCATAGGTTGCAGCGGCGTACCTGGTCCTAGCCCAGGCCTACGCTAAAGGTATAGCACTAGTGTTTTTAGTCACGGAGCCCACCTCCCGCAGACAGGGGGCGGTACCTAGAGTCCGTAAGCCTCATGCTAGACCAGCTTAACGTTTAGCAATCTACGGTATTGGCGCGATCCTCCCCACAGACAGGGCGGGTACCTGGTTTCGTTGCCCCATGCGTACGCGTAAACGGTTACGCATAAGTCCGCGAGCCCCTCCACCGCGACTGGGGCCGCCGTACCTGGTCACGTCAGCCCCCATGCTAGACAGCTAACGCTTAGGCATAAGTACGCGGAGCCTCCCCACAGAAGAAGAGCGGGTACCTGGTCACGTACGTGCCTCATGCCTAGACGCGTTTTTAAGGTTAGCATAAGGTTTTTTACTCGGGTGCCTGCCGCATAGACAGTTGGGCAGGTACGCTGGTCACGTTGCCATCAATGCTATGAGCATAAATGCGCCCTCCATGACAGAGCCGGTAGTCATAGCATACGCATTGATAAGTTCCCTCCACGACAGCAGCCAGCGCGTACCTGGTCCGTCGTAGCCTCATGCCTAGACGCTAAGTTAGATAGGTTTTTACCGAGCACCTCCAGGACAGGGGGCGTACTGGTTCACGTAGCCTCATGTCTAGACGTAAAGGTTAGCATCAGGTTTTTGCCGCGGAGTTCCCTCCCCAATAGACAGCGGCGGCGGCTACCTTGTTCGTGCAGCGTCAGCGCTAAAGGTTAGCATAAGGGTTCGCGGCGGAGCCCTCCCGGCAGACAGGGCGGCCTAAACCTGGTCGTACCTCTACCGGTCTCCTTCCTCGGCTAGGCCGCAGCTGTTTCTTGCCACTTAGATCCACGAGTAGCGATTAGCCTCGTTGCACGCCGCCACCAGGCTTGTTGTTGGCTGTCTGCAGCGTGAACAGCTCCGTCCTCGAGGTCTCTCCAGACTCCGACTGCTGGAGACAGGACACACACACACACACACACACACACACACACACACACACACACACACACACACACACACACACACACACACACACTACACACACCTCAAACCGTTGGATTGTGATACAACAACAGGCTCATGTTTATACAAATTAGAACAGACACTGTTGTGTGTGTGTGTGTGATTTCGTAACATGAAGTTTGAGCTCAATGGTTTTCGAGCTTGAAGCCGTACTATGAGCTGTGGACAGCGGTGGCCCTATATAAATGACATCATGGAAACATCTACAACACGGACCCTCCGCCCACTGTGTGCTCTCTTCACAATGTTTACGTATCGATCTCGGTTACGATTTCATCCTAACAAGAGGTTTGGCGGGTGGGGGGGGGGGGGGATTCGAGCGGGGAACACCTCCACACACACACACACACACATACACATCACCTCCATCGCTTCCACGTCTAGAAGAAGAAGGTGAGGAAGGTGATGCCTTGGCAACAGTTTCGCCATTGGCACCGTTCCAAGAGAGAGAGAGAGAGAAGATGAGAGAGGAGAGAGAGAGAGAGAGATGAGAGGCGAGAGCAGCGGTTTCTGTGGTCGTGTCAGGCGTGTCTCGCGAGCTCACAGATGTGTGCGCTGGCCAGGGTTTCAGACAGCTTAGCGAGAGGCTGTTTACGAGCCTCAAGTCTCCCGCCACGACGTACGAGGTCACAACGCAACCTTGTGAACCTTTTAAAGCCGTCTGGGGCCTCGGTGACGGTGGATGGACTGACTGATCGGCACGTGATAATGACCCGACGGCGATGTGCGTTTCAACTCACCCTGCGCCAGGTTGTTACAGCATGAGTCACTTCGTGCAGCGCCGGGATACCAGCTGTCTAAAGTATGTATTTTAGCCATCATTTATTCAATTATTATTATCATTATTATTATTATTATTACAGTACAAGCATCATCTCATCATTCATCATCACTCATTATCCTTTCCTCTCATCATTATTATTTATGAATATATTATTTCATATGTATGTATACATATGGGTGATTAACTTGACACTGTGACTGTGCACCTTGATCAGCAATTACAGTTTGAAATGCTGCTTTCAAATTCTCATAAAGGCAAAACATAAAGAGATCCACTTTTGTTGTTTTTCATCACCAATCATCAGAAGGGAGGATAATTTCAGCTGTTGATAAAGCATCTAAGTCGAAAACCCTCATGCCTTTGAATAGAATTATTTGTACTTTATTATGTCTAGGAGCCTGTCAAAGGGGCTTCAACACAACAGACTTCAGGGAAAATGCAGAGAGAGACGAGAGGACTGAGTCGAGGTAGGAAGCGAATGAGCCACGCGAACTGCACTGTACTGCACTGGTTACTTATCACTTTCTCATTTACTTTATCATTACATGTTTGCTGCTACTATCTACTATTTACTATTATACTATTTTTCATGCTTAGTATGAGAATACGATGTATACTGCCCACGGACACTTTATACTACATGTTTGCACCTAACCAGCAAGTAGTTGCTTCCCTTATTGTACTATTTTTAGGTTGATCGTTACTCATAGTTTAGAATAGTTTTTGGAATTTATGTTTAGAAGAATTTACAGGAGCGGACTAAAGGAGTAGCATTCCATTGTACTTGTTTACATATATAATAGAAAGGATCTTGGATCTTGAATCTGGATCTTGACTCTATGGGCTGAGATGGGAGGAGCCTGAGATGGGAGCAGCCTTCGGAGCACCGAGGCATTGTGGAGAAGCTGGTGAGAGCTGGGCGGGTAACCCAACAATGTCAGTGTTTTTTTCTTCTTTTTTCTTCTGTGGCTAAAACACCAACCTGCACCCACACTTGCCAAGGGGGTGAGGGTGCGGGTGAGTGAGGCTGTCAGGGGGGGTGGGGTGAGGGATGTGGTGAGGTGGGAGGTGGGTGGGTGTGGGTGAGGTGGGAGTGGAGTTTGCGGAGGATGGGAAGGGTGGTCTATAGCACACTCAACCGCTCCGGTTGTCCGGTAGGATACGGTAACGGTGCCGTCACGATTCCGTATTGTGGTATTTCGAATCAACATCGGCGAAATATGTACAGTAAATGCATTAATTTGTATTGCATTTAGATTTTCACGCTTTATTAGAACCAGCAATAACGCGGGATGCTTGCACAGGCACAACGGACGCCGAATAAACAAAACACGGCAGCCTGCTTTTATAGAAAAAGATTAAAGTTGTCATTTAACCAACAACGAAGAGTTGAACGAGTGAGCGCGTGGGTGATCGGCAGCAGACGGCAAAATGAAGTCATACTCCACACTGAGCGACGAGGGCAGGCGACTAACAACGGGACCACTTAAAACTGTATATGTCTGTCAACATGAACTCAAAGTGTGATGGGTGACTCTCTGTCTCTCTCCTATGTCTGCCCTAATGAGACCCTTATACAGTCAGGTAGCTCCGCTGTAAGCGTCACACTGTCTGTAGTTAGCTCAGGAGACTGTTCTTCTCTGACACCGTGCAATTGTGTTCTGTTGTTTTGCTTCTATAAGGCAGGTGAGCAAAATGTTGTGCAGACTATGAGAAGGGTCTCGTCTCTTAGGCGGGCTACAGCTATCAGCCGCATATCGCTGCCCCTGAAGCCGTTGCGGAGGTCGGGGGGGTGGGGGGCGGGGGGAAGAGGTTGCGCCTGTACGTTAGCTCGGCCGTTTAATTTGCTTCAGCTCGTCCTGTCGATGGTTCATCAACATGTTTTGCTTGAGCGCGTTTGGACACCGTGCGGCCAAACCCCGACTGCCCCCCACTCTCCTCTCCATTGTTTTCCTCCGAGGGAGACTGCAGCAGCGCTACCTCGCTGGCTCAGTCGCCGAATTATTTCCCAACGAGCGAGTTATGTTGTTGAGCCGCAGCTGATTGTGTTGCGCGAGGGCAGGGGGTGGGGGGGGTGAGTGGGTCGGGGGAGGGAGGTGGAGTGGAGGCGGAGGTGACGGAGGCGTTTACCTTCGAGAGCATCTTCTTGATGCGTTCCTTCTCGAGGAGGGGTGTGATGTCGGCGCTCTTGGCTGCGGAACCTTGTCCTCTGGCCCGTGATGCACATCACCGGCGGGGACTGCAGCTCGGTCCGAGAGGTCCTACACACACACACACACACACACACACCACACACACACACACACACAACACACACACACACACGCACACCACACACACACACACACACACGCACACACACCACACACATTACACACACACACACACACACAGAGTGTTAAGACAGG
>PIJE02000677.1:128569-136069 GCA_002895965.2 Coryphaenoides rupestris | reverse complement strand
AGGAAGCGATGAGCCAGCTGAACTGCACTGTACTGCACTGGTTACTTATCATTTCTCATTATACTTTATCATTACATGTTGCTGCTACTATCTACTATTTACTATTTACTATTTTTCATGCTAGTATGAGAATACGACTGTACTGCCCACGGACACTATTACTACATGTTTGCACCAACCCAGCAAGAGTAATGCTCCTCTTACTTGTCACTTTTTACTTTTTTTAGGTGTGATGTTACTCATGGTTTAGAATAGTTTTGGAATTTATGTTTAGAAGAATATTACAGGAGCGACTAAGGAGTAAGCATTCCATTGTACTTGTTACATATAATAATAGAAGGAGTCTGGAATCTGGAATCTGGAATCTTGAACTCATGGGCATGAGATGGGAGGAGCCTGAGATGGGAGGAGCCTCTCGGAGCACCGAGGCATGTGGAGAGCTGGTGAGAGCTGGGCGTCCCAACAAGTCAGTGTCCTTCTGTGGCTAAAACACCAACCTCACCCCACACATGCCAAGGGGGTGAGGGTGGGGGTGAGGGTGAGGGTGGGGGTGGGGGTGAGGATGTGGGTGAGGGTGGGAGTGGGGGTGAGGGTGGGGTGGGGGTGGGAGTGAGTTTGCTGGAGGATGAGGAAGGGTGGCGTATACACACTCAACGCTCCGGTCCGGTAGGATACGGTACGGTGCCGTCACAGTTCCGTATGTGGTTTTCGAATCACATCGGCGAAATATGTACAGTAAATGCATACATTTGTATTTGCATTTAGATTTTCCACGTATTATTAGAACCGCAAACAACGCGGATGGCTTGGCACAGGCACACGGACGCCGAATAAACAAAACAGGAGCGCCTGCTTTATAAGAAAAAGATAAAGTTGTCATTTAAACCACAACAGAGAGTTGAACGAGGAGCGCGTGGGATCGGCAGCAGACGGCAAACTGAAGTCATATCCACAGCGAGGGGCGACAACACGGGACCACTTAAAACTGTTAGTCTGTCAACATGAACTCAAAGTGTGACTGGGTGACTTCTCTGTCTCTCTCCTGTCTGCCCTAATGAGCCCTTATACAGTCAGGTAGCTCCGTGTAGCGTCACACTGTCTGTAGTTAGCTCAGGAGACGTCTTCTCTGACACCGTGGCAATGTGTTCCTGTTGTTTTGCTGTCTATAAGGCAGGTATGAGGCAAAATGTGTGCAGACATGAGAAGGGTCTCGTCTCTTAGGGCCGGCTACCAGCTAATCAGCCGCATATCGCTGCCCTGAAGGCCGTGCGGAGGTCGGGGGGGGGGGGGGGGGGCGGGGGGAAGAGGTTGCTGTACGTTAGCTCGGCCGTTTAATTTGCTTCAGCTCGTCCTGTCGATGGTCTCATCAACATGTTGTTGGCTTGAGACGCGTTTGGACACCGTGGGCCAAACCCCCGACTGCCCCCCCACTCTCCTCTCCATTGTTTTCCTCCGGAGGAAGAGCTGCAGCAGCGCCTGACCTCGCTGGCTCAGTCGCCGAATTATTCCCAACGAGCGAGGATGTGTTGAGCCGCAGCTGATTGTGTTGCGGAGGGCAGGGGGCTGGGGGGGGTGGCAGGGTCGGGTGGAGGTGGAGGTGGAGGTGGAGGCGGAGGTGACGGAGGCGTTTACCCCTTCGGAGAGCATCTTCTTGATTGCGTTCCTTCTCGAGGAGAGGGTGATGTCGGCGCTCTGGCCTGCCGGAACAGCTTTCCTCTGGCCGTTGATGCACATCACGGCGGGGACTGCAGCTCGTTCCGAGAGGTTCCTGACACACACACACACACACACACACACACACACACACACACACACACACACAACACGCACACACACACACACACACACGACGCACACACACACAGCACATACACACACCACACACACACACAGAAGTAAGACAGGACTGTTATTCTCCCATTCACACGTAGCACATGAGGGCGGTTATGTGAGTCATAGTGAGAATGATGCGACTATAAAGGGACGGGGAAGAGATAAAAGTTAAAGTCTTGTCGGTCATACAGTACAGGAAAGCTTAGAATATGTCTCGTGTGCTCCTGTGTTTCTGCGCTGTTGTTTATCTTGGTATTGATCATGCAAAGGGGCCGACGACAACAGCAATTGGAAGCCCCAAAGAAGTTAACCATTTAGAATCTTAAGTTAGCGTCCAAACCATGGATCACAGCGACCTAAATATAAAAACACGACTATTTAGTTTAGTTAGTTGAGTGAGTTGAGTTGAGTTGGCTGTATTGTGATGTGGGGTTGTGGGAGGGTTGTGGGAGAGGTTGGGGGGAGGGTTGTGGGAGGGTGGTGGGAGGGGGATACTATGAAACACCCACCTGTGAGTACTAGATGAAACCGATCAGATCGGAAAGCAAAAAAGATTCGAAAAAAAATGAAGCAAAAAAAACAACAAAACAAAACAATCAGGTCAACTTAAAAGGAAAGCAATCGTTACCATCACCACACATACAACATTTCAACCCTCAAAAAAAAGTGAAATAGGCAATGATTTGTATTTCAGAGCAGAACAAAACAAACAAAGCAAAAAGAATCGACAGTGATCAAATCAATGCAACAGGAGGCTTTGTCAATTCAATACAAGCCTTCACCGTATTTTTTCCCAATGTGATCATTAAACCGCTAATGGTGCCGGTGTCCAGGGAAGGACTTAAGATCCTGTAGGGCCGGGCGCTCAGCCATTAGGATTAAAAGACCGGGGGACACGTCTCTGGCGGTGAGCGGGCAGGCGCTTGTAACTGAGCGATAATTGCTCCGTATTGATTATTATCGATTGGGCAGCAGTCTTTGCGTGTGGGACCCCCACCACCACCACCACCACCACCACCACCACCACCAGCACCACCCAGCACCCACCACTACCACCACCCACCACTACCACCACCACCAGCACCACCGCCTCCACCCACCTCACACCTCCCTGAGGGCAGCTCTGTCGCGTGAGAGCAGTGGGAAGGAAGGCGGAGAAGGCGGACTCTGGCCTAGTATACGAGCACTGCAGGGCCGGGCCCAGTTGGGATAATTTTACCGTCGGCCTAGTTCTTTTCCTCTCTCTCTCTATCGCTCTCTCTCTCTCTCTATCTCTCTCTGCTCACACTCTCCCGTGGAGAGAAGTGACCCGGCTCCCCTGTTCTCTCTGCCTTCCCTTCTGTTGCTGTTTTCTGTTGCTGCTGGGCTGTCCAACACCAGCAGGCAGCACCACCACCACCACCACCACCACCACCACCCATCACTAATCCTCAATCCCCTCCCTGTTGGTTCAAACCCTCAATATAACTCAACAAAACAGCCCAGGTCACAACTAACGGGCCCTCAACTCTGTCACTCTCCATCAAACCACCTGACAAACTCTCCCCACTTGACATCAGAGTGGCAGTGTCACCCGGCTGTATTGGTGGATGGATCAGCCCGATACCAGTTGCAGCTACAGTCCACTGGGTAGGCTTGGTAGGCTGATCAATCCAGCACACTAGGTCTCTAGGTGGACACTACCACTCGTGATGTCAAGTGGGGTCATTCCGACTGTTTTTTTTTAAACCGCTTGGAATCGCTCACACCTGGTGGTGTAATATGTCTTGGTTAAGCGAGCGCCGAGCGGTCTGGGGCGCAGTGTGCGACGCTCACCTGCGGGGCGGCGATGCTGAGCGCCGTGTTGGCCAGCTCCTTGTCCTGAGACTTCTCCCGCGCCAGGCGAGTCGCGTCCTTGACCTCCTTGAACTTCTCAGAGAACTTGAAGCGAATGGGGAAGCGCGTGTGGAGACGGAGAGAGGTAACACGATTCTTATTAAGTCCACAGAGAAGTACTCTGCGTGTGTGTGCGTGTGTGTGTGTGTGTGTGTGTGTGTGTGTGTGTGTGTGATACCCACATTTCCTGCCCGGGATTAATCAAGTACATATAAGTACAGTATATATGTATACTTTAAGTAGTTATCTTGTCGATACTAATAAAACACAGCTCTTTGTGTCTGGCCTTTTGACACAGGATAGCCTTGGAGGAGTTGAGTGCATTTGACTCCCGGGCAAAAATGTCCTGCGGTCTACCTGTAGGCAGCCTTAAGCAAGACGCCCTCACCCTTACCTGCTCCTTTAAAGACATGAAGAAAAACAAATCTAAGTCACTTTGGATAAAAAACGTCGGCTAAAATAACTAATAATACAGACAGGGGCATTTTTCGTACTTCAAACCTTTTCAAAAGACCCGTGGACACCTTGGATCTAAAACGCCGACCCGCAGGTTGAAGAATTGCGACGCGAGGTCGTGCGCTGTCACTGTACCTGGTGCAGCTGCTGCTCCGTGGCAAAGCCGAGGCCGTACACGGTGTTGGCCCGGCTGTCGGCCCACTGGCCAAACTTCTGGGACGTCTTGGTGAACGTCATGCTGGGCGTGATGCTGCAGTTAATGATCGCCTGGTAGGACCAGAAGAAACCAACGGTCAGAACAGTTAGAATCCCCTATTGGAAGCCAACGCAGCCCTGATTCTGATTCTGATTCTGTCCTGGGGGGGGCGTCATATATGTAGCCGTGGACTTACTTAAGCGGTAGACTCAATAAGTTGTACCCGTGAAATGACACTCATTTACGGGGTGCACTCATATAAGTAGCCGGGGTGGACGGGTCACTCATTTACGGAGTGCACTCATATATCCAGGGCCACCGGGACCTCGAGCTCAACGAGTCCGGGACGGGGCATCAAGTCGGACACCACTGTGGAATCAACACCCCTAATGCACTAGCCTCATGTCTTCGTTATAGTAGGTACGTTGCTATGGTTTTTTGAGCACGGCCGTGTTTTAGGGGTGTTGTATACGACTGGTAGATCTAAAGAGCCTTGTCGCTTATTTCACATAATACC
This sequence comes from Coryphaenoides rupestris, assembly GCA_002895965.2. Lineage (NCBI taxonomy): Eukaryota > Metazoa > Chordata > Actinopteri > Gadiformes > Macrouridae > Coryphaenoides > Coryphaenoides rupestris. The sequence goes on along the minus strand of PIJE02000677.1, from coordinate 131,192 downwards.
GGGGACCCATGGTGGTTCTGACGGAGAAAACCCAACCATGGTGGTATAAACCGTAACATGGTGGTATAGACCGAACCATGGTTGGTATAAACCCAACCCATGGTGGTATGAAGACGAGAGCTTTTCTAATATATGGCAGAGTCTTTTTTACCCATGGTGGGTATAAACCGAACCCATGGTGGTATGAAGACGAGAGCTTTTCTAATATGGCAGAGTATTTTACCCATTGACTTTGAATGACCATTGACTTTGCACACCGCTCCGCGATCCATCTGGTCCATACTAAAGACATCCAGGGCTCCAGAGCTCCATTGATCCACACCTCTAGACACCCCACCACACCGACCCCCGGAGATCCAGCACCCCCAGGAGGACTCCAGAGGACCCAGGACCCCCAAGACCCCCAGAGACCAGAGGACTCCAGAGCTCCAAGAGCCCAGCTCCAGAGTCCAGAGACCAGAGCTTCCAGACAATCCAGAGCCAGAGACCCAGCATCCAGAGACCCAGAGACCCAGAGCTCCAGACATCCAGAGACCCAGAGACCAGAGACCAGAGCTCCAGAATCCAGACAGGACCCAGAGACCAGAGCTGGCCAGGGACATCCAGAGGGACCCAGGACCCCAGACATCCAGAGACCCCAGAGACCCAGAAGCTCAGACATCCAAGAGACCCGAGACCCAGAGCTCCAGACATCCAGGAGAACCCAAGAGGGCCCAGAGCTCCAGACATCCCATGAGACCCAAGAGACTCCAGAGCTTCCATGACATCCAGAGACCCAGAGACCCAGAATCCCAGAGACCTCAGGGGACTCCAGGAATCCCCAGAGACCCAGAAGACCCAGAGCTCCAGACATCCAAGACCCAGAGGACCCAGAGCTCCAGCAGCTCAGACATCAGAGACCCCAGAACCCAGACATCCAGAGACCCAGAGACCAGAGCTCCAGACATCCAGAGACCCAGAGACCTCCCAAGTACATCCAGAGACCCAGAGACCCAGAGCTCCAACATCCAGAGACCCAGGACCCCAGAGCTCCAAGGACATCCAGAGGACCCAGAGGACCCAGAGCTCGCAGGACATCAGAGACCACAGAAGCTTCCAGGGACATCCAGCCCAGAGACCCAGAGGACCCAGAGCTCCAGACATCCAGAGGACCCAGTAAGACCCAGACAGCCCAGGACATCCAGAGACCCAGAGGGGACCCAGAGCTCCAGATCATCCAGAGACCCCAGAGGACCCAGAGCTCCAGACATCCAGAGACCCAGAGCTCCAGACATCAGGAGGACCCAGAGGCCACACCAGAACCCAGCTCCAGACATCCAGAGACCCAGAGACCCAGCAGCTCCAGACATCCAGAAAGACCCAGAGGGCCCAGAGCATCCAGAGATCCCAGAAGACACCAGACATCCAGAGACCCAGAGACCCAGAGCTCCAGACATCCAGAGACCCAGAGACCCAGAGCTCCAGACATCCAGAGACCCAGAGCCCAGACATCCAGAGACCCAGAGACCCAGAGCTCCAGACACCCGGCCTCTCCCCTATACTTTACCCGAGCGGGGGACTCCGAGGCGGGGGACTCACTCCCGGGGCGGACCCCACCACCACACACCCGAGCACCAGCCGAACCAGGGTACCCACCTCTTAAGCACTGCTCCGATTCGGGCAATACAGCACTGAAAAACACCCAATCGCCAAGGTTACGAAGAAGCTTACCCGATGGTGGTGATACAAGAACTTTTTACCCATGGTGGTCTGACGAGAACGCGTTGGAAATATGGCAGAGTCTTTTGACCCATGGTGGTATAAACCGAACCCATGGTGGTCTGACGACGAGAACTTTTCGGAAATATGGCAGAGTCTTTTTTTTACCCATGGTGGTATAAACCGAACCCATGGTGGTCTGACGACGAGAACTTTTCGGAAATATGGCAGAGTCTTTTTTTTACCCGACGAGCTGACTGGTACCTCCGATAGTCGACACCGCCGTCTGCGTATAAATGGGTGAACGTGAGGCTATATTGTTAAGCGCTTTGGCTAAAAGCGCGATATAAATGCAATCCATTTACCATTTATGCCAACTCCTGGGCGGGATGTGAAATAACTCAAATCTAATGAAAAGCGTGGCCGCCGTTATCTCCTTCCATGTCATTTTTATTTTTTATTTGTCGGATTTGTCGCTAATTTATTGTTCTTCCTCGCGTGGCGGCCAGGGAGCAGCCGTTCTTCAGCGCGCGGGCGCACGTGTTCCAGATCGACCCGAGCACCAAGAGGAACTGGATCCCGGCCAGCAAGCATGCCGTCACCGTCTCCTTCTTCTACGACGCCAACCGCAACGTGTACCGCATCATCAGCGTGGGCGGGACCAAGGTGAGGGGGCGGGACCAATGTGGGTGGGGGGGGGGGGTCAAGGTGAGGGCGGGACCAAGGTGAGGAGGGGGGGGCAAAGGTGAGGGGCAGGACAGGTGAGGGGCGGGACCAAGGTGAGGGGCGGGATCAATGGGAGGGGTGCGACCAAGGTGAGGGTCGGGGCCAATGTGAGGGCCGGGGCCAAGGTGAAGGGGGGGGGGGCCAAGGTGAGGGGGGGCCAAGGTGAGGGGTGGGGACCAAGGTGAGGAGCGGGGGGGCC
>PIJE02000677.1:121237-123564 GCA_002895965.2 Coryphaenoides rupestris | reverse complement strand
CGTGGGTGGGGGGGGGGGGTCAACGTGGCGGGACCAAGGTGAGGAGGGGCGGGGCCAAAGGTGAGGGGCAGGACCCAGGTGAGGGGCGGGACCAAGGTGAGGGGCGGGATCAATGGGAGGGGTGCGACCAAGGTGAGGGTCGGGGCCAATGTGAGGGCCGGGGCCAAGGTGAAGGGGCGGGGGGCAAGGTGAGGGGCGGGGCCAAGGTGAGGGGTGGGGACCAAGGTGAGGAGCGGGGGGGCCAAGGACCCACATTGGTCCCGCCCCCTCACCTTGGTCCCGCCCACGCTGATGATGCGGTACACGTTGCGGTTGGCGTCGTAGAAGAAGGAGACGGTGACGGCATGCTTGCTGGCCGGGATCCAGTTCCTCTTGGTGCTCGGGTCGATCTGGAACACGTGCGCCCGCGCGCTGAAGAACGGCTGCTCCCTGGCCGCCACGCGAGGAAGAACAATAAATTAGCGACAAATCCGACAAATAAAAAATAAAAATGACATGGAAGGAGATAACGGCGGCCACGCTTTTCATTAGATTTGAGTTATTTCACATCCCGCCCAGGAGTTGGCATAAATGGTAAATGGATTGCATTTATATCGCTCTTTTAGCCAAAGCGCTTAACAATATAGCCTCACGTTCACCCATTTATACGCAGACGGCGGTGTCGACTATCGGAGGTACCAGTCAGCTCGTCGCCGGGAGAAGTTGGGGTTGGGTGATGTCTTGCTCAGGGACACCTCGACACTTAATTAACTCCTCGGGGGAGACGCCAGGGATCGAACCAGCAAACTGAAACGGGATTCCACAGCTGGAAATTGAATTCTATAAGAAGTGCCTCGGTTATCGAAAGATTTTAAAACGCCACTTAAAGCGGCAATCTCAAAGATTTTCATGTAAATAAATGTGTGTAAAGTCACTATCTATCGGCGAACGAGTTAACACAACGGTGACTGAGCCTGTGGTCCACTGATGAACGCCCCTGCATTTGCAGTTTCTTTTTATATTACGGACCGGGTGGCGAGTCGCCTTTCCCGTGCAAGATTTAACATTTTCCATCACCCAGCAGTGATTGGTCCCAGTGGATGTCCGCCAGAGAGCATAAGCGGAAGTGACGTTCTGTTCTTTCGGTCTCTGCTAGAGTATCCGCCGTTAAACAACTGCCAGCGGACCGACGTCACCGAGATGCGACACTGTTAGGATGCAATTACCGCTTTTCGCCATAGATGTCGCCAAAGAGCACGAAACGGAAATCTTCGAGATTGCCACTTTAAACTCAGAAAAAGCGAGACGACAGCTCTACTCATAAGACGACAGCTCTACTCATAAGACGACAGCTCTACTCATAAGACGACAGCTCTACTCATAAGACGACAGCTCTACTCGTTGCCTTGTTGTTATTGAAGTGAGGTTCACCTTTGGCTGCTCGTGTCTCTCCCCTCCTGTTTTTCCCCTCGCCCTGCACCGCCCTGTCCCATGATGTCCTCAGTGTTGACTCTTCCAAACCCACCCCTCCACCACCTCCTCCTCCTCGTGCCATGCCAGTGTTTGTGGCTGTGTCTCTAGGATACGAGGTAAATACATGGAAGCAAAGCTGGTGGTGTCATGACCGGAGGTTGGGGAGCAGTGGTCTGGCCCCGGCGTGATGCCATGATGCCCTCATCATCATCAGGACACGGAGGCCTGGAAAAACAAGCCTGGTCTGCTTCTCAAGTGTGCTGAACACAAACACTAACACACACACACACACACACACACACACACACACACACACAAGTGCGTGCATGCATGGGCACACACACACGCACACACACACAGGCACATGTGCACAGACACACAAAAATGCATGCTTACACACACAAGTATGCAGGCACACACACACAAACACACACACACACAAACACACACACACACACACATACACATACATGCACACACACACACACACACACACACAAGTGCGTGCATGCATGGGCACACACACACGCGCACACACAGGCACATGTGCACAGACACACAGAAATGCATGCTTACACACACAAGTACGCAGGCACACACACACACACACTCACACACAAATAGATGCTTACACACACAAGTACGCACACACACACATACAAACACACACACACACACACACACACACATACACATACATGCTTACACACACACGTGTGCACACACACACTACAAATACACAAAACAGGCCATAGAATAACTGCATGACAAACAGTATATGATAATCAGTAACTAATTAACTGCCAGGTTGGCTGAGAAGTTAAACAGCGACAGGTCAAACACATTATAACGCCAAAGGCTTCTACACTTTGATT
>PIJE02000677.1:93737-116237 GCA_002895965.2 Coryphaenoides rupestris | reverse complement strand
GTGTGTGTGTGTGTTCGTGTGTGTGTGTGTGTGCATGTGCGTGTGTGTGTGTGTGTATACCTGCAGCAGTTTGGCAAAATTGGCTAAATCCAGCAGCTTCTTATTTCGGTCCCCAACTTGTCCCCCTGTGGGTGGTTGTCTCGAATCAGGGGTCCCGCGTTAAACACACACGAGAAGAAGATGCTGAGGAGGACCCCCTCCCCCCCACCCGTGGACAAGTCTGTACGTCCATCATCAGCATCATCGTCATCATCATCATCATCATCATCATCATCCAGACCAGTTTCCCAAAATCTTGGACAGGGTCTGGCTCTGACCACGACCCGGACTACTGCAGCAGCACCGGTACCCCCCACTACCCGGGACCAGGCGAGGAGGCTCTGTGTGGCCGGAGAGTTGGATCCAGCTTAGTTAGTCTGTGGGCTTCAGTTGTCGACACCACACCACCACCTGCTGGATCAAATCACTCTCACGCCTCCTGCTTCTTCTTATTATTTCCCCTCACTCTCTCTGTGTGTGTGTGTGTGTGTGTGTGTGTGTGTGTGTGTGTGTGTGTGTGTCAGTGTCCGGATGAGGATGCTGAGGATGCTTCTCAATTTGCTCTCCACCAGGAATCCTATACTGCAAAGCACCGTGCGTGTGCGTGTGTGCGTGTGTGTGTGTGTGTGTGTGTGTGTGTGTGTGTGTGTGTGTGTGTGTGTGTGTGTGTGTGTGTGTGTGTGCGTGTGTGTGTCAGTCACACATCAGCGTCTGTGAGTGACAGGCCTGGACTGGACTGGACTGAGCCACTGCACTATATTTAGAGATCCTTCAAACCTGAAAAGCCATTAGGAGGCCGTACAGTTTTAACTTTTTCACAATAAAAGTGTTTCAATCACTTCAACGTGGAATGAAATGATTGACAATGCACACCGAGTCATTCTTCTGATCAGCAAACTTTATTCAATTTCAACTGAAATGCTTATAATAATAATCATACATCTTTTTTTTCTTTTTAAAACCAAAAAATCAATAAACACATTGATCATTCATGTCACAGCCAAATCAACATCACCTTTTAAACACCAATAACAACAAGAAGAGTGTTCTCTAATAACACATTAAAGAGGGGGAACCAACACCTGCAGTCTCATCAATACCGTCGCTGTCCAGTCACCCCCCTATCCACTGTAGATGGTCCAAATCAATCAGATGGGTGGAATCGTTAAGTACGTCCTACATTTAAACATAGGATTGTCTCCGCTAGACATAAATATGTGTAAAATAAATATGATATATTTTGCATGGATATATTATAGATATTTTAACATATATGTATGAGTAACACGACACGGGCGACTGTTTCAGCAACAACGACAACAAGAAGTCAGGGGTCTTGGGAGAAGCAAATTGGTTGTAGGAGAAGTATTGGTTGAACACGGGAAATCTAATTTATTCCATTTACATGACGATACACAATTCATATTGGGATGTGGCTATTCACAATGAGAACCCTACTAGATCTATACAGCAGGATTGTGACTGGATTGGTATCCACATTCATCCATCATCTCTCCTACTGGTGTCATGAGTTTGGGACATCGACACAAAACAGGGGGAACTCAAGTCAGACGTCGACTCCAATCTGAAAAGGACGTGAGCCCGACCTGGTGATTCACGGTCAAATTAGGATTTCCTCTGCCAAGCGCGCGAGGAGAACGTATTACCAACACAGTTCAAGACATTGCATTTCCAACACCCCCCTCATCATGATTAAACCAGATTCATACGGTCATCGATCAACGTCACCGATACTTCTCATCATGTACGTTGAATGAACTGAAAAAGTGAGTGTATTGTTTTGTATTTTATGTGTTACAACTGAACAATGTTGAGAGTTATTGTGAATGAGTTGAATAAAGTTCGATTTATCTGACTGTTTTGTGTTGCTTAATGCGCCTTATAATGCGGTGCGCCTTATAATCCGGTGCGCCTTATGTATGAAAATAGACCCGTTCATTGACAGTGCGCCTTATAATCCGGTGCGCCTTATAGTCCTGAAAATACGGTACATGTAGTGAGACGGGGCATTTTTCGTACTTCAAACCTTTTCAAAAGACCCGTGGACACCTTGGATCTAAAACGCCGACCCGCAGGTTGAAGAATTGCGACGCGAGGTCGTGCGCTGTCACTGTACCTGGTGCAGCTGCTGCTCCGTGGCAAAGCCGAGGCCGTACACGGTGTTGGCCCGGCTGTCGGCCCACTGGCCAAACTTCTGGGACGTCTTGGTGAACGTCATGCTGGGCGTGATGCTGCAGTTAATGATCGCCTGGTAGGACCAGAAGAAACCAACGGTCAGAACAGTTAGAATCCCCTATTGGAAGCCAACGCAGCCCTGATTCTGATTCTGATTCTGTCCTGGGGGGGGCGGGGGGGTTTAATAGTGAGAGTTACAAGTGAGGGAATAAAAGGAATGGATATCCGTGCAAAATACACTGCAACTTCTGCAGGTCTAGCGGCGTATCATTTGGGAATTCTGATGGGGGTAAGCCTAACAGAACTGAAAAGTACTTCCTATCCTCAGAGGTCTGTCTCACAGCGGGACAGGACAGCAGCAAAGCAATACAATAATGAAATCATGATCAAAATTAATAATTAATAATAAAAACGTAAAACAAGATGAAAACGAACCAGGTTACAGCGGCACGACGCCCCTCTACGCTACACGAGAACCCCTGACGTATGTTATAGCCATCGTAAGGTTCATTGTTTTAGTATTACAGTAATGAAACGAGGAATAGTGAAGTGTGGTGGGATGGAGGGTGGAGAGGATGGGGAGGGAGGGGGGAGAGGAGGGTGGGGGGGGGGGAGATCAGCTTAAGAGCATTTCCGAGCGTTTGGCCTCTGATTGGCGGCTATGATGACAGGACTCGGAGGGAGGAAAGGGGGGGGAAACGACGGGAAGGTTTGTGGCGTGTTTGTGTCATATGTTTAGAATTCGGAGGCGGGGCGGGGGGATAGATTAGTGCCCCAGAAGCCAGAGACCAGCGCTGCTGCTGGGGCTGAGGACCAACCACCGGCACCACCACCACCACCGCCGCCGCCGGCACCAACACAACCACTGCCATAACCGCACTGCCTTCTGGGAAACAGCAATGTGGGTCAGACCAAAGGTGTTAAGACCACATTAGAGAGAGAGAGAGAGAGAGAGAGAGAGAGAGAGAGAGAGAGAGAGAGAGAGAGAGAGAGAGAGAGAGAGAGAGAGAGCTTGTTGGCGGCTGCCACCACCCACTAATCCAAGGCCTCCAGGCAGGCGAGCCGTTTTCTCTGATCTCTGTGTTCAGTGTTTCTTTCTTCATTAAACTCCTTATTATTCAAAAGACTCATTCTTATTTGTTGTGTACCTTTGGAATAATTCGATTCACAGCTAAAAAAGAAAACTTGATTAAAAACGTAAAAAGGAAAGGAACAGCCTGCGCTTCATTTTAATATCGACTCCAACGTTTATCTTGACATTTTCATCAGCCTGCGCTTCATTTTAATATCGACTCCAACGTTTATCTTGACATTTTCATCTGCTCATTAATTCGTTTGTTCTTGGGTGGTGTATAATATCCTGACCTGTCAATCACAGGGAAATCGGCCACACCCCCCCCACCACCCCCTACATTGGTCCCGCCCCTCACCTTGGCCCCCCCTGGCCCCCTCCTTGGCCCCCCCGCTCCTCACCTTGGTCCCCACCCCTCACCTTGGCCCCGCCCCTCACCTTGGCCCCCCGCCCCTCACCTTGGCCCCGGCCCTCACATTGGCCCCGACCCTCACCTTGGTCGCACCCCTCCCATTGATCCCGCCCCTCACCTTGGTCCCGCCCCTCACCTGGGTCCTGCCCCTCACCTTGGCCCCGCCCCTCCTCACCTTGGTCCCGCCCCTCACCTTGACCCCCCCCCCCCACCCACATTGGTCCCGCCCCTCACCTTGGTCCCGCCCACGCTGATGATGCGGTACACGTTGCGGTTGGCGTCGTAGAAGAAGGAGACGGTGACGGCATGCTTGCTGGCCGGGATCCAGTTCCTCTTGGTGCTCGGGTCGATCTGGAACACGTGCGCCCGCGCGCTGAAGAACGGCTGCTCCCTGGCCGCCACGCGAGGAAGAACAATAAATTAGCGACAAATCCGACAAATAAAAAATAAAAATGACATGGAAGGAGATAACGGCGGCCACGCTTTTTCATTAGATTTGAGTTATTTCACATCCCGCCAGGAGTTGGCATAAATGGTAAATGGATTGCATTTATATCGCGCTTTTAGCCAAAGCGCTTAACAATATAGCCTCACGTTCACCCATTTATACGCAGACGGCGGTGTCGACTATCGGAGGTACCAGTCAGCTCGTCGCCGGGAGAAGTTGGGGTTGGGTGATGTCTTGCTCAGGGACACCTCGACACTTAATTAACTCCTCGGGGGAGACGCCAGGGATCGAACCAGCAAACTGAAACGGGATTCCACAGCTGGAAATTGAATTCTATAAGAAGTGCCTCGGTTATCGAAAGATTTTAAAACGCCACTTAAAGCGGCAATCTCAAAGATTTTCATGTAAATAAATGTGTGTAAAGTCACTGTCTATCGGCGAACGAGTTAACACAACGGTGACTGAGCCTGTGGTCCATTGATGAAAGCCGTTGCATTTGCAGTTTCTTTTTATATTACGGACCGGGGTGGCGAGTCGCCTTTCCCGCGCAAGATTTAACATTTTCCATCACCCAGCAGTGATTGGTCCCAGTGGATGTCCGCCAGAGAGCATAAGCGGAAGTGACGTTCTGTTCTTTCGGTCTCTGCTAGAGTATCCGCCGTTAAACAACTGCCAGCGGACCGACGTCACCGAGATGCGACACTGTTAGGATGCAATTACCGGCTTTTCGCCATAGGTGTCGCCAAAGAGCACGAAACGGAAATCTTCGAGGTTGCCACTTTAAACTCAGAAAAAGCGAGACGACAGCTCTACTCATAAGACGACAGCTCTACTCATAAGACGACAGCTCTACTCATAAGACGACAGCTCTACTCATAAGACGACAGCTCTACTCGTTGCCTTGTTGTTATTGAAGTGAGGTTCACCTTTGGCTGCTCGTGTCTCTCCCCTCCTGTTTTTCCCCTCGCCCTGCACCGCCCTGTCCCATGATGTCCTCAGTGTTGACTCTACCAAACCCACCTCCTCCACCACCTCCTCCTCCTCGTGCCATGCCAGTGTTTGTGGCTGTGTCTCTAGGATACGAGGTAAATACATGGAAGCAAAGCTGGTGGTGTCATGACCGGAGGTTGGGGAGCAGTGGTCTGGCCCCGGCGTGATGCCATGATGCCCTCATCATCATCAGGACACGGAGGCCTGGAAAAACAAGCCTGGTCTGCTTCTCAAGTGTGCTGAACACAAACACTAACACACACACACACACACACACACACACACACACACACACACACAAGTGCGTGCATGCATGGGCACACACACACGCGCACACACACAGGCACATGTGCACAGACACACAGAAATGCATGCTTACACACACAAGTACGCAGGCACACACACACACACACTCACACACAAATAGATGCTTACACACACAAGTACGCACACACACACATACAAACACACACACACACACACACACACACATACACATACATGCTTACACACACACGTGTGCACACACACACTACAAATACACAAAACAGGCCATAGAATAACTGCATGACAAACAGTATATGATAATCAGTAACTAATTAACTGCCAGGTTGGCTGAGAAGTTAAACAGCGACAGGTCAAACACATTATAACGCCAAAGGCTTCTACACTTTGATTTAGCATTGATTATTGTACATACTGCTCCTTTTAAGGGACGTCCAAATGCCAACACACAGAAACAACACAACACTGAAACTTTTGTTCATATAGGAAATCTGCGAGGGGGAAAAAAACACACATACTGTAGGCTATGCAACTTTACTTCTCGGGTGCCAGGTGGGGAACAGCAGCACCTGAGTCGAGTGAGTGTTCTGATCAGCGCGCGCTACGGGCTTCGCGGGGAGCAGCGGCTTTCATTCTGTAAAGTTCTGTATAATCCAATCAAGTATAAGTATAATTATGAAGGCCCTTTACAGAGACGTGACCCGGCGCGGCTCGGCTCACCGCCGCCGCGCCGGAGCGTCGAGGGCTCTGTGTGAACAGAGAACAGAGTATTGTTCTTCTTTCGCCGAGCAAACACTTCAGCGAGCGCGGGAACACCGCAGAATCACAGCTATGTTATTGCCAGTCCTCCATTACATCAAGTTATTTTTACTTTGTGCCTCGGCGCCGCGAAGGAAAGCGTGACCTATTAAATCCTGCGCGCCGCTGTCTTTCCAACAATATGGAACGGCTAGAACATAACCAAAGGCTATATAGTTATGTTAGTCATACCAAAACCATAGGAAGCGTGGGATTAGCGGCGTATGAGTGCGCCATATGCAATCTGACAATGTGCCTCTGAAAATATGTCACAAAAAAACCCCAACTCCATATTGTTTTATTGTACTGCATCGCTATGTAACCTGGCACAAGAATTTCCTTCGGGATTAATAAAGTTCTATTCTATTCTTCTTCTTTTAAATCTCTCTACAATCAGAGACAATCTCACTGATTGTCACCGTAGAGACAAAGCATAGCATTTTGGTGCTCACTGAGCTAAACAGTCAACACAACAACACAACAAAAACAACACACTTGTGTACACAGGTCACCTTTCTGAGTGTCCAGCCAATAATCTGGGTCACGGATTGTGTCGTAACTTTAACTTGGCACAGGGTGCACACACAGCGGGTCTATTTTGACCTTGCCTGCGGTCTGGCATGTCTGCTCATCCATCCGGTCGGTGATCTGCCAGCCTCCGCCCAGCCTCCGCCCGGATCTCCACCCACCCAGCCTCCACCCGGATCTCCACCCAGCCTCCACCCGGATCTCCACCCACCCTCCACCTGGATCTCCACCCACCCAGCCAGTGCAGGGCCCTCCATCCGGCAGGACTGCCCGTACTACTACTACTACCCCAGAGCCCTGCATGCTTGGACCCCCAGCAGTAGCAGCAGCAGCCGGACCAGAGAACTGTATTCACTCCAGGGTCTGGCTGTGTGTTCTCAGGGCCCCAGCTCCTTGGTGTGAAGGAGACGGACACACAACAAGCCCGTGCAACTTTTCAATCTACGGTATTTACACCCAAAACTTACATGGATTGCATTTATATCATCGCTTTTATCCAAAGCGCTTTCCAGTTGCCTCACATACACCGACGGCGGTGTCAACCATGCAAGGTAACAACCAACACGTCAGGAGCAGGTAGGGTTAGGTGGTGTCTTGCTCAGGGACACCTCCACACTTAGCTAGGAGGAGCAGGTAGGGTTAGGTGGTGTCTTGCTCAGGGACACCTCCACACTTAGCTAGGAGGAGCAGGTAGGGTTAGGTGGTGTCTTGCTCAGGGACACCTCCACACTTAGCTAGGCGGAGCCCGGGGATCGAACCAGCGACCTTCCTGTTGCCAGACAACCTACTGACTATCGAACAAAAACCTGCTAGCTTCCAAAGTCCCAAGTTGTGTGACTCTCTGAGTCGTTTTTTTTTGTTCATTCACTCTCGAAGAGTAGTCTTTGTTCATTGATTTCCAAAGTACACCACTTTACCTGTATGCTTTATGCACCTAATATTTTATAGACATTTACTGGGATTGGGACTGATATGTTGGTGTTTTTTCGTAGGTAACCCCTTGTCCTGTCCTAATCATTTCACTACACATAATAACACGCATAATAACTTCATCTGAAATAACAAACGTCACCTCGGCGTTCAACTCGGCTCAGAGGTGAGACAGAGACCTATGACGCCGCCCCACCTCCCCCCCCCGAAGGACGGACAGCAGACCCTGACGGGGCTAATGGAGTGTTCATATCATGGAGACTGGAGAGGAACCAATCTCGGTACTAAATGAGCGAGGGTCAAGGGTTAGCCTGTGTACCTGGGGGTGATCCACCTCCACTGATTCATCGCTGCCACGCCTCCCGGCAGCGGCGGGGATCAGAGGAACCTTAATGACAGAATTAACTAAGCCAAGTGTCAGAGCCTCCTCCTCTAAAATATGTGTTGGTGATAAGCCCACTGCGCCACTGTGGGGGCTGCCCCATTTATCTGTGTGTGTGTGTGTGTGTGTGTGTGTGTGTGTGTGTGTGTGTGCGTGTGTGCGTGTGTGTTTGTGTGTTTGTGTGTGTGTGATAGTGAGAGAGTGTGTGTGTGTATGTGTTTGTGTGTGTTTGAGAGAGAGAGAGAGAGACACATATGTGTGTGTGTGTGTGTGTGTGTGTGTGTGTGTGTGTGTGTGTGTGTGTGTGTGGTGTGTGTTGGGTGTAATAGTGAGAGAGAGAGAGGTGTGTGTGTGTGTGTGTATATGTGTGTGTGTGTGTGTGTGTGTGTGTGTGTGTGTGTGTGTGTGTGTGCGTGTGTGTGCGTGTGTGTGTGTGTGCATGCGCGTACGTGTGTGTGTGTTATAGCAAGAGATAGAGAGAGGCGAGAACGACAGAGCAGAACGGTAAGAGAGTGTGTGTGTGTGTGTGTGTGTGTGTAGGCACAAATGCAACACACACATCCCAAGCGCATCCGTTACCAAGAAGAATGGACGATCCATAATCACATCTGTCTGATCAATCACATCTGTCTGATCTGTTACACTGATGACATTGTGCAACAAAACCCAAGAAAGTACACATCGTCAAAAAGTGTAGCTGGTGTTGGATTCAAAAATCAAACTCCATCGCTCACCAGAAGTACACACCGGCAAGATTTCAGAATAAATCATTTTGAAAAAAGATTAAACTTATGCTGTTTTCTGCTTATGCAATTGTTAAAAGTGGTTGAAATGCCAAGGTCATTAACAACAACAAAATCTGTCATTTTTTTTAAAGGAAAGGAAAGGAAAGGAAAAAACCCAAGGCAGTAATTTATGACAACATTTGTTTCTGCTTACCTTTCTCTGTGGTGTGGAAACATCTTACAAGGTCATCGAGACTTCTTTTCTGCAAAGAGAGGGCACAGAAATTACATTTGCTTCCACGACCGGATTCAGATCGGTCCCTGCACAGCGTTTAGATCCGATCACCCCACTCTCAGTATCACAAAAGTTGAAATAAAACATCTAGACTCCTTCTTTGATTATATTCCCACCTGCAGTTTATCCATAATAGACAAAAAAAAAAGCATAATATCTCAATAAAGGCTTGAGACATCCAGTAGGAGTGTTGAATGTAATACAAGACACACTATAGATATAGAATCATCTGCATTCACATGATGATTCATGTTAGATTATGATTAACATAAACTCACTCACCACATGTCCCAAGTGAAAGGAGTTGAGTTGTTGTCCCAGCAGCCAGGAGCCTCAGTCTGCTGCTGCTGCTGGTTCTGCTGGTTCTACTGGTGCTGGTTCTTGGTCTTCTTTCTCTCTCTCTGCGTGTGTGTGTGTGTGTGTGTGTGTGTGTGTGTGTATGTCAGTGTCCGGATGAGGATGCTGAGGATGCTTCTCAATTTGCTCTCCACCAGGAATTCTATACTGCAAAGCACCGTGCGTGTGCGCGACTACCCGGGACCAGGCGAGGAGGCTCTGTGTGGCCGGAGAGTTGGATCCAGCTTAGTTAGTCTGTGGGCTTCAGTTGTCGACACCACACCACCACCTGCTGGATCAAATCACTCTCACGCCTCCTGCTTCTTCTTCTTATTTCCCCTCACTCTGTGTGTGTGTGTGTGTGTGTGTGTGTGTGTGTGTGTGTGTGTGTGTGTGTGTGTGTGCGTGTGTGTGTCAGTCACACATCAGCGTCTGTGAGTGACAGGCCTGGACTGGACTGGACTGAGCCACTGCACTATATTTAGAGATCCTTCAAACCTGAAAAGCCATTAGGAGGCCGACAGAGTTTTTAACTTTTTCACAATAAAAGTGTTTCAATCACTTCAACGTGGAATGAAATGATTGACAATGCACACCGAGTCATTCTTCTGATCAGCAAACTTTATTCAATTTCAACTGAAATGCTTATAATAATAATCATACATCTTTTTTTTTTTTTAAAACCAATAAATCAATAAACACATTGATCATTCATGTGACACACAGCCAATCAACATCACCTTTAAACACCAATAACAACAAGAAGAGTGTTCTCTAATAACAGCAATGAAGAGAGGGAACCAACACCTGCAGTCTCATCAAATACCGTCGCTGTCAGTCACCCCCCTATCCACTGTAGATGGTCCAAATCAATTAGATGGGGTGGAATCATTAAGTACATCCTACAATTTAACATAGGATTGTCTCCGCTAGACATAAATATGTGTAAAATAAATATGATATATTTTGCATGGATATATTATAGATATTTTAACATATAATGTATGAGTAACACACACGGGCGACTGTTTCAGCAACAACGACAACAAGAAGTCAGGGGTCTTGGGAGAAGCAAATTGGTTTGTAGGAGAAGTATTGGTTGAACACGGGAAATCTAATTTATTCCATTTACATGACGATACACAATTCATATTGGGATGTGGCTATTCACAATGAGAACCCTACTAGATCTATACAGCAGGATTGTGACATTTCTATTTTTTTGTTGGTATCCACATTCATCCATCATCTCTCCTACTGGTGTCATGAGTTTGGGACATCGACACAAAACAGGGGGAACTCAAGTCAGACGTCGACTCCAATCTGAAAAGGACGTGAGCCCGACCTGGTGATTCACCGTCAAATTAGGATTTCCTCTGCCAAGCGCGCGAGGAGAACGTATTACCAACACAGTTCATGACATCGCATTTCCAACACCCCCCTCATCATGATTAAACCAGATTCATACGGTCATCGATCAACGTCACCGATACTTCTCATCCATGTACTTCAGATATGGGTATCAAACACTTTTGCCCTTCTACCTTCATAGTCAAGAAGTGGACACAATTCATAGCAGGCCCAGCTGATAGAGAGCTTTAATTGACATCAATAAACATCTCGGTTTAAATGTTTATGCTTTTAGACCTTTTGGCAATAGTCTCCCGTGGATGTAATTATAAGCTCTGTCAGGCAGCCAGCGCAGAGTACGGTGATTCTGGGCGAGTTTCATCGGCATTCAGTCACGATCCGCTGAACATTTTTCAAAATAACAAAAACACATAAAAGCACACAATTCTGTTGCCAATAAGCGAAATATATCTTTAGCGCATTGCAAACAAAAGCAGAGCTGCCTCAGATCCTGCAAGTCGACCGCTTGGAATGTCCAGACAAAAAGGTATATATATTTTTCGTAGATATCTGTATATATTTATCTTTGAAACAAATCTATGGAAAAGCTGTTGATTCTACAAAACACATTAAACAGGATCCTCCCGGATTGACGGCCGTCAGACACGCTCACTTCCGATGTATCGGAACGGCGAACAAAAAAACAGAAAACTTTACCGTATGCAGAAAACTCTCCAACTCAAAAGACGAGACAGAAACTTTCACGATTAGAGACGCGGATAGAATATCTTCTGTCCCTCCAATGTGCTGAGCCGCCGGCACCACAGTCCTCCTCCTCCTCCTCCTCCTCTTCCTCCTCCTCCTCCTCCTCCTCTCTCCTGCATCCCCGAGTGTTCTGCCGTCAATCAAACTTTGAGCTTCAAAAAAGCTTTCTCCCCGCCGCCCCCTCCTCCTCCTTGCCTGCCCACTCTCCAGTATGTGGATGTCGTGCTGTTTTTGAGTGAGCTTGGGAGTCGTGGTTTGGTGACACACCGCAGGGACACCTCTTCCCATCCGTCCTGCTGCGATTTTCAGAGCAAGCTCACTGACCGTGCTTCCTCCTCGCCCTCCTCCTCCTCCTCGTCCTCCTCTTCCTCCCCCCCCTCCCCCCCGGGCCTTGGTGGTTGGGCACTACTATAGGAGAGGGGGATCACAACCAACGATACAGGGCCCATCCCGCCCCAGCCATCTCCCACTCAGGATGCAGGTCACTTTTCCACCCTTCCATCCGTGACCTACCAAAAGGTCAAGGAGGTCAGCTCTGACTTCTGCTTCTCGACGGGGACGACTTCTCCCCCTTTCTCTTGTCTGTGTCTTCCCGTTGGGAGTAGTGGCGCGCCACGCCTCCCTCCCTTTCTCTCTCTCTCCTTCTCTCTGTTCTCTGGACACCCGCCATCTCCTGCTCTCTCCTCGTGTCCAGCTGTGGTGGTCGCTCGCGCTCCCTCCCCACAATGTGGTTGGTTGGTTGGTGTCTCTCTTCGGCCTCCTCCTCCTCCATTTCCTCCTCCTCCGGTACGTCCACGCATCAGTGCTTCCGTTGCAGTGGGGGAAAAAACGGGAATCCTCGTTTTTTGTTCTTGGTTTTTGTTGTTTTTCCGCATTACCCCTCCGATTTAAAATACAGACGAAGCTAGGCTTAAACCACAGGCCTCGCTCCCAATCCAGCAGATCACCTGGGAACGAAAGAAAACTCAAATCGTCACTCAAATTCCAACACTAAATTCCAATGTGCAATACTACTTTTCAATATTACCTTGCAATATAACCTTTATAATCAAATATAATCTATAATATTCATCATCATGTACAATATTCTTAATATCATGTGCAATACTACTTCTCATTGCTACTTTTCAATAGCATTGAAACTTGTTTTGTTTGCTAAATATCTTACCTATATTTTTCTTTTAGGCTCATTCACTGTGCATTTACTATTCTAGTGTTTTTATTCTTATGTTGTTGGTATTTGGAGCAACCTCTGGTAAAAATCATTTCCTTCTTATTGAATAAAGTTCTAACTTATCTTAACTTAAATTCACAGGGGTTCTGTTCTTCAGCAGTGACTTACAGCACTAGAACTGGGACAGTCCGGTCACACCCTCTTGCTGGTAGGCCCGCTCCCCCTGGTAGGTGGAGTCCTGGGACAGAGCCACGTCCATCTGGGACTTGAACTCCTCACCCAGGTAGCTATCCTGAACCGGGGGGACAAATCACAAGGCAAAGGTATTAGGGGGGGAAAAATCTATACTAATGTATTTGTTCATCCTGAACAGGAAAGAAAAAGCCTACAAACCCATTCACATTTAGATTTAGGGCATTTGGCAGACGCTTTTATCTGAAGCGACTTACAATGAGTACATTTGTTGAAAGAGAGACAGCAATATATCACTGTGGTACACAAAGATAAGAATAGAGCAGGTTTCAAGCATTCATAGCTGCAAGGCTAATAGAACGAGTTTCATAATTGCTAGGTTGTCTGCATAATAGCTGGGATAAGAGCAGACGTGCCGTTCTGAGTGCATTACCAACACCTAAGAACATACAATATGCTAATCAATGCCAAGCACTATTATTTAGTGGCAAGACGTACAAACACGCAAGTTAAACCCATTGGCATTATCAAACCCTATTGCCATTATCAAGTAATTTCTAAAGACTTGGTGACGCGGGCGCCAGGGACTGACCTGCGAGAGCTCAGGCTGGGACAGGCCCGGCTGGCTCATCTGAGACGGCTGACTCATGTTGACGTAGCCCTGGGTGAGGGGCCCCTGGGAACCCACGTCCTGGCTGGCCTGGCTGGAGGTCATCTGGTTCCCATGCTGCCCTCCCACTCCGACTCCACCTCCTCGGCTACGATGTCGACCTGCTCCTCCTCCCCGTGAGGCTCCGCCCCCGCCTCCACCTCCGCCCACCTTGCCCCTAGAGCCTCCGCCGCGTCCTGGTGGTGGTGACAAAGTGTGTGTGTGTGTGTGTGTGTGTGTGTGTGTGTGTGTGTGTGTGTATGTGTTTAATTAATTATCATGTTGCGCACTCAGAAACCTGTGGTGTCTTTTAATGATCGTGTCATGTTTTTTACTCTCCACACTTCTGGTCTGAGATGGCTGATTTTACTCATAATTAATTAGATGATTAGATAATTAATTATTCATTAGCGAGGAGTTGGATTCCCTGAATTAAGGGAATTAAGGGAATTTAAACTCCTGCAATCTGCAAAAAAAATGTCTTTTTATCTACACAGCAAACTCCAAAGCAAACGATCAGAGGATTACCACGGCGAGACAGATCACCATATGTAACACACACACACACACACACACACACACACACACACACACACACACACACACACACACACACACACACACACACACACACACACACACACACACACACACACACACACACACACACACACACACTAAACCCCTCTCCTCACCCATCAGGGGTCCGTTGAGATGCCCCAGGTAGCTGGGCGGGGGGAGGGGGGGCATGACCATGTTGTAGGGCATGGGGAGGTTGAAGGCGCTCATGGGCCCCGGGGGGGTGGCGCCAATCATGCCCACCTGGTCGTGGGTCTGGAAGTACAGGTTGGCTGTCGCACGTCCTGGTGGGTCGCCACGGAAACAAAGAGGGTGGGTGGTTTATTACCAGGAAGTGATGAAAGCATTGCACGTACATTTGCTTAAACTGTTGTACTTAAACTGTTAAATTTGCTTAAACTGTTGTACTCAGAGTGGCATTAAAAAGGTATTATATTCAAGAACCATGAATTTCTTAGCTTGGGGTCACATGTAGGATTTTACATGCACAAAGCCGCTTTAAAATGCCAGTGATTGTACAAAAAACAAGACCTTCCCTGACTCTCTCTGTTGTGTAGAGCAGCCTGCAGCTGTGTGGGAGGATTCCCATTATATTTATTTGTCTGTTTGCCCGGAAAACGGGAAGGAAGTGACTTATAATCGTGGCTTATAACGTCACAACGGCAGAAATGTCAGTTCTTTCATAGCTTTTAAATTTGAACGAGGTTTATTTTTGATTACAATTAACATTAGTTTGTTTGCTATTGTCTCAACCCACGGATCTTCTCGTTACGGAGAAGAAACTTAAATAAAGCAACTTTAAAAGGGTATTATAACGGTGTTAGCATAACGAAGATTGAGGTGGTATGCGCGAGTGGTTATGGTTACCGTTGGCGCTGCGGTCGTAGGCGGAGCCTGGGATCAGGGCCTCCCGGGCGTCGTACATGGCTGTGCTCATGAAGCGCCCGCCCTGGGAGGAGACAGGAGAGGAAAGGACGGCTTCTTAATCAATCTGCGGATGCAATAACTAATGCTCCTGTAACTGCTTCATTATTATTACCAAATGTGCAACATAACGTCTGCCAAATGCCCTGAATGTAAATGTAAATGTCAATAACTGTAGAGTGATTCTGGACAATGAAATTCTCTTGATAAGACTACAAAAAAATGATAAAAACGTTATAGTGATAATTACAAAATATATAATTGCTTTTTATCGTATATTACCAAGTAGTAGATAAAAACCAAATAGTAGTAGTGATATTTAAAAAGATAAAAAAATAATAATAAAAATATATAAAGGTTATAAAAAGTAGCAGTGTGTGCATGGTACACTCACAGGGTTGATGGTGTTGACCAGCTTCTTGACCAGCTTGTGGGGCGGGTTGTGTGATATCGTGGTGTGTATGTGTGTGTGTGTGTGTGTGGTATAGTGTGTGTGTGTGGTGTGGTGTGTTGTGTGGTGTGTGTGTGTGTGTGTGTGTGTGTGTGTGTGTGTGTGTGTGGTGGCGTGTGCATGTGTTACACTCACGGGGGTGATGGGTGTGACCAGCTTGTGGGGCGGGTTGTGTGATATCGTGGGGTGTGTGTGTGTGTGTGTGTGTGTGTGTGTGTGTGTGTGTGTGTGTGTGTGTGTGTGTGTGTGTGTGTGTGTGTGTGTGTGTGTGTGTGTGTGTGTGTGTGTGTGTTACACTCACGGGGTTGATGCTGTTGACCAGCTTGCGTGGCTTGCTGAACTGCATGAGGCTCTCCCTCAGGTTGTTGAGCGGTCCCTCCACCAGCACCTTCTGCTCCTTGTAGTAGTGCAGCAGGTGGTTCCACAGCGGCTGCTTGGACAGCGCCTTGGGGTTCCCCACGATGATCACGCCGTAGCTGAGGAGGACGACGCGTTCTGTTAGCTAGCTGCTCTGCATGCTAATACTGCACTCCGTTTGTCCCTTTGGACCACTGTAAGAAAAATGGCGGCACAATATGGCGGCCTCCGTGGAAGGCGACCCACTCCCTATGTAGATAAAAAGGGCTCATTCGGAGGTAACAAAAACACGACTATTCTATTTTTATGAATATATGAGTAGATTAGATTCAATTTCTGCCAAGTCCACTAGTTCCGCTCGATACCACGGCAATTCTACACACTGCACCTTTAAATTGACAATGTCTACACAAAAGGAAAGCCATGCAAGTCAGACATGTTGGTTCAGACACTGAGACAGTTCCTCCACGGAGGAACATTTCAGAAATATGAAATGTTTGTTCCACTTCAGACAAGACTGAGGGAAACTCAGAACTGGCCGGCATGCAGCTTCAGCTCCGCAGCAGACGAGTGGTTTTTACCCCAACTCATAATTAACATCCCTGCTCTTTCCTGTGTTCCTTTCTCCGACTACCACCACTACTTGGGAGGCTGTGACTGCTGCTGCTGCTTCTACTGCTGTTGCTGCTGCTTTGCTGCTGCTGCTGCTGGCCTGCTGGTGGTGCTGTCCTACCGGGCACGTGTGGAGGGCCACGTTGAGGCGCGCGGGTCGTTGAGGAAGCCGATGCCCTGGTGCTCGTTGGCGCGGACGCACGACAGGATGATGAAGTCCTTCTCCCGGCCCTGGAAGGCGTCCACGCTGGCGATCTCCACCTCCTGGATGGGGGGGAAGTAATGCATTATGGGAGATGACAGATAAAACCATTCGTCATCGACTTAGGCGAACCAGGGCTAAATCGATAAAATAGATAAATCTGTTCTCCTGATAATACATATTATTTCAAGGAAAAATGAATTGTCTGAGGCCAATTGATGGCTGATTAATGGTTTTCAAATGGGTTCCATATTTTGTTATTGGATGGATGGATGGATTTTGCTATATTCTTCTCAATAACCGCTTTAACGTTTCAGACGTTTCAAGATTATTGTCATATTCACTTGTCATTGTCATTCATTGTCACATTCATTTAACAACTTATGAACTGTACTGACGGTTGAATTCCAGGTGCCAATAACCGATAATGCAAAACACACAAGTAAATATAAACAATACGGAATCATTATTTACCCAGGAAAAAATATTGGGGCATGTAAATACAGCAAGACAACTTCTTAAACTAGTTGTATACCTGGTTAGAAGCTTGGTGTGCAGGGAGGCCACTGGAACTGCAATTGTACTGGCACCAGGTAAGGATCGCTGGCCCTCGATACGGCGTGATGATGCCGATCTGGTCGGGCTTGGCTCCGGCCTTCAGCAGCCGGGTGGTGATTCTTCTCCACGTTAGAGGCCTCAGTCCTGGACGGACACGCACACACAGAGAGAGACAGAGAGACAGAGAGAGACAGAGAGACAGACAGAGAAACAGACAGACAGAGACAACGAGAGAGAGACAGACAGCAGACAGAGAGCAGACACAGACACAGCACGCACACACACAGAGAGACAGAGAGATAGAGAGACACAGAGAGACAGACAGAGTCAGACAGAGAGACAGACAGAGAGATGGAGAGAGACAGAGAGAGACAGACACACACGCACACACACACACACGTGTAAGACAGCGCATACACTTTGCTCGCGAGTCCTTTCGGTGAAACTGAAAGCGTGCAGCCGACCCCCACCTGTTGAGGTAGGACGTCCCGGAGCTGGCGATCTCCTCCTGGCCCTGGGTGACGTAGAAGAACATGGGCTTGTCGGGCTGGGGCCACTGGAAGTCGAATCCCTTCTTCACGCGGTCCGCTGTGGTGGGGAACGCAAGATCGGCTCGTTACTACGCCCACAATGATGACGACAGTATTGACTCTCACAGGTTGGTGAAGAAAAACACCCTGAAGGAGACATGGCCCTAGTGGGCATTGTTATCACTCAGACAACTCTGAGCAATATTTTGACTGCCTATGTTTGAAATATGCCTCAAGAGAATATAGTTCAAGGCTAAAAAAACGTCAATGCGAATAAAATATGGCTGGGAAACACAGCCCGCAGTGGAGTCGACAAATAATTCCCTTCAAAAAAGAAGTCTGCAATAAAATGAATAGCAGGTTCGGAAGCGTTTTTTGAACCTTCCAAAAATCCCCAAACCACAGCAGTGCTTTTTTTTTTTTTAAACAATTGACCTTTTGACCCCACTCACGCTGCGGTGACCCCGTTCTGCAGGGAGCCCTCGTAGAAGATGTTAGAGGGGAAGGCGCTGAGGGCCGGGTGCATGCGGTACTGCACCTGCAGGCGATGGGCCGGATGCCCAGAACCACCAGACGCTCAAACAGCGACTGGGAGAGGCCCGCCTTCGCCGCCTTTCTTGCAACATGACCACGGGGGCCCAGCTGGCAGTGATCCCCCCACCAGGATCAACTGGGAGGGGCGGGAAACATTCAGCAGTCATTTATAGAAATAGTTTTAGAAAATTGACTTTGCAAAACCCAGACAATTGACAACAAATTCTACAAAAAAACTGCCGCACACAGTTTATTTTTCCTGTGTGAGTACAATTAATGTACCATATAGTGAGTGAACATTAATAATGAAATGCTCCATTTGTAATAATTTCAAGTAGCCTTTCGTATTCACAATTGTACATTGTATTTCACATTGTAATCCCATGGAGAAAGGTCATAACACAATGGAGGTGGGCGACTGACGATTATGTTTGTTTAGGTTTATGACATTCACGAACTAGAAATTGATGCAAGATTCAAGATTCAAGAAGTGTATGTGACATTTAAACTTCCTTGAATCTTGAATCATATTCCTGCTGTTTTTTATATAATATATAAAACCTAAACAAACATAATCCTCAGTCAGCCACCTACTTACTGTATGTTATGACTTTTCTCCATGGGGATTGCAATGGGAAAAGAGACACAAGATCGAGCATAACAGAACCTGCGACTATATTCCTCCATTACTGCGCAAGTAAGTGTGTGCTGGTGCACTGTACACAAGGTTAAAGGGGACATATTATGCCACCAGGTGTGTGTGTGAGTAGGCCATTGCAAGCCGTTTGACTATTGCTATGTGACTACCGTCTAGTGACATCACAGAGTGGGAATGTGCCACCTCGATGTATGCTGACTAGAGCAGTTTACCTGGCCGGTACAGTCCCCGGGTAGACTGATCTAGTAATCATACATCTAGGTGCACCCACCCCCCCGCCCCCCCCCCTTGGGGCTCCTCCTCCTCCCCTCCTCCTCCTCACCTTGCTTGGCCCCAAGCACCACGGGCACCATGCACTCGGGCTCCGTGGCCTGCGTGCTCTCGTCGATCAGGATGGAGCGAAACTGCATCTTGGCCACGCGGGGGTCCCCGGTGCCCACGCAGGTGCAGCAGATCACGTCCGCGTTCTGCAGGGAGGGGGCGTGGGTGGGGGGGGGGGGGGTGGGGGGAGGCATGCATCAGGTGAGGCACCAGAGTAGGGCTGGGCGATGTCGTCTTAAGAGTTATCGTTATCGTGATTATGGGGCAAGTGTTATCCTTTTGTCCTTGGTTTTAAAAGGCATATTTTTCTATATTTTTTCGACTCATTTGTACTTTTTGTATTTCATTCACACTGGAGTATACAAAATAGACATTACCATGTGGTGTGGTTTATGGACGTTTGGAAACATGCTATATAGTGATGTATATGTTAGAGATATTAAACTACCTATATCAGGATAGAAGATTTGGCCATATCGCCCGGCCCAGGAACAGAACTGAGGTGATACGTGTATCAAATGATGCCTCGGCAAAGCAAAAAATCGGTGGCTCAGATCTAAATGAAAAGTCATGTAGATGTAGTTCTAGATCTTTCACGCTACTTACCATGAGCAGCTCCCTCTCAGCGGTGCGCTTCAGGGCTCTGTAGCGCTTCTCATCCGAGGACGACAGCTCTCCGGTCTCGTCCTTCAGCTGTTGTAGCCTTCTGCAGCTCTGGCATGCTAACAGACAGAAGACCCATTAGGAGACATATTAAAGGTGCTATGTGTAACAGTATCCACCTCGTGTTTACAATCTGTACTGCAGGCCAAATCAATCAACAATATTGGAGTTGTCTCTGCCTTCCAACTGGAGACTTGAAGCTTCACGTGTGTTGATCAGCTAATGTATACATTTCTACGTTATTATTGTTTGCGAATTATAAACTTGCTCAATGTTAGCGTCAATGTTAGTAGATGCATGGCTGGAACACTCTTCTAGATAATGCTATCCTCATAATGGATGGAGAGTGTCTAACCTCTCCATGTTGCGGGTCTGGTTGTGCAGGGCCAGGAAGGAGACCGGGGAGTCGATGGCCTCCCTGCTCTTGGCACACAACCTCACCACCTTCAGGCCCGTCTGGTGGATCTTCTCAGTCAGCTGGTCCACGGCGATGTTGCTGGAGCGCACACCAGCACCGGCCTATAGTGGACACATATACATATATCTTTTAGTGAATTCAGACCCAAGGACACTGAAGGATGCTTACAGGTAGGCTGTGGACACTGGGGTTTGAACCTGCATCTTTTGGCTGTGAGGTAACCACCCACTAGCCACTAAGGCCTATTCTCACAGCACATCTCATCGTATGGAGCTAAGCTAAAAGTTCAGACAAAGCAAGCCAGTTACCCGTTGCCCTGCCGGGCCAGGTGGTAGACCACGGTGGCGGAGGTGACGGTCTTCCCAGTGCCTGGAGGTCCCTGGATCAGACTGAGGGGGCCGCTGGAGAACGGTCTTCACCGCATACACCTTAAGGACAAAGACACGATGGAAAACATTATATTTAAAACCCTGGCAGAAAACAGGCAGGGTTGCGCACAAACACACACACAACACAACACGTTGGGTGGGCTGTAACTGAGGTTGGTATGGTCAAGGATGTGCAAGTGTCGACAATATATACAAGTGTGACGGTTTTTCTGTTTAGAGACCACTAGTGACTTTGGTTGAAGACAAAAAGTAATCAAGCCCATGCCCCTTTTAACTCATTAACTTCTATGAATAGAATTTCAGAAGCGCTGTCTTAGTGTTATGGCGCCTTGTGTGTGGTGTTGTTAGGCCTGATGGATGGTGCAGTCCAAGGGTGAGGGGGGTTCACCCAACCCCCGGTGGGCGGCCCACCTGGGAGTGGTTGAGGTCGGGCAGGCCCTGGGCGGTGAAGCGCTTGGGCAGCTGGCACTTGATGACCACGTCCTCCACCTCGTGGCCCAGCAGCTTGTGATAGATGTAGCCCGACACCGAGGTCTCATCCACGGCAAAGGTCTTCAGGGAGCTCTGCATCCTTCACAGAGGACAAAAGGAACGAAGACCACTTGAGTCAAAGTGAACTGAAATCAACTTTTCTGCAAACAAAGAGGCTTATCCAGTCTGCGGTAACAATAGGCTACAATCAGGCACCATCAGGACACAATGCAATTTCTCACACCAATTTCAATTGGTGTGAAATTATGCCACCAGGTTTGAGTGTGATTAGCCATTGCAAGCTGTTTCACAATTGCCATGTGACTACCGTCTAGTGACATCACAAGTGGGAATGTCCACCTAGATGTATGCTGACTAGATCAGTTCCTGCCAGTACAGTCCAGACTGATCTAGTAATCATACATCTAGGTGGACATTCCCACTTGTGATGTCACGAGACGGTAGCCCCATGGCAATTGTGAAACGACTTGTAATGGCTAATCACACTCACACCTGGTGGCATAATATGTTCGCTTTAAGACCAAACTCACATTGAATGGCTTTCCATCGCCCACAAATCATTGGGGCTTGTGTGTGTGTGTGTGTGTGTGTGTGTGTGTGTGTGTGTGTGTGTGTGTGTGTGTGTGTGTGTGTGTGTGTGTGTCAGAGGGGGCTCAACACAGAAAGAGCTTAGCGTGCGTCTCAACAGTTGCAGTACCTGTCGAAGGAGGTGGACTTCCACACAAAGTCCACCTGGAAGTTGTGGGGCACCTCGACCGGGGCTCCCGCGCTGCTCCTCAGCTCGATGGCTATCTCATCTCCATAATCTCATACAGGAAGTCAAGGAGAAACCTCCACAGCATCGGGTCAACAGCAGTTCAGTTCTCATTCATAGAAATGGCATTGCAAGGCACAACTGGCCAACCACACGTTGGTTGATTGGTTGAAAAACAAATGTGAAATGTGAAAGTGAGAAACACCCCAATCACCCAGATTTGAGCTTGTCTGCCATCTGAATTTGGATATTAATCTTTAGATATTAATCTAAAGTCTGATTTGTGAGAACGAACAGTTTGACAAATACAGCACAGCCATGCCTCAACATCCATCTTCCAGTATCAAGGGGCTTTCTCCCGTTTGCTTTAAACAGGAGAAAGCCCCTTGATACCGGAAGGGGCTTTCATAATTGCCATGTGACTACCGCTTAGTGACATCACAAGTGGGAATGTCCACCTAGACGTATGCTTACAAGATCAAGCTTACCCAG
>PIJE02000677.1:71237-88737 GCA_002895965.2 Coryphaenoides rupestris | reverse complement strand
CGTGTGTGTGTGTGTGTGTGTGTGTGTGTGTGTGTGTGTGTGTGTGTGTGTGTGTGTGTGTGTGTGTGTGTGTGTCTGTTCACACCTGCACAGCAGCACCACCACAGAGTCGGCCTTGGCGGGGATGAAGCCCAGCAGGAAGACGTTGCGGCAGCCACAGTTGTAGCACTCCAGCACCGTCTCCCCCAACGGGCCGTCCTTGTGAAGGGTCACCTCCTTGGACTTGGCCCTCACCAGGTGGTTCACAATGTGGCTGGAGAAACACATACAAGAAACATAAAAGATACTGCCCTGAATACACCAAATGTGAATACATTTTCATATTTTTATATAGCCTTTTATATATTTTTATATTTCTCATTCATTCCTGCTGCTCTTTTTTGACTGTAAATATTCTAAATATTCTGATCCCTCCAATTTGTGTTATTTGTATTATTATTTTGCCACTTTTTCATTTTACTGCATATCCTGTATGTATGTGACAAATTCAAATCTTGAACTTGAACATACATTCACAGACTGTTTAGAGATTATTGATGGGGTTCTCTATTATTTTGTATTTATTTATTTGAGACAAGCGGACTGGATTGTGTTACCTGCCGGACGTATTTCCACGGCCGTTGCAAAACCACTTCTTGCTGGTGTTACAGTAGACAACACAAGCAGGGTCATGAATCCCACAGTAGCTAGATTGGGGGGAACAATATCGCAGTAGTCAGACCAAAAGACAGTATTATCACTTAAAATAAACAATATTTTTCAAAAATGGCTTTCTTAAATCTAAATTAAAGCATACATTGAAGAAGCCTGATTTTACAGGTTGCTCCGCATAATAACTGAATCAGTTGTGTGTACTGTTGACATGTGGTGCCATTGTTTACCTGCAGGCGTGGGTAGGAAGGTCTTTCGTGTAATAAGCGTCCTCCTCATCTTCTTCAAAGTTCAACTCTGCAAGCAACTGGCCGGCCTTCGCCGCAGGGTCCTCACCATTCTGTAGCACCCCATCAGGCCCGTTCACCTGCAGAGAAAAGTTGCAATCGGGGGGAAATAAAATCAGGATTCAAACCATCTATCTGGTTTCAACAAGATCGCCTCCTCAAGACAATCAATGAATCACATGCTGTTTTAAATCATCACTGTTTCTCACGAGATCCATCAATTGTATTTCAATGCGTGTGCATAACAGAGCCATGCCGGCTGTCATGACATTACATTACATAAGATAACATCGCATTACACCACCTGTTTTACCCCCACCACCCTTCACCACCACCCACCCCCACTGTGTCATTACATTACATAAGATAACATCGCATTACACCACCTGTTTTACCCCCACCACCCTTCACCACCACCCACCCCCACTGTGTCATTACATTACATAAGATAACATCGCATTACACCACCTGTTTAACCCCCACCACCCTTCACCACCACTCACCCCCACTGTGTCATTACATTACATAAGATAACATCGCATTACACCACCTGTTTTACCCCCACCACCCTTCACCACCACTCACCCCCACTGTGTCATTACATTACATAAGATAACATCGCATTACACCACCTGTTTTACCCCCACCACCCTTCACCACCACCCACCCCCACTGTGTCATTACATTACATAAGATAATCGCATTACATCACTTGTTTTACCCCCACCACCACTGTCTGTCATTACATTACATTACATTAGATAACATCGCATTACACCACGTTTTACCCCCACCCACCACCACCCTTCACCACCACCCACCACCACCCTTCACCACCACCCACCCCCACTGTCTGTCATGACTTTACATTAGATAACATTGCATTACACCACCTGTTTCACCCCCACCCTTCACCACCACCCACCCCCACTGTCTGTCATTACATTACATTACATGAGATAACATCGCATTACACCACCTGTTTTACCCCCCACCACCCTTCAACCCCACTGTCTGTCATGACATTACATTACATAAAATAACATTGCATTACACCACCTGTTTTACCCCCACCCACACCCACCCCCACTGTCTGTCATGACATTACATTACATAAGTTAACATCGCATTACACCACCTGTTTCACCCCCACCCACCACCACTACCCACCCCCCCACTGGTCTGTCATTACATAAGTTACATCGCATTACACCACCCTTTACCCCCACTGTCTGTCATGTCATTACATAAGTTAACATCGCATTACACCACCCACCACCACCCACCCCCACTGTCTGTCATGCCATTACATAAGTTAACATCGCATTACACCACCCACCCCCACTGTCTGTCATGTCATTACATAAGTTAACATCGCATTACACCACCCACCCACCGCCACCACCCACCCCCACTGTCTGTCATGCCATTACATAAGTTAACATCGCATTACACCACCCACCACCACCACCCACCCCCACTGTCTGTCATGTCATTACATAAGTTAACATCGCATTACACCACCCACCACCACCCACCCCCACTGTCTGTCATGCCATTACATAAGTTAACATCGCATTACACCACCCACCACCCCCACTGTCTGTCATGTCATTACATAAGTTAACATCGCATTACACCACCCACCACCACCCACCCCCACTGTCTGTCATGCCATTACATAAGTTAACATCGCATTACACCACCCACCACCCCCACTGTCTGTGATGTCATTACATAAGTT
Organism: Coryphaenoides rupestris; assembly: GCA_002895965.2. Lineage (NCBI taxonomy): Eukaryota > Metazoa > Chordata > Actinopteri > Gadiformes > Macrouridae > Coryphaenoides > Coryphaenoides rupestris. The sequence continues at coordinate 86,055 of PIJE02000677.1, read as the reverse complement.
AACATCGCATTACACCACCCACCACCCACCCCCACTGTCTGTCATGCCATTACATAAGTTAACATCGCATTACACCACCCACCGCCTCCACCCCCACTGTCTGTCATTACATTACATAAGTTAACATCGCATTACACCACCCACCCCCACTGTCTGTCATGTCATTACATAAGTTAACATCGCATTAAACCACCCACCACCACCACCCACCCCCACTGTCTGTCATGCCATTACATAAGTTAACATCGCATTACACCACCTGTTACACCCCCACCCACCACCACTCCCCCCACTTCCGCATCATAACAAACACACGCGTCGCCCGCCAACAGGCAGCAGCGGCGGCAGCGGCAGCAGCAGCAATGTGGTCTTTCATCTGGGAAAAAAATAATAACGTGTTCCTAAATGTAAAGTAGAGAGAATGTGTCATAAGCTATAAAAGAAAATATATAAATACACAAAATAAAATCACACATCCGTGCATTCGTATAGTGTAGCCGGGCTATACAGTACATACGAGCTAGCTAGCGGCTACCAGGAGGAGGCTAGCGGATGTTAGCACAACAACGACGCCGCCGACGACGACGCGGGCTCCTCGATATAAACGGTTGGAGTTGAGCTGCCTGCTCACACACACTCACACACTCCGACCACAAACCTGCGGCTCTTGCTGGTTCTGAGTCTGGCTCTGGCTCTGGCTCTGGCTCGGCAAGGTGAACTCGGTGAATTCGTACTGGGAGCCCTGCGTGTCGGCGCCGAGCCACTCCGTCTCCTCGGCGTCGTCCAGGAACGTGAGCGTCTGCGAGCTCGGCCCGTACGCCTCGACGCTCATTTTTTCGCTAGTTATTATTATTATTATTATTATTATTATTAATAAAGGCGTCGGGTAATTCCTCTTCTGGCGCGCTGAATCATGGAGAACACAGGCGAGAAAAGGAGCGCAAAAAATCTACCCGCTGCTGGACGAGAGGCGCCTCGGTTCCCCCGCTCCGAGTGATGACGTCACAGGTGGAGCGCGTTAAAGGAGCCCTCAGACGACCTGCAGATCCGCTGTGTGTGTGTGTGAGAGAGAGAGAGGCCATAGGTTTCACATTTTATTAAACATGTATTTAAATCAACCTTCCAAAACACAATATATAGTTCAATTCAATTTTATTTGTATAGCCCTTAATCACAATACATTGTCAAAGGGCTTCTCAGGTCATATGATGATTATGGGCCATTTTGCAGTGAGGAAATACCCCCTCCAAAAAAATGTTACATTGATAGAATTAATAAAATTACCCTACATTGCCGTTTAAGCAAAAACATCTTTATCAAAGCTTTGCAGTTCCATATATATACTGTACCAACCATCCAATTCTACACTGTGATTGACGTCTGGTAATGATTGTATTCAGTGATGTCTTCCAAAAATCTACACCTCTGCTCACTGAAAGTAATAGGCCTGAAGTATACCATTGTCCAACCTACTTGTATCCAAATGATTGAATGCCATGTTTTCATTTGCGGAAACCATTAAACTTCGACAATGGTTAATGACCGTGGACTCCTGATTATGGGCTCCCTTCACGGGTCCAAAGACTGGTCCTCATATAGTGGAATAGTGGTGAGAGGAGATATATAGGAAAATGCACCAAGCACCACAAAGACACATCCTAGTACATACCTAGTACACAATACAAGGTAGTATAATAGAACCTAGTGCAGTACAATTTAGTATTACAACCGAGTACAACACAAGCTAGCTTGTGTTGTGCGTTGTACACAAGCTAGTACCACCTACTAGTAGGCTAATCTAATCTAGTCTTTTTTTTTCATTTTACTGCACATCCTGTAGGTGTATGTGACAATTAATCTTATTGAATCTTGAATCTTGAATCTAGTACATCATAGTATGTTGCAACCCAATACTCTGCAAACCCCCTTCAGACCAGGGATCTTCCCTAAATGCTCAGACTGTTGGTGTGGGTTTCTATTTTTGGAGCTAGGGTAAACTCGCAGCTCTAGGGAAAAGTTTAATTTTAACATAACCTTGAAGTGCCGTTAACGCATAACACTAACCCTCTGTTTTACACTCTCTGAGGAGAAGCAGTAAAGTAGTAATGAACTTTAACTTTGAAAATGGAAGAGTTTTAAATTAAATTCAAATTCAAGGTAGCCTATCACTCACTAGTGTCCAACCTAGTCTCCACTACCAAATGAAAAAGAAGTCATCAAATCAATACATTTTAATCAATCCATTTGTGGTCACTATAACACTGTAACACTTGATATGGTCAAGCAACTTAGGTTTTCACATCCTAGTCATGGCGTGTCTTTTTTTCCTGGGACTGTCAAGATGAAGGAAATGATTTAGAAGTCCTTTCCAGTAAAAGGACTTCTGCTTTCCACATAAAGACAGCAGACTCATCTTGACCCTAATCTTGTGATTCGACCTCAGAGATACCACATCTTTTTTTCTACAGAATTGCTCCTTTTTCTGAGGTCTTCTCTTTCCATCCATCAACACATTTCAGAGAATGGCCTGTAACGTTGAAGGCTGGTCTTGTCCCATGTGGAAGACAAAGCTTATTACATTGTTTACCTTCATTGGTTAGTCCAAGATTCAAGATTTCTTTATTGCCATATGCAACAAGGACAACGGAGTGCTTCCAGCCTCACTTGAGATGTTTCTGTATTTGGGTGTATAAGTTCTGTCTGTTCTCATTGTGTTCGTCTCATCAACTCGACCATAAACGCCCGTGGGCGAGCCTTGGTCCTGGACAACACTCTTAGATGCACCTTTGTACTCTCTGCCGGTGGCCATATCGTCATATCGTGGGCCTTATTCAACTAGCGGCCATCTTGGTCCTAAACGCTAGTGGAATGGCCGCTCGTCGAATAAGGCCAATTGAGAAGAACAAAACAGTATGATATTTGATATAGGATTTCTTTTTATTATTTGAACAATTTCCATTTGTCAGTCACAATTGTCATTTTCACATTATACAGTTAACCCCCACCTGAATATTAATATTTAATAATATTAATAATATAATATTTAGTGTAAACCTGGCTGTGGGGGAGGGGGTGGTCAGGGGAATGGCGGGAGGGACGTGTTAATGGTGGTGCTGACGTCAGAGGCTGTGCGGTGGTTACTTCTCCGTCTACTGCTCCGCCTTAGCGAGGAGCCTCAGCATCTCGGTCACCACCACCTGGAGGGCCTTGGCCAGGTCCTTGCAGCTGTATGGCTCCCCCAGCGGGGGCACGTGCACGAAGCCACACCTGCGCCCTCCCTCGCTCACGTACAGAGACGTGTAGTAGGAGTAGTCGCAGAGATACCTGGCCAGGTGCACACACACACACACACACACACCACACACACGAAAAGAGAGCGAGGGATGTAGATACAAATATATAAGAGCTTTCATATTAACTTATATAGTACTACAGTGGTGGCATTGTGTTTAAATCATGAATAAATAAAAACCTGGGTACCTTCCGGCGTCATGGGACACGGTTACAGCCACCTCGAGGCCAGAGTCCTTCACCCTCTGGCGGACCACCTCCATGTCCAGGGCCGACTGGATGGTGTCCGGACCGCCCACTACACAGCAGCCACAATCCGGGTGGTAGCCCGAGTTATCCGGGCGCTCGTAGCCCTTGTTGTGCCCTTGCTGCTCCAACATCACCGCCGTGGCTATCCCGGCCACACCCACGTGGACCACCAGCTAGTGGAGGTGAGGGCGTGGGGGTGGGGGGGGACAAACAAAATGCAAGGTGTGAGAGATAGGCATGGAGGTAGCAGCGTAGTCTCCAGAGTAACTCCTTCCTTACGTAGGGTTGATGCTGTTTCCATAGCGACGGCAGGAGTTCCTTCACAGGCCGGTATTCAACGGGGATCTCCTGCACATGGAGGTCGACGGAGTTGCCGAGCCCTAAGCGCTGCAGCTCCTATCGTTTCACCGCACAGGAAGAACATGTTCAGCAACTCGTGTGATACAGACTCACGTTGTTCATTTAACTTCACTGTTAATTCAGTATGTAGTCATTGAGCAGATGCTTTTGGCCAAAGTCTGAATCAGAATCAGAAACAACTTTATTGCCTCAGTTTCTGCTTTTGTGGAATCGATGCACACACAACATTAAACAGAGAGTAGAAGTAAAAAAAAATCAATAAATTCGAAAAATACTATATATATAAAAAATATAAAAACAAATAAGCTATAAAAAGGTGGAATTTAAGAAAAGATGTGCATTAATGTAACACAGTAGTGTCCATGAGGGATGGGAGTCAGTGGGGTTAATATCATTTCATATTATTAATATAATGTGTAGTATAGTGTCCATAGGGGGTGGGGATAAGTGGGGGTCCCGGGTGACTATGAAGTGAAGTATATCCAATGCAGACAGACAGAGATGAGGTAGGAAATGGGGTTATCCCTGTTAAGGACCTGTTCGAGCAAGCCTAACTATGTCTATGACTAAGCTGTGGAGCTCGGGAATCAAACCCAGGACCTCAGTCGCCTCATTCACTACACTTGACTGTCTCTTGTATTAATCACAAAGGTGACAACAACCCAGGGCTACAAGCTGGTTTCTAGTTATTATGAGCCGTCACCTTCACCGCCTCCCAGCTCGCGTTGACTTTGTCTCCTCCGAACGGCTCAAAGCCTAACAGGAAGTCAGTCACAGAATTGGTCATATGATTGAAGCACCTAAGTGATTGTATAACCAAGAGAAATAGGTCTCAAAGTAAGGCGAAGTGGAACATTAACAATGCTGCTAACATACGTACATCAATTGTATTTCTGTATTTTAATAGTTGTAGTAGAAATAGCATTTCCTTTTCCTTTCAAAACTGCTACACAATCAAATAATGTGTGTTGATTATTTTTCATAATAACACAATATAGGCCCAATTTCATTATTTAATTGCATTATTATATTAATGCAATTATTATATTTATTTATTATTAGTGTAATACATTGTCTCTCAGTTACTATACATCCATTATACAATGTTCAAATATTCTATACAGGGTCTATTATAAAACACAGTGCAAAGTGCATAGAAGACAACAAAAGAGAGGACAACATAATAAAATAATAAAAGTAACATCCAAACTCTTCAACCACTTACCTGTGACTATCACTTTCTTCTTAGTGCTCATATTGCCCATATTCCTTGATCAAATGTCCACACAGACAGGACAGTATAGCGTACTTAACGATGGACCCAACAGTCCTGCTACAGTCCTTTTAACGTAGGCAACCGAAACGCCCCGTTCTGCCAGATTAGAGCCCGTCATCCATCAGACCTGAGATATTCATCTAGAATTCTAAAGTCTAAAGTTGTGTGAGATTATACTCCAGCAGAGCCCGAACACAAAACTAACTCTGAACACTAACTTGATGACCAGACGCTGGACTGTGGTTTAGTCCACGGCAGGTGTTTAAACAGTGCATTCCTCCACTTGCAGTATCGTCCTCTGCTGGCTGGAAGGTGTGCACTCATTTGACACGAATAATATTACCACCTGCTGTACAACTATGCAAATTGGTGCATTGGTGCATATGACTGATTATCTATATACAGTATATATTATCTGTAAGAGTCAAATTAAAGGCCCTACACACTGACAAATCTAGATAGACTTCCCTGTAGCAAGCTGTAAAGGCCATGGTGGCTTTAGATAGGGAAATTACGTTAAAGAAAATTTTCTTTTCGTTAAATTGCACCTTTTTTATTGCTTATTTTGTAATATATTTTTAATATACTGTATATATTTAGAATTTTAAAATGTTTGTACGAATTTCTATGCTATTACCCTCTGTTTAATGTTCAATGTTACGCACCAACTTCGCAATAGCAATAGTTTGTCAAAACGAAGGCCAATAAAGCTCATTCTGATTCTGATTCTGATTCTCACCACCACCAGCAGCAACTGTCAATATGCAGATCTGCTTCGGCGGTGCAAAAGTTTGGTGATCGAAACGCACAAAAATATGGTAAATCATCAGTTGTGTGTGAATCAATGTCAATTTAACAAACAGCATTTTCATGATTCTCTCATAGGTCAATCGCTTGACCTTTCCTTCAATATGTGCGTCCCAGGTGGTTACCGTGGTTACGCTGTCTGGAGCTAAATACAACAAGCTGCGTGTTTCCCTGAAGACACTGCTAATTTTCCCTTTAGCCAAAAATTACACCTTTTTTTCTCCACTCCAGGCCCTGTAGTCTCCACCCAGGCTCGCCATATGACTCACGCCTTCTGGCCAGACAGTATGCCACTGAAACCTACACATTATTTAAACAAACTTTTTTTCTGTGTTGTAAAAAAAAAGAGTTCAATTCCCCTTTTCCCCTCATAAAAAAATATATAGCATTGTAGCGACGTAGAGGCTGACGACAGACCATTTGGCAGTGAAGAGGTTACACACAAAAATGATCACACACACACACAAACGCACACACACACAAACACACACACACACACACACACATTATTTATGGTCACCTCTATTCAAGACACCCACGCAACCTTGCACTGAAGAGTCTGACAACCACCCATTACCCCTCCCACCAGGTTCTCTCTCTCTCCCTCTCTCCCTCTCCTCTCTCTCCTCTCTCTCTCTCTCTCTCTCCCCCCCTCTCTCTCTGCCTCCACCTACGTCACGCGCTATGTCAGTGTTGCCATGGAAACTAATGATGCCCTCTCTCCTCTCCGGTGATGCAGAGGTGTCTGCTGACGTCTTGCTCCCTCTCTCTCTCTCTCTCTCTCTCTCTCACTCTCTCTCTCTCTCTCTCTGTATGTGTGGGTGGAATAACAATATTTCCGGGAGCTTCCATGTAGGGGCGGATAAGCAGCTTGGTCCCACGACTCTGTATTGAATGTGTCTCTGTTATTGTCACTACAAAGCGTGTGTCTTCCTTTTTAGATGTTAATATCACACTGGCTGTATATAATTGCATATATATGTGCTGTTGTTTTATTACATTCACATGTACGTTTAGGGCTTTTGGCAGACACTTTTGTCTGATGCAACGTACAATAAGTAACCTACATGTGTCAAAAATATATCACTGGCGGAGGCACCAGTACACTAAGATTTGAATAGAACAAGTTTCAAGCATGTCCTAATTACTAGCTTGATAGAACAATTAATGAATGAGTGGGTAGTCATTTTAATTCCATGATCTGCCAAAACACAGAGCTCCATTTCACAAAGCCATAATATGTTTGATTGGTGTGTGCAATCCGCAGGTTCTCCCTGGTGTTCCCCATGCAAGGGAGGTTCTTATGGGTGTACCGGGTTCCCCCTGAACCCCACATACCTGCCTCCATGCTGGGGTAGAATACTCCTGGCGTGGCCCTGGGTTGAGGGCCACCGGTTGTCGATGGAAGTGGGTCCCTGGGTGTTACGCTGGGCCCGTATATCCACCACCACTCCTACACTCACATGTAGACATTAAAATGCAACCAGAGAGAAGCCCTCGTACATTACCCTTCTAGAGATTATTTATGAGCGGCCACTAGTCCAGTTGGTTTGATTTATCTTTTATTCCATCATGGCTGAGGTTTGCTTCTACATTTACATGATATTTACATTTTAGCACATTGCAGCAGACGCTTTTACCGAAAGCGATCCACGAAGGGTGAGGCTGTAGGCTGACGAACGACCCAAGCTAGCATAAGAAATTAAAACTCACCTAATACACAACACAAGAAACATAAAACCAGTCAGTGTGCAGAGAGCGAATAGGAATCAGAAAGACTGCAGGTTAGCAGAATGTGTTTTTTTACGATCCACTAATGACCATGACAGGTACAGTCTGAATGGAACAGTCCATTGTGTGGTTCCTTTTTATTACACACTCACAAGCAGCGTAATCAGCTCAACATGGCCCACATGTGTTTTTAAGTGGTAAAGAGGTAAAGTCCAGGACACGGGGAGAACATGCGAACACCATATGCGAACAAAAGCCAGGTCTGAATAAAGCCTCAGAGCTCCGATGCTATGCTAATGCGGTTAAGTTCTCTTCTCTCTGTGCCTTTTGATTCCTGCTCGTGCTGTGTTTGCTGAGGGCTGAATGTTATCATATGTTGGCCTCGACAGGGTTCCCTGTATAGCAGCTAGCACATAAAAGCCTTTGCTCGTATATCACGAGTAAGAGGGCTGCGTTATAACCGAGGAAGGACAAAGACCATGAGTGCTTGACTGTTTCGACAATAGATGAATAAATGAAAAACACATGGACTATTTTAACAAGTTTAGTTTGCTTTTCTATGGAGAAGGACGGGTTAAATGATGGCTTTATCTTCTATTGTATTCTACTTTATTCTATTCTACTTTATCCTATCCTATTGTGTTTCTATTCTATTATGTTCTATTCTATTATGTTCTATTATGTTCTATTCTATTCCATTCTGTTCTATTCTATTCCATTCTATTTTATTCTATTCTATTCTAGTTTAGAAGTTTGGGTTAGAAATGTGTCCGGCGCTTCTTAAAACTAGCCTAGCCTGTTAACAGAGCTATGCACGTATGCCTGTAGGCGTGTTACTTCTTCTTACTTCAGCCCTCGCCTGCCTGCCTGCCTGCCTGCCTGTGTCTGTGTCTGTGTGTGTGTGTGTCTGTGTGTGTGTGTCTGTGTCTGTGTCTGTGTGTGTGTGTGTGTGTGTGTCTGTGTCTGTGTGTGTGTGTGTGTGTGTGTGCGTGTGTGTGCCTTCCCCGCCCAGTCAGTCAGCCATCCAGCCAGTCAGTCAGTCAGCCAGTCAGTCATTTTGCTCTCTCTTCTGGCAGAACCCGGAGCTTTTCTTTTTCTTTTTTTTCTTTTTTTTCTAACGCTATGACATCAAACCACAATGCATTGCAATGTTTGTAGTTTACCTCGGGTCGCCATGGCAATAAAGGCTGCCCCCGCCCCCTTATGTAAATCGCACCGGAAGCGCACGTCATCGCGGGCCAATCTGCGCGCTCTGAGGTGACATAATGGAATTTTTGCGGGAGCGCAGGGCGAGCGCGGGGCTGGGCGGGCGCGCAGAGCAGTCGCGTCGTCGCCGTTGCGAAAGACTTTACGCGGCGGCTCCTCCGACAGGAAAGACACCTTTCACGGGAACAATTGACGCTAAGAAACGTGTACGTGTAACTCGATCAAAAAGGCGGAAATAAGTTTTGTTGTTGTTGTTGTTGTTGTTGTTGTTGTACTTCCTCCGTTTTCATGGATATATTCACGTCCGTGACGGTGTGGCTCGCGGTCCATGCGTGAAGCCGAACGATCCCTCCTCGCGCGGGGGCAGTAAGACATGGAAATCACGAAGAACCGAAGAATCCCGAGCGTCTACTCCCACGGCGGCGGCGGCGGCGGCATGATGATGATGAAGAAGCAGATCAACTTGAACCTGAGCGCGCAAGACGACGCCGAGCTGCTGTCCAAGTCGGACGGCATTCTCGGCTCCCCGGACCTGGGGCTCCTGAAGCTCGCCTCCCCGGACCTGGAGCGCCTGATCATCCAGTCCAACGGGATGGTCGCCGCCGCCGCCCCCACGCCCACCCTCGCCACCACGCCGGCGGCCACCTCCCACTTCCTCTACCCCAAGTCCGCCAGCGACGAGCAGGAGTTCGCGGAGGGCTTCGTCAAAGCCCTGGAGGGACCTCCACAAGCAGAACCAGCTCAACGAGGCGGCGGCGGCGGCGTCCTGCGTCTCGACGTGCGTGGAGAGGCTGGAGCTCCTCGGCTCCCACAACGTGACGTCCGTCGGGCTCCAGCTGCAGGCGTCGGACCTGCCCGTGTACACGACGCTGAACGGCTACGCCGCCAGCCCCCTGGGCACGTCCATCAACTACTCCGCGGCGGACACCGTGCCGTTCCCCGCGCCGCCGCCGCCTCACATGCCCGGTGTCCAGCAGCAGCACCAGCAGACGGCCGCCGCCCTGTCGCGGCTCCAGTCCGCCGGCCTGGTGAAGGACGAGCCCCAGACGGTGCCGGACATGCAGAGCTTCGGCGAGAGCCCCCCGTCGACCCCCATCGACATGGACAACCAGGAGCGCATCAAGGCGGAGAGGAAGAAGCTGCGCAACAGGATAGCGGCGTCCAAGTGCCGCAAGCGGAAGCTGGAGAGGATCTCCCGGCTGGAGGACAAGGTGAAGTCGCTCAAGACGCAGAACACGGAGCTGGCGTCCACGGCCAGCGTGCTGAGGGAGCAAGTGGCCCAGCTGAAGCAGAAGGTGATGAACCATGTCAGCAACGGGTGCCAACTGCACCCAAACCAGGTCCAGGCCTATTAAGACATTGAGACACCGTGGGCCAGATGTGGCCAGATGCTCCAGGGTCCCTCTGCGTTTGAGGGACGGGGGTCTGAGACGATACGTACCGTCTGTGATTTCAACTCGGAGCTCATTTGAAACAGACACGACATTATAGTGACCTTTGGTGACTTGTGGCGGGCAGCCGTGCGCAGACGGGCTTTAAACGCGGTTCACAGTAATTCCATATTGAGTACCGTGCGGGTCAACTGGAAGATTGCAGGTCAACCAGCCGCAGGTGTGTGTGTGTGGTGTGTGGTGTAGGCTGTCTCTCTCTCTCTCTCTCTCTGTGTCTGTCCCGTCTGTCTGTCTTGTGTGGAAAGCTAAGCAAGCAGAGACAGGGTCTTGTCGCTCTCATTGTGCGGCTTGCACTCCTGTAGCAGCGGGGCCCTCCTCCTCCTCTTCCTCCTCCTCTTCCTCCTCCAGGAGAGACCTGGTCTGGGGATAAAGGATATATCGCTCTCTGCATGCCATGTTTAAACTGGACAATCTGCAAAATCTAATACCAGGGGTGCTTTCATCCACTTTGTTTTTTTTTGTAATGCCTTACTTGTTTACAAGCACTTATCGATTGAAAACAAAATGTATATTTTATTTACTGAAACGTGTCTTGTGCATAATACACCCCCCCCTCCTCCTCCCCCTCCTCCTCCTCCTCGACGTGCCCTCCTGTTGCAGACGTTAACAGTGCATGTTGTCAAAGCCATGTGTGCGGAGTAGGATACGCCTTTTTCTATATCGTGACTTGTGTTTACTTTCTACCTTAAACTATTCATTCTTGTGTGTGTGTGTGTGTGTGTGTGTGTGTGTGTGTGGACATCAGAAGCTGCATATAAGCCATGTGTAATGAGTTGTTGTTTTTTTTTACCTCTCAAACACATTAAATTCACTACATAACAAAGGCTGTCTGGCTGGCTGAGTCGTCCATCACACCATTAACGCTGACTGAAAGGACTGACATATAAATCACAACGAAAGGTCAACATGCTGACAAGGCTCTGAGTGCTTGTTAGTAACTGATGTATACTGGTAATAATTGATGGTGAACATTATTATGCCCGCTGGTTGTTGTGAAAAATTGTTTATGTAACATGAATTCTTGAAAAAAAACACTTCTTAATCTCTTGCACCTGTGACTGACACACACACACACACACAACACACACACACACACACACACACACACACACACACACACACACACTTAACCACAAACAGACTGTTAATCAATCATGTTATCAGATCATTTTATTGATTGCTCAGTTTTAAGCAAACCTGGCATTCCTTGAATTACGGCACAAATCACACTTGACTATGACGGGGAAACGGGGACAAAAGTCCTTATTTACAAAGAGAGGGAGAGCAGAACATACACGTTCCTACATCCGAAGCAAGTTTACAGCGGAGCAACATGGAAAACAAAACGATAACGAAACGAAGAAGAAAATAAGAAGGAAGTGTGTTTTCACTGCTTACTTTCCATGTTTCCATTTTCATGAGATCTTACTGCATAACCTACCAACTAAGTCCCCCCCCCTTCCCCGATCTGAACTTCTTAGGTTTATCTTGTATTAGTTCTTTATAAATAAAACTCTGATCTGTAGAAGATGTTACAGAAATAGTATCTTGTAAGAGAAACGCTTGTTTTGTTTTGGCTGATTTTGTTGAGTTGAGTATGACCGACGGTGCTAAGGTCCAGTGGTTCATGGAGTGGAACAACAGTTTTCTCAGACGTCCTAGCACAGATGCAGTTTGGCCTCAAGCATGCGTTACCGTAATTGGAATGGTCATGTTTAGATATCTCGTTAAACTGTACAAATCTTAAAAACGCAAAAGTCGTGTCAAGAGAATCAAACCAACTAAAAAAACAGTTAAACTCTGACGTCATTCAATCTGCAACCTTGGACGAACAGCATCTCAAAAACTCAAATAAGCCATAAATACTGTATATAAATATAATTTGCAATAAGTTAAGTATTAAAACATTGTGGACATGCCCGTGTGCATCCGTCAATGCATGACATTTGTACTCTTAACAGCAAACAACAGTACAAATATAAAATAAAATCCACAAATAAATAAAACATACATGTCAACATTCCTAAAAAATATTATTTCCCCACGCACAAATAAATACATAACCTAAACAGATACTGGAAAAACTTTATCTCAGGGGGTTGGGCACGGCCGTTTGTGTGGTGTACCCCAGTGCACACAAGTGTCGAATTACATGCCTTTTGTCATCATGCGCACAGAAAATGAAAAACCTACGAGACTAGAGAAGGTTCATACTTTCATTAATATGGAGGTCGAAGGTCAAAAGGCCTCCAGCCTCTGGCAGAATATCCCCCACCTCATCCTCCTCCTCCTCCTCCTCCTCCTCTAACGCTTCGGGGTTCCCCCTTGCTACGGTTGTGGTAAAAACGCTCCAGACAGACGGATGGATGGATGGGATTATGCAACCAAGACTAGGAACCTTCCAACAAACAACTCCACACACCACAGACAGACAGACAGACAGACAGACAGGCAGGCAGGCAGGCAGACACCCGATCGACCAATCAGGGTCCAGAGAACGTAGTAGTCATGCATCTCTCACCACAAACAGCACAGTTCGAGGGGGAGGGGGGATAAGTCCTCCTTGAGTCGTCAAATATCCATTCATAATATATTTATAATATAAAGAAGGTCAAATCCATCGGAATTTCATGGTCAATTTCAACCGTTCTCCAAAAAAACCCTCCAAAATGTAACTAGCATAACTAACAACGGAAAACGTTTCAACACATCTCTTGGTGGGAGGAGGTATGTATGTACTGTATGTAGCGACAAAAATATTGAATCGACCACAACACTGGGGATGGAACATGCTGGACGAGATCACACCCAGCCCATATAAAAATGATCTCTAAAAACTATTCACAGTAACGTGCGCGCGCGCACACACACACACACACACACACACACACACATACACACACGCACACACACACACACACACACACACACACATATCCATCGGGAAAACAAGAACGGTGCTGTGATTTGGATCCATTAGGGTCTGAGGCCTCAGCAGTGCTGGGCGTGGGCGTAAGTGTGTTTATATGTGTGCGTGTGTGTGTGTGTGTGGGGAGGAGGTGGGGGATTAAGTGTACTTCTGTTACTTGCTTTTGGACGTGTTGGATGGGAATGAAATGTCAACAGCCGACGATGAGTCTCGGTTGCCGCTACACTCGACCTTTTCTGACATTTTGTGATTCAGGCTGTGGCCCCAAAAAAAGGAAACAAAAAAAACACCTTCCCTCACCACCGCCAGCACCGTGTGGTGTGAAGGGGTAGAGTCTCCGTATGTGATAGAGAGAGATAGAGATGATACAGAGAGAGAGAGATCTCTGGCAATTCACTTTGACAGTCCGTTTTGTGAAACAGGGGACACAGATTCAAAATGCAGTTTGATTCATGGATTCATTGATATGGCAGTGTTCTGTGTTATAACTAGGGATGGGTACCGAGAACCGGTACCACTATGGAACCGGTTCCCGTACAACCGGTACTAACCGTACCGAATCAAAACGCATATTTCGGTGCCTCATTTCGGTGCCAGTAGTTAAAATGCCATTTTAAATATCCACCGCATTTCAGACCGGGTATCCTTCTAGTGATTGCATAGATCGTCATACTGCGCGAAGATTTGATGCATTCATCTGATTGATAAAAACCCGACAATGCGCGCCTGCCCCCCCCCACTCGCTGGACCTTATTAACTGTTATAAGACGCAGAAGCGCCTGGTCCTGTTCAACTTTACTTGAATGAGCGTAGAAAGACTGGACGTTTTGATCAAGATCACCAGCAATGAGCTGATAAGTGTGACTACAGTCCGTCTTATTGGTGTGTGTGTGTGTGTGTGTGTGTGTGTGTGTGTGTAAGAAATCGCCGGCAACACACCAAGAAGACGGACTGTAGTCACGGTGATCAGCTCATTGCTGGTGATCTTGATCAAAACGTCCAGTGTTTCTACGCTCATTCAACTAAAGTTGAACAGGACCAGGCGCTTCTGCGTCTTAATAAGGTCTAGCGACCACCGCCAGAATGTCGCATTTTCTTCACATTCTCCCGTCTATGATGATCTTTTGATGGTTTGTTTTTTTCCCACTGTAGAAACAACCACCGGCTCCTCTGTTCCATCAAAGTTATTCATTATTTCATTCAATGAATAATTTCGCTTAAAATCTCTCACGATATGTGTGTGTTGTCTCTGACAGGACTTTGACAGCTGTCACTAGGCTAGTTAAGTCACGGGAATGGCGCGCTGTGATTGGCCGAGCGGATATATCTGAGTCTGCTGAAAATCTGTCGTGGCGTTTATCACAGTTTGGAAAGAAAGGGAATAATATAATAATATAATAATAATAATATAATAATATAATGCAGAGAAACTAGCCGGTTGTCGCGTTTTGCAGAAACGATTCTTTTTTTTTTTGTTAATGGCGCTTATCGCGTTTTGGAATCAAACTCTTTAATAAT